>OX352773.1:167890437-168490437 GCA_947095535.1 Poecilobothrus nobilitatus
CATATTTTTTTCCCCTGTCATCAGACATCAGACAAATTTGCGTATACCTATCTATATATTGGATCTGATTCTATCTTCTTTTCTAATATCCTTATCGAGATAAAAAATACAAAAAATATATTTTGTGTTGTAGGATATATAAAAAGAGAGAAAAAAAGGGATATATAGAATCACAATATTCCTTAGTGTAATTTCTGGAAAAAATACAACAAACATTTTATTGTCATCCGGTGCCTGTAACATATTTTTTATTTTTTCTCCTCTATAGCACATTTCAATAGAGCCTAAGGAATCCATCAAAATGACAATAATATTGACATGACATTAAGAAATTGGACAGTTTAAGTGGAAAACTTTTATTATATTATTTATATATATATATATATATATAAATATATATATATAAATATAGATATATAATAATAATAATAATAATATGACATGAACAAGAATAATTAGAATAAAATTGAGACAGAATGAAACAAAAAAAAAAAAAGAAAAAAGAGTTAAAAAAGGTCTTAAAATGTTTACAAAAGACTTTAAAAGAAAAAGAAAAGATCTTCTAAAATTAAATGAAAGGAAGAAATAATTTACCAAATAAATTTGTAGAAATTTATGATCAAATAAAAAAAAAAAGGAAAAAAAAAATTATTATATAATAAAGGATTTTTAAATAGAAAAAATTTCCATGATGGTATTATGTTTGTTTGTGTACAATAAAAAAAAACCTTTTGTATATATTGATAATAAATCTTTATGTAATAAGTTGACAACAATAACAAAAAAAATTTATGAATTGGGTATTCCCCGTATGACGATTAATTAAACAAAAAATTTAATAACACTAAACTAAAGTGTATGAAGCAATAAAAATAGGTTTCCCTATATGTTTAATAATTACATATGTTTAATTAATTAATCAGATTCATTCAATTTACTCCATTAAAAAGAATATATTTCCATAATATCCTATTCCTTGACTTGGATTTTATTTCCTTCCATATTTTATTGGTTTAAGGCATTTGTATAATTAGTTATTTATATATAGGCATTAAGTAAACAGGATTAAAATGAAAGTAAATTATATTAAAGGGGGCCGCGGTGGCCTAGTGGGTAAGAGCGTATAAAATACACTGTAAACACCGAGGAAGTTGTGGGTTCGAATCCCACACACGTTGTAAGAGTTATTCCCCCTTACGGAAGGGCCACGCCAGTACAGGAAAGGTTGTGCAATTTCCTGTCCACATTTATGTGGCAGAGAAATGCATTTAAAAAAAAAAATTTATACTAAAGTGAAAAAATATAATCATTCATATTTAAAGGTATTTTTTTTTTGTACTATTCTAAAGGAAAGTTGATTTAATGTAAAATGCAATTTTTTTGAAGTTTCTTAGGACGTTCTAAGTTTTTTTTTTCCTTGCTCCTATAAGGAGCATAGGGCATCCACTAAATCAGTTATTATTCATATTTGACTAAGCTTCAGTTTCTAGAATCCTTATTTCACTAAGCCGTTGATTACTCTACTGTAGCTATTTTACAAGACTAGGCGTTTCTTTAGTTCTACGCTATCTATTATCTTACACAAGAATTATATTTTATTATTTTATTATATATTACAATATGATATTAATTATAATTTATAGGACATATATACTTATTTTTAATTTTAATTTAATTATATTATACTAATTATATATTATAAGAAAAATCTATATTATTTTATTAATCTATATGACTCAGCCGAGGTTTGAACCCGAGACCTTTCGTATGAAAGGGCGGTGTCATAACCACTACACCATTGGCTGGATAGTTCTAATATAAGTGTTATTGTTGTAATCTGTATCAATTTTTATATAACAAAACTTGAATACTCTTTTAAATGAAATTAACAAAAAGTTTTAAGACATGAAAATCACTTTATTTATTAAGAAAATTTTTTAAAAATTATATCATTAAATCTGCTTTGAAACCAATATATTCCAATCAATTTTAGGAGTGTTTCCTCTTACAACATTAAATAGGACTCTTCAGTAGGGCTTTGTAATGTTGTATAGACTCCTGATTTAAATTTTTTGATTAATTTTATACTTATAGGAAATTTTATCAAAATCATCTGCGAAGTATAAAACTAATCGAAAAAAAACATCAATGTTTCAAACCATCAATCAAAAATCAATATTACAATGTTTTAAAATTTTAATCATTTTTCGGCTTTAGTTATTTTCAATCATTTCCATTTCATCCATTTCATATTTAGACAATTAAGTAATTGCTATATATGTACTTTCAAAGGAAAAAATACATTTTTCTTTATTTTATCTGTGGTATCCTAATATCAACAGTTGCTTTATTATATATAGGTACAAATGTTTTTTTTTTTTTTTTTATTACAAAAAGCTTGTGGTTATTTATATGATTTTTTATATCAGAAACGTGTACATTAAATATGTATGTAAAAAATTTAAACAAAAAAAAAAAAAAAAAAAAATGAAAAAAAAGCATTGATATGGTTAATATGTTCGAAATTTCGCAAAATCGGTTTTTTTTTTTTGTTTCTTCAAGGACTAAAAAAAACATAATAATAATAATAATAAAAACATAACATATTTATATTATTTATACCATATAATATTTATAATATTTTATGTCTGTTACACAAATTTTTTAATAAAATAAAATAGATGGTTTGTATAGTTTGGTTGTTATGATTTAAAAAAGTTCAACCTATTCTAAAAAAAAAAAATTTTAATTTTAACTTTTGATATAAAATTGAAATTAAATGAAATAAAATATAAAAAAAAAATACATTTTATATTATTGTTTATTTAAATTATTGACCATTTGTTTATTTTTTTTTTTTTTTTAAGAAATTTCCATTCAATTTAATATTATTTCTATAATCTTATACTAAATCAGAAAGAAGCTCAACAGTATAGGGTCTACTACGTTTAAAGGTGTAATAAGGATATAGAATCTAATGATTACTGTAGTGTTTTAGCTTTACCTTCATCAATTCAAAAAAAAAATTATATTATTTCTATATCCTTCCCAAACATTTTTTTTTTATATTTTGTGTACTTAAATCTAAAACCATTTGAATAAAATATTTACGCACAGATAAATATCGAAGCATACAATTTCTTGTTTATGGAATAGGTATTACTGTTTATAACGTTTGACAAATTTATGAAGTATTACAAATTTGAAAACTTATTCTAATTACTTTGTTTTGGAAATTTTATAATTTTTTTTAAATATAAAATAATATTTTCGAATAAATGATTATTAAATTGATATTCAGTAAGTACCTAATTCTGAGTAACAGGCGTGTGTTAAAAATATAAGAACTAGAAGACAAATGGCATATTATATTAATAATTTTTATATAAAATTCGGTGTGCTGACAGAACACCCGCCCATTGCCGTTATTTGGAATTAAAGCCTTAATTAAAAGGATTTAATTAAATATGCGCTGTAACCCATTTTAAAATGCAATTAAGACCAACTCATTGGATTTTTTGTATTGAAAAAAAAAGTGTATTTCATTTAACATAAATAATTAGGAGGAATTTTAGAGATGGTTTCAATAATTGAATTATCGGGAACCCCCTTATAATAAACAAAAAATATTTTTTGTTGAAATTATTTTTAAATTTTTTTTTTTTTCTCTGCCATATAAATGTGAGCAAAAAATTATACAGCCTTTCCTGTTCAGACGTGGCTGTAAATGTCGTATGGCGGAATAACTCTTACGACGTATGTGGGATTCGAACCCCGGATTTTATACGCTCTAACCCACTAGGACACCGAGGCCCCTATTTTTAAATGTTTTGTATAAAAAATTTAATTGGATAAAATGCAACATTTAATTGAATTTAATTTTATAGTTAGTTTAAAATTATAAAAATTATACGCTTTTTCCAGAAATATATACTTATATGTTTCTGCGAGAGACTGAGTTAAGAAAGATTTTATATTGTTAAATTACATAAGAGAGAACAAATGACATTCTATGTCAAATGAAATACAGTGAAATGATAGTAAAGGGCAATGAAAAATACATTAGCACATGACATCCGAAACATCAAAAGGAAAATAAACTGTTAAAAGTGACACATATAGGTATAATAAAAGTTTTATTAAAACGCATTTTTAGAAATGAAAGTAAAGCCCATCGATCTGTTAAATATATAAAGAAAATGGTTCCCGACCTATAATTACTTTTTAAATATGTTAAGGAATTAAACTTATCGGTTCTTCTAACAGTGCACCAACAGTTTTTGCTTGAACAGTTTTTAAGAAAAATTTCCAAAAATAATTCATTAAGTGATTTACAAAATTATATTAAAATTTATCAAAATCTCAATTTCAAACATTTTTATTGATTTTCGCACCTTTTTTTTAAACTTTTCGAACACTACACGAAAAATATATCTACGAAAAAGTGAAAATATTTAAGATTTAGTGATTCCCATTTATAAAAGTTCATAAAGCTTTTATCTGATTCGGTTTGAATCATAATATATTATATAATTGATTGAATCCTTTTAATGGCCTAGATTCAGTTAATTTAGATTAAAATAAAAACAATTTAACTTTAATTTGGTATCACTTAAATAGAAAAAGATATTACAAAAAAAAATTTTCATATATTTAGTTATATTCATTGAAATTCTCCACTAAAATTAATTATTCCAATCAATTATATCTTATTTCATATTTTGAGGGCTTAATAATAAGTATATTGGATTTTTTTTTTTTTTTTTTCGTTTTTATATTTCCAAAATGAAAATAAAAAAATAAAAATGAATATTAATTTGAAAATTAATCCCGGACACATTTCTCTAAATATTTTCTTAGATTTTATCTATTTTGCTAACTAATACATTCTAAGCTAAAATAAATTTTTTTTTGTTTTTTTTCTTTTCTTTTGTGAAATAATCCTATAATCATCTTTCATGCATTCTAATTATAATTTTAGCCTTTTTATTTAATTGACTAACATTTAGAATATGTATATAATAAGAAAGAAAAAGATAGCTAATAATAAAGTAAAACAAAATGATAAAAAAAGATAAAAGGCAAATGAAAAAGGAACAGAAAGAATTCAATCGTTATCTTTATCACTCTTTAATAAAACGCATTGACAAAAAACAAAAAGAGAAAAAAAAAAATTTGTTTGTATTTTTTTTTTTTTTTGTTGAAAGACTCAAAGAAATCGAAAATAAAAACAAATAATTGTAATTTTTTTTTTTTGTTTTTTTGGTTGGCTTTGAGACAAAAGTTCTTAAAATTCTATACAGCATATTTTTTTTTTTTTTTTATCAAAACAAGCACATATACATATATATACAGAAATGGTTAAAATAAGGATGAGAATAGGAAAACAAAAAAATAAGAGAGAATATTCTTGAAATAAACAAAATAGATTTATAATACAGAACAGACTAAACAAAATAATGTACAGTAGAATTTCGATAAATGATATGTTTTAGAAATATAGACTTTAGAATTATGAATTTAGAAATATTTTTAGTAATTTTTTTTTTGTAAATTTTATCAAGGAAGCATAAAAATTTGGATTTTTTTAATTCAGCAAATGAAATTAATTTTAACTTGCTCAGTATTAAAATTAATTTCAATCAGATTGCTCAGTAAATGTTAAAGTTTTAGTACTGATAGATGATAAAATACGAAAAAATTTAAACTATTTAATAGTTAAATTATCATCAACTTTCAGATTCTAATTTGAACATAAAATGCTTCAGTTTCGTTTTAGATAGGTTACTTCATTTTTAAAGTTTAAAAATAAAAAAATCTTGTGATCAGTGATAGTAATAATGATCATAATGATGACAAAAATTAAAAATTTTTTTTTGATGAAATTAACCTTAATAGTGTTTCTCGGAGCTGGAAAACGCATATTAAGATTTGTAATTGAAGTTCGCGTAGTGAAGCTAAAGAACCAACCAACACAACAGTACAAAAAGTACAGTGTGCAACACAACTTTATCCTATCCCAACTCCAACCATCACCATCCAAATTCGAGTAGCAGTTGGTTATCTCTATACTCTATCCTAACGCTAACTATCCAAAAGTAGTTGGTTAGTGTTTTGAACTCTGTATAACTCAAAATAAAAAATTTACAAACTGAAAAAATTTTTATAAAAATTGTATTGATGCAATTAACACCTGTGAACATAAAAAAAAACTTGCATTAAGTTCCCCGTGTATCACCAGTAAACATCACTGAAATGTTTCAAAATCTCATGCCCACCGGTGAACATTTAAAAGTTTAAAAAAACAGTACATTAAATTGCGTTAGAATTTTGAGAACACTCAATACTGTTCACCGGTGATACACTTTGGACTAAACGTAAGTTTTGTTTTATGTTCACCGGTAAGTACGGCATTTAAATAATGTTCCGGTAATATGCATGAGACTGAAAGTACTAAATCGATAAGCTTCAACAAATAAATGATGTCAGGTTTTGTTAAAGTCACCTGCTTCCAAATTTTCAAAATGTTTCAGCGTAAATTATATTGTTACCTTTTTGGTCTCGACGAACTCTTGTTTACTTTATTGGAAGTTTACCTTAGTTTCATTTATCGGAATAATACTGTATATCAAATATAAGTAAAATTATATTAAATAAATAAAAAGGAAAAATACATGAAAAACAACAAACATCAAAAACAAAAAAAAAAACGAAAATAATTTTTTTTATTTACTTTTTTTTTTTTTTTTTAATAAAGGATATTAGATTTTCAGAAGGACGATATTCTTAAAATAAAAAATATAAAAAAATAAACTGAAAAGAGAAAGTTATTTTTTGTAAGAAAAAAAGATTGATGTCTGCTGTCACATTTCTTTCACGTTTCATATTGGCAAAATAATCATATATTATTATATTTTTATGTTTGTTTTTTTTTTTTTTTATTTATTTGTATATTATATATGTATATGTACAAGTTATAAAAAAAAATCAAATTTACATATGCGCCTATTATATTTTACGTATGTATAAATGTATGTGAAAAAATTCATATATACTTAGGTACTCTGGTACTATAATATTAATATCTGTCAATGTTAAGAGTCAAATTACAATCGATTTGTTTATGATTGCATGCTTTTAGGTTTTGTTGAAAAAAAAAAAAAATATTCACCACACTCTAAACAGAAAAATTGGAGAAAAAGACAAAGTCAAACGGTATGATAAACTCTTTATTCTTCTGTTTTGTTAATATTGTTGTTGTTAGGATGAGTATTGAAACCCCTTAAAAAATAAAAGAATAATTGGATATAAGAATATTTAGGTACATATATTTTTAATATATTATGTGTTTTTTTTTGTTTATTTTTTTTTATATTAATACACATTTATTAGTGTATTATACAGAAAAACAAAGAAAAAAAAAAAAAATTTTGTTTTTTTTTTTGTTTTTAAGTGAAATTGTGGTGAGAATATAAATTTAGTTTAATTGGAATAGATTTTATTATTTTTGAGATACCCAAAAATAGTATTTTATGTATATATATTATATACTCTATAATATATACTAAAAAATTTTATTTTTCCATCTACATTCTACCTACTGATAGTTCATGTTTTGATATTAAATAAATAAAATCATTTAAAATATGTTAACAAAAATACAAATATATATATATATATAAATATATACACTCGAAAAAATGACGGGAAATTTTTCATTCATTCAAGTAAAAAATTTAGTTAATTTTCAAAACTATAGGATAAATAAATTTACTAGTATTTAAAATATAAGGTTAAAACATTTTTTTCTCATTAAAAATTTAAAAAAAGAAAAAAAAAAAATGGCTCTTGGGATCTGATTTCTTCCTCTTATAGAATTTTTATATTGTAATAAGGCTAAGAGTAAATGTGAAAAAATAAATTTTTAGTATACCCGTAGGCATTTGACAATATACAGTTGTTTTTTGAAATTTAATTTTATATTACGTAAAAGACTTAAAAGCTTTTTTACACAAGTATTGAAGAGGATGGAAAGGACTATAGAGTACTTAAAGTATATTAAATGTATATTGTTTAATTACTCCTCACTTTTAGGATTATTTTAAACGTATTTTTATTTATTACATTTTAAATATGTTATAAAGGAAAATATGAAAAATTTTGTGTTTATTTTTATTTTCATTCATTCGAAGTGGAGAAAAAAAACTCTATGAAGTTTGGGATATTATTCTAGTATATTGTGTGTTTGATTAGATTTAATTCTATGATTTTATTTTCACTTTAAGTTTTAAATTTTGATTGATTTTGGAAATAGCTAAGATACAGATTAATAATACGCTTTTATTAATTTAATTTAATTAGTAATTCTTTTATAAAGGGTGTTCAAAATTGAAGTATCATTTTAGTTTTAATAAAAAAAGACTTTTTTTTTTAAATATTAAATATGTTTTTATTTTAATTTATTACAAATAGGTTCCAGTTAATAATGAAAAATTATGTCGGCCAAGTGGCCCCCTCTACTACTTCGGCAGGCTTCCAATCTTTTACCAACATTCTGAATTACGTTGATCAATAAACTGTTATCAATGGTTGAAATCTGCTCGATAATGTTGTTTTTAAGCTCTTGAATTGTTGTGGGATTATTGCTGTACACTTTCGATTTCACAAAACCCCACAAACAAAAATCCAGCGGTGTCAAATCGCACGATCTTGGTGGCCACATCACTCCTCCTCTACGAGAAATAATGCGATCTTCGAACTTTTCCTTCAAAAGATCCATTGTTTCTCTTGCTGTGTGGCAAATGGCACCGTCCTGTTGAAACCACATATTCTCTACGTCCAAATCATCAATTTCCCGCCACAAAAAGCTTCGGATCATCTCCCTGTAGCGATTTCCATTGACCGTAATCGCATTTCCATTTGCGTTTTCAAAAAAATATGGTCCGATGATTCCACCTGACCACAAACCACACCAAACCGTAACTTTTTGTGGATGTACTGGTTGCTCTAAGATAACCCTTGGATTCTCTTCACCCCAAATGCTGCAATTCTGTTTATTGACGTAGCCATTGAGCTGGAAATGAGCTACGTCGGTGAAGATTATTTTGTTAAAAAAAATTCTCATTTTCTCCTTGTTTTTCGATTGCCCAAGAAACGAATTGCCGACGTAATGCATGGTTTTTAATTCTTGCGTCAGCTGGATCTTATAAGCCTTTAAATGGAGATCACGGTGCAAAATGTTGAATAATGTGGATGGTTTGATGTTTAATTGCTGCGAACGATGAGGAATGGAAGTTTTTGGATCTTCTTCAACACTTCTGCTCACAGCTGCTACATTCTCGGTTGAACGGCCACTACGTTGATAAATGTAGGCCTCTGTTATCAAAAACAGATCCAGTTTCTAGAAATTTATCAACCATCAGCTTGATAGCACGATTTGTTGGAGCATTTTCTCTACCAAATTTTGTTCGAAATTTCCTAATTACATCTTGAAAACTTTTACCATTTTCAAAAAATGTTGTAATAACAAAAACACGTTGTTCCTTCGTATAACGTCCCATATTAACTAACCGGAATGTATTTAGAATATACCTAAAGAAACCTCGTCCAGGTAGAAAAAAAATGGCGGCAAAAATCAAAATGATACCTCAATTTTGAACACCCTTTATAAACAGAATTTTAGATCCTGAGTTATATTACAAGGCATTTTTGAAGTTTATGATTTAATGATTTTATTTTTATTTATATTCTGTTTTTTTATCTTTATATTTTTTTAATTCTTAATGTATATTAAACGTTTTAAAACAAGAGAAATCAAATCAAATAACAAAAATCTGAATATTATAAATACATCCCATAATTAAGTCAAAATTCAAATATTATACCATTATTTCAAATTGATTTTTTTTCAAAAGAAACAAAAAACGATAATTAATTATTATTTTATTAATTGCCTTTTGTTTTATACATGATCAATTAAAACGAAAAAAAACTAATTTCCTTTTTATGTTTTTCAAATTCAAAAAATTTTATTTCTAATTCGAAACATTTTTATTTAGATTCAAGTATCCATTGATCCTTGAATCACGTAAGATAAAAAACAAAAAAACAAAAACAAAACAAAATCTAATCAGCGATCTAAAAATTAAATACATTTCAAAAAAAAAATAAAAAAAACAAAGTGTAAAGTAAAAAAATTTAACAAATGTGATATTTTCTTTTTTATTCCTTTTTAAAGATAAAAAAAAAAATATTTACAATCAGGATTTCCTTACAAAAAAAGCAAAAAAAAAAGATAAAATAAAACTAGACCTTATTAGTAGAACTATCAAATCCCATTAAGATAATAAGAATCATTTAAGTTTGTTGATTTTTTTTTTTTATTTTTTCGTAGCAAAAATTTTAATGTTTCGAATCAAAAGAAATCCTTGATAAAATACAATACCCTACTTTGTATAATGATACTTATCTTGTAATCAAAGGAAGACAAAAAAAAAAAGGAGAATAGGAAAATATTAAAACAAAAAAAAAAAAAAAAACAACAAAAAAAAATTTCCTAGAAGCATTTTTATCCGATTTATGATTTTCCTTTTAACTTTTTCTCTATTATAATGCTTAAGGCTACCTTTTAATAACACAACTCTTTTAATATCATGTTATATTTTCCTAAATGTATGCAAAGCAAAAAGTGTATAAAAAGAAAATATAAAAAAAAAACAAAATGAAAAAATATAAAGGCAGCAAAAAAAAAAACTCTTATCAATTCTAAAGTGATATTTGTGCTGTCAATTTTAAACTTTTTAAAGGAATGGATGGGTTTTATGTCTAGATGTATAAAGGAATGAATGATCTAACTAAATGATTGTATGTATTATAATTGAAATTGATGAAGGCTGATGTACACGGGGAAAAAAAAATTTACAATATAAAAGCAAAATTAAACTTTTTCAAATTTGATACAAAAAAAAAAAAAAATTATATAAAAATTATTTTTTTTTTTTTAAAGTATTTTTTTCATTTTTAACACGTCTTTTCTATGTATGATTTGGTTTAAATATATGATAAGATTTCTTATGTGGAATCTAGAATCCATCGAGTATATTTGATTAGCTCAAAAATAAAAATATATTGAATCATCATCTAAATTATTAAATCATATTGAATCATATTGAATGTTGAATATAAATTGAAGCTTACATAACTGATTGCCTTGTAGTCTTTTGGAAATACACTTTAGAGTTTAGATCATAATTCTTGAAATATTTAATGTCAGATTTTTAGTACAACAATAGTTATTAGGAGAGTTGCAATCATTTTGAAATTGATATAACATTATAATCTAGTAGTTCAATGCTTAAGTTAATGGTTTAATATTTGTGTTTTCTCAAACTTCATTTATAGTTTTCAAGGCAAAGATAGTCATGAAAACGTAAGAATAAATTCAAATGACAAATATACTAATGGAATAACTACTGATAATCCACCCAGAATCCAGGCCATATATTCTCGAACAAATGCTCGAATGAACTTAACAAAATCCAGAAGTGAATACGCATATACTTAATAAACTGAATAGATACAATAAGGACATAGAAAATATCCTAATTAAAAAAAAAATAGCCTATTTAATAGAATTTTATAGACATATGTACGAATATTTTTATTTTTTTTTTTTTTTTTTGGTATATTCTTACCATTACGCCACCTTAACAAATAGTAACCTTTTAAAGTATTTTGTCAACATATTTAATAAATTGAAAACGTTCTAATTATCATTGAATTTGATCTCAAACTTAACCTGAAGGCTAATGAGTATTATTAGTTTTATTTATCTGAGTGAAATATTGGAAAGTATTAAAGAATTTATATAAGAAAAAAAAGGAATTTACGAGTATATATATATAAGAAAAAAAAAAAGAATAATATGGATTTAGGAATTTCCACTAGAAAAAATTTTATGAATATGAGAAAGTTTCGAACAACTTTTATGATTTTTAATGTGATTTTTTTTTTTTTTTGTAATACAATTTTTTTGCTCATTTTCTTTTTCATAATATTTTCAATTTTTATATTGAATACAAAATTTTCTTTTTTTTTTTTTATATTTTATTTAAGTTTTATTAACTGGTTTAGATTTCATAGTGTAAGGAGATTAGTTTTCAACAGAATACAGCTAAAAAAAAAAAACAACAACTGAAGTTTAACTTTATTTTCTTAACGTTTTTTTTTTTGGTTTTGTAGATATATAGATAAGATACATGGATAGATACATGGATAGATACATGGCTTTAATAAATAAAATTTTATGTGGGAATTTTTTTATTTGAATATTTTTAGTTATTTTACTTTAAGGCTTTTATTCTTTTTCTCTAAGAGAGAGAGAAGAAAAAAACTGCATAATAAATTTTTCATTATAATAAACTATAAATGAACAGCACTGAATATGTGAATTATTTGATTATTATGGTAAAATTAAATTTTATGTTTTTCTTTTTTCTTTTTTTTTCCGAGACTACAAGAAAGAAAAAAAAAAAATAACTAAATCTCCATTGGACAACATTTTGTTTATTATTAGCATAGTATATAAATATTAAATACATATATATATATATATATTATAATATTTATATGTACGTAGATAATGATATAAAATACAGATTGTCTCATTAGTAGTAAAATTGTTTTTATATTTATCAAGTAAGAAGTAATAGTAAATGAAGAAGCATATAATTAAACTTGGTTCACTTCTATCTTCAACTCCCGCTATATAAAATTTTATTCTAAAACAAAAAAAAAAAAAATGTTAAATTGTATTCCGAATCCATGACAGGAGATGGAATATTTTAAAGTTTGAAGATAAGTAGTAAAACGATTGCATGAAAATCACTGGGAGTAACACAGTATTTGAAAACTTTAAAATGTTTGAAAAAATATCCTTATAGGATATTTATAGCTAAATTTTATTTTTTTTTTTTGCAATTTATAAAAGTTTTCTAAGCTGCTGATTTTTACTTGTACAACATTTAGCATATTTATATTATTGTTTCTATAGTCAATACATTTAAAATAATTTTCATGCCTGAATAAATTCTCTTAATTAAAACGAATAAGAATGTACAATTAACTGTATCAACTCTAGGATATCTAGATAGAATATGAGTTAGGATGTTATCATAACATTTAATCGTATTTTATAAAATTTCAGATGTTCGATTTAATTGATTGCCAAATTTTTATCTTTCATTAGTACCAATAGGTATAATATATTTCGTAGCCATCAAAATTTGTAATTTGTTGCCTTACACTAACCAAATTTTGCAGATATCGCTTACCTAATTTATTTTTTTAGGAAATTTCAGACACCAAGCTTCAACAGACACTGAATTATTTTCATATAAAAATGACTGGACCGACGTACATATAGCTTAATCGACTCAGAATTTAATCCTAAACCAAAATATTATACTTTTCCATATCTACCTCGTCTTCTTAAATGTATCACAAACATAATTGCAAACTTATTATATCCTGAGAGCAACGTTTGTACGAGTATAATTATGTTTTTCAAATTTTATTTAATATCCATTATAGGAATATTGTTCATTGTTTATAATGATTGCCTTCATTACTTAAGATAATGGGATTCATATTAATAATATTATTGAATATATTAATATGTATATTTTTTTATTTCTGAAAAATCTAGAATAATTTTTTTCGGACTCTCATTATAGCCATCGGTTATAAACCTTAATTTTCGCTATATAGTTAATGATCAGGAGATCGGATAGAAAGTATCATAAATATTCAAATACGAATTAGACCTTTTCTAACATTAATATATTAAAGCTAGTTTTTTTTATGTGATGAAATCATTAATATTGCCCAAGGAGTTTTTTTTAAATTTGACTCCGATTTATTAACCATTCTGCCGCAGCCTTATTTCAATAATTTAGATGCATGTTTATTGCATACATTTTTAAAGATCGTCTCTATTGTTGGAAAGAAAGCCAAAAACAATTTTTTGTTGAGCTCGGTTAACCTCTTCCGGCATGTCATTCTAATAAAGATTTTTTCGGTTTTTCATTGATTTATCCAAACGCTTTGACCGTTGGACTTACAACTTTGTACCACAGTTTCTTATAAATTTCTACAAAATCTTATATGTAGTAACGTGCATATTATATTAATACAATACAATTATAGACCTCAACATGAATACGTACATGCAATAAAGTGTAGTGTCAAAATTTTAGATTATTTACATAAATATTATTTATATAATATCTAATACACTTCTTGAGATAATCAAATATTTTCCCTTTTAAACTTACAAATCAAAAAAAATTTACAAATTTTGCGTACAAGGGCGGGTAATAAAAAAAAATACAGATTAAATATAAACTAACGCTAAAATATAAGAGTTAAAAATTTATCAACAAAAGTGTTTTTTTCAGGAGCAAATTTTAGGAGAATAATTTTGTAAAAATTCTGCAAGTAATTGCATTCAGTTTTCAGTGCTAAAAAAGTTTTGTATTTGCATGTTGTAAACTTACTGCGTCTATCCATTTAAAATTGAATTAGCCTTATTAATAGGTCCTCGAAATTTTGACTTTTTTTATACGATAATGTAAGGTTTAAAAAGAAGGAGGTTATAAAAAAATGCTGTGTCAAAATTACTTTCTGCGGTGTAATTCACACAGACTTTTCGGCGTCTTAACAAACCCTTAATAAATTTAAATAAAATATCCAAAATAAAATCACCTACAAATTGATATTGAGATCGATGAATTGCAAGTTTTTGCATTTATTTTGTACCTAAGGAGTAGTTTTTGAACCTAAAGAAGTATTAAATTTTTTCCCTAAAAATCTAAATAAATATTGTTATTGTGCTACCACACAAAATGGTAGTCTTACATCTCAGTAATGATTCGCTATACGTTATTTTAATCTTTTTCTAATTTTTTTTTTTGATAATAAATCTTTGATAGAAATCTCCGATTTATGAAAAACAAATGTTGGAGTTTTTTGTAGAATCCTTAAGAAGTTTTTAGTAAAAACAAGTTATCTATTACAAGTTATAGTTGAAAGATTCTAATAGGTGTATTTAATCAATTAGAAAAAGGTTGGCAACCAATAACTTCTATCAAGTTTAAAAGATTTTTTTGTTTTAATTTTCTTATTAAACCATATTTGATTCTAAAGATTTTTCTATCAAAATCCCACATATTTATTTTCTTTGATAAACTGTTTATTTATTGTGACATTTTTCAAAACAAAAATTTAAAACATTTTCTTATTAGATTTACTCTGTCCGTCCGTCTGTCGTTTTATTAACAAAACTTCTACACAGTTAAAAATAGAGCAATGAAATTTTAGCAATGGATTGTTTTCATAAAAACGTAATGTTGTAGAATAAATTTTTTATGCAGCCCTCCAAACATTAAAAAGCCCTATTTTTAAATGTACATATATATCTCAGGTTTTGCTGAATGGTTTTTCAATTTAGTGACATCAAACAACAAATTTTTTTTAACTTTATAAATCAATGCCAAAAAAATATAATCTTTTCAAATTTAGTATAAAAAATTTACCGTTATACGAAAACAAGTTATTAATAAATTTAGAGTTCTTTATATCACCCAAATGTTTTTAGTTAGAACCATGAAATTTTCAAAGACAGAAAATCTTTTAGAATTAGCATATTATTTCTTCAGAATTTGTTTTGTACCTCGCACGGTTTAGCATCCATTAGGGTTAAAAAATTCAAAATTAACAATTTGTAAACGGCGGAATGCGGTAATAAATTGAAACGTAGATATTATGTTAGACATAGACATATGTTAACAGCTTTCCTTAATTATATAGCGTTTCCTTAAAAATGAAAAAAGAACATATTATGTATGTCTTAATTTTTCACATTTTATCTTACGTATAAAATTCTATGAATACTTAGAAAATTGTGGTCCAAGTCACAATTGCAAATTGTTTTGATTTTTTTTTTATTTTGGAAAATATGCGCCTTTAACCTTTCAATTATGGCGTTACCATTCTTTTATTTTTCATATTATATGTTACATATAAAATTCTAAGAATACCAAAGAAAATTGTGGTTCAAGTTACCATCTAAATCGTTTTGATGTTTTTTTTTTAGAAAATATGCGCCTTTAACCTTTGATTTCTATTCTGCCTCATTGGTTTCCATTTTAAACTTTTAGTTTTTATCATTTCAATTAAAATGAAAATTATTATAAATATATAAATAAATTATAAAAATTTCATTTAATATTAATTTATAGTAAATTTTATTCAACAGGTTCATCCATTCATAAATTTTTTAGATAATTCTTTTTATAGTATAAAATATACATGTATGTATATGTATGTACGTCTAACATTTTATTTCAATGCTTTTCATTATAAAAAAATATTTATAAAATTAGTTGAAAAAAATCTAATAATAAAAAAATTTTATGATCATTTTACTTTTTAATTTTCATTATAATTTAATCTCTGTAGTATTTCTTTCAATTCTCTTGTTCATGATAACTCATTTATATGTATATATATATTTAAATATAAAAATATATAAATATATATATATATACTAAAATAATTGCAAAAGAAAATTATGAATATAAAAGTTTAAAGAAGTTTTAAAATTAATGGAATATTTAAATTGAATAATAAAATTAGATTCAGTTTTGTTGAATTTAAATATTAAATTGTAATTCTAAAGGGAGTTGTTGTTAATTAAAGAACGGAAACAATTATGTAATTATAAATATTTGATCAGAAAATCAAATAAGTTGAAATCAGTTCTAAAAACGAAGTACTACTTCGTATGCTTACAAATAGATTCTAAGCGGGTGTTATCTAAGAATATTTTGTGAAACTTGTGAAGCAAAAGTTAAATACCCTATAATTATCCACTTCATTTGTTGTAAAAACTTTATACTCGTGCCTCTTCCCTTGAGGTACAATCTTAACAAATGTGAAGTGATTACTTTAACGAATTGAAAATTTTTTTTTTTAATTTTGTAAATAAATTTTCTATTTTTTAAATTTCTTCTTCTTAATTAATTGATTTCTCCTCGAATGCACGACTTATCAACTTCTTTATCCACAATTCTATGCTCATTAAATATTTTACATCTTTCCTCTAGTGTTGAAAGCAATTAATTATCTTAATAGCCTCCTCTAAATATTTCTTAATTTTACATAGTTCCAACTTATCAGTTTTTATTTTATTCATTTTATTCACTTGAATGCTTATAAGTATCTTAACCTATTTCTTTTCCTAAAGGAGGTGAACATCTTTATAAAACACTTAAAACACAAAAAAAAACTTAAGTCACCTTCGTAATGTGATATTTTTACTTACTAAATTCAACCTCCCCATAATCATAATAGTTCTATAAACATTCTAACTACTTGCACAAGCAATAAAATATCAGTACAAAGAAATAATGATGGAAAGGGAAAGATAGTATAGTTTAATTTACAATTGTAAAAATTACATAAACATTTGGGAAGAGTTAACCCTACTTTTTTTGTTGAAAAAATCATTATTTTCTTTAATCAACCGTATACATTTTTAAATTTTTAAATTTACAAACATCTGTCCAAAATCAATATACATTCATTTATCTAAGTGCATAAAAAATCTAAAAAGTCCTCATCCAAACTATAAAACAATTTTTTTCCTCTAACTTTTTTTTCGTTTTAGTTTTTTTTTTTTCTTTTTATGAACTTCAAACTATTTCGATTTCTAAAAAAACAAAACTTTTCTCTGTTATTTTTGTTTTTGTAATTTTTTTCTGCAGTAAAAAGTAAAAACCCAAAAATAATTTTTCTCTTCCATAAAATATTCCATAAAATGACTTTAATATTATTTGAAAAATGTATTACATACACACATAATAAATAAAAAAAAAAAAAAATAAAAATATAAAATGGAAAATGAAAAAGCAAAAAAAAAACAACTTAACAATTTTACAGGAATCGATGAATCCCTAAGGGAGGGGTAGAATGAAAAAAAAATAAATTGATACTAAATTCCGTCTCTTTCTTGTATTCAAATAAAATTTATGGCTTTTTAATAGGGTTTGAAGATGAATAAAAAAATAATTATAAGGTTACCATGTCAATACAAATTTTTTACGGAACAATATTATTTGACTTTAATAATAATTAATTTTGGTGTTGCTTTACTTCTGTTTGGTGGTCTTGTTTATTTTAGATTTTTGAAATTTACCGCTCTTTGAGAATCCTTAATATTAACCTGTTTTACACAATGAATACTGATTTATTTATTTATTTATATCCAGGTACCCTGGTACATAAATGTGACAGGTTATAACCTGATTGAGATTTATAATGATTGTGTACAAAAAAACATTTAAAAGTTGACAAACTGTACTTGTTTATTTTAAAAATTAGATAACAGATGGAGATATACTTCAGTTATACTTCATTACCGCTTAACTTCTAACTTTTAAATAAGGCGACCAAAAAAATGGTGCATGTGATAAAGAAAGTTTATATTATATTGTGCGTCCCACGTTCGTTTTTGAGAAAAGAAAAGTTTTTATGTTTAAGAAATTTTGAGAATTAACCCCTGCATTACCAATCTGAAGTAAAATTTCTCACCTAACTTTCTTAATTTTCTTACCAATGACGAAAAAATGTAAAATACATCATCAATTAATTATTAAAAATGAATACATATTATATATGTTATTAAATTACATAACAACATCTGTTAAAAAACAAACTAAACAAAAAAAAAAACAAAAGCTTATAAAGTTCAAATTAAAAATTATGATTGGAAGTCGAGGGTTAAGAACTCAAACATATATTTTAAGTAAAAGAAAAAAATGTTGAAACTTTAATGTTCTCAACATTTTGACATGTTGCATCAATTGAATAATTTATGATTTAATTTTTTTTTTTTGCTCTTCTTTTTATTTTTTTAAATTTTATAAAAAAAACAAAAACTTTAAAATTTAGTTCCTACAATGTGATTATGATGGTGTTCGCGTTTAAAGTTCAACTCAAGTCTTAAATACATTTTCTTTGAATATTTCTAAAAATATTTTATTTAACTTTTCTGCTTTTTGTTTTTTTTTTGTTTTTTTTCTTAAAGTTTTCTCTTTTCTTTTTTATGAGGGTGCGTGTTTTTGAATTTTAAATTGTTAAAAAATACAAAAAAAAAAACATTAATATAACAAAAAAAAAAAATTTTTTTTAAATTTTGGTTATATGTTATTTTTCATTTTGTTACATGATGTGGAAAAAAAACTTTTATATTTTTGTTGTTGTTTTTTGTTTTTTGTTTTTTTTTTTTTATCATTGTTTGAATTGAAATAAGAAAGGATTAGAATTGAATGATTCGAAATTGTATATTAGAAATACAAAGGAAGTTCAAGGTGTAGAAATTTACTTCGTTTAATTTACAAAAAAAAAAAAATCGAAAAAAACTGAAAGAAAAAAATTAAACAATCAAGGGAAAAAATAAAACTGTCATCAAATATTTACACAAAAATTTTACTTACAAGTAATATTCAATAGATATATAAATAATAGGTGCCATAAAATAAAGCCCTAAGAAATAACATCGAATCGTCGTTTATTTTCTCTTTAAAGCGCTAAAAAAACCGAAATCACGATTTTTTTAAATTTTTGCTTCAAGGAAGAAATAAATTTGAATAGGCGATTTCTAAATATTATATTTTTTACTTTTTTTTTCGTTTTGTATTCATAACACGTTGTTTGTTCCGGATATTTTAGAAAGTTTCTCTGTAGTTTTTAATTCGTTAAAAATACATGTCTGTCTTAGATCTAAATATGGTGTTGCTATCCTTCTGTAAAGGTATAGGTATGATGTAATTCAAAGTTTTTGTAGTAAAGTCAAAACATTTTATGGTAAACTTTCTGAAAGAAGGGTTATATTCCCTTTTTTCTAACCCTTAAAATTAGTAAGAGGGACAATGCCTGAAATATATATATATATAAAAGTTAATTAGGGGGAAGAATAGGATTTCATGATTGGTTAGAAAATCGGAATTGTTCTTTTTTCGGAATATTTATATATATATATAAAGCAAATTCTGGATTTGGATAGATTTAGATTTCAAAATCAGGGGGTCAATAATTTGTGCGGAAGCTCTTATTATTTTTAAAAAATATTTTTATCTAAATAACCACATCAGGTATAAGATTAAAAAATCATGCAGTTTTGATGAAATATATTATAAAATAATGTCTTATTAGCGGCATTGCTGCTCATTTAATTACAAACAAAAAAAAAACATTTTTATAATAAAAATAAAAATCGACTTTACTTGCTTTTCAATTTTTGGTATTATTTTAAACCATAATAGAGCCACATTTTGAAAAAAATCACGATATCGGCTTTATTTCCTTATCGAAAAGGGAATTATTTCTGAGCACTCATAATTTAATACATTATATTATATTGATTTTAGATGTCTTTGTATATGTGTAAAACCTGGTGTTAAACTATAAAAATATTCATTATCAAGGTCACAAAAATATTAAATAAATTAAATTTAAGTTTTTTCTCAAACAAAAAATTTGAATAGGTGAACATTTTAAACATTAACATGAACATTTTAGATTCCATAAATAGTATCCTATTATATAGTATTTATATTATTTAGATATAGTTTTTGTATCTTTTAAATTATTATATATTGTACAGAAAAGTTATCATAATATTTCTCCTTATAATAAAGTTCGAAGGATCTCGAGTGTAAAATATAATTTTAATATTAATGTAGGTTGAAAAAGAATTTTCTTGATCCTTAACTATTTATTTAAATTATTTCCACAGAAGTTAATAAAAAATAAACTTGGGTATAGGCTGAAAAATTAAAATACTTTGAAATTTAATTAAAATAATTATTTTCTAATTTAAATTTAGTAAAGACTTAAGGAATAATAATATTTATGTTAATTATAAAAAACATTTTTTTTTTGTAAAATGTAAATGCCTATATCCAAAAATATCAAAAATATGGAGAAAAGGGAAATTAAACTGACAGTAGATACAAAAATTTTAATTTAAAGACGTATCTGGTTTACATAATATTTTATACAAAAGTCATATTTCGACAGCTTTAAAATTGCACAACTAAATTGACTCATTCTAAGATTAAAACATTTTTTAAGACTTCATATCTGCTAAAAGATAGCAAATGGTTCTTACCTTCTGGAACTGAAGAGATTTTGAAATATCGGAATTTTGAATGGCGTGAATTTGAATGTCAGGAATTTGAAATGTCATGATTTTGAATGTTGAGATTTTGAAAATCGGAATTTGGTTATGAACCCAATTGTGGTACATTCACTATTTTTTGTAAGGAATATACTAATAATTAAAATTTTATTACAATCTAAAATAAATATGATGAAGTTAACTGTAAACCTCATGCAATTGCCAATGAAGAAGTAAGTGAATTTTATACCGAATAAACATTTAGTTCTTCGTAAAATTCATTCATTCATGGGGTAGAATACGGCCAATATAGTTTGTAAAACATGACAGTAAAATTCCAGAAAAAAAACAGTACCTGCCTGCCACCGCGGATGAGTGAACGGGCGAATAGACGTACATGGCTAAATTGATTTAGAATTCGATTCTGAAGAAGAATATTTGTGTTTTGCCGTATCTCTCTTCACTCCTTTAAGATATCACGAGCGTAATAGCAAATTTTTTATATCTTTAGTATGAGGTGTATAATAATTTGTTAAAGTTTTGCTTGTGTTTTGTTAGACGTATCCATAACAACTTAAACTTTTATATTCTGATTTTTAGAGTTGATTCTGTTTAATTTTAAAAACATTTTCATAATTCCCTTTTTGTTTCACTCTGTTTGTCCGAAAGTCCTTCCTTTTACAAAATTTCTTCATAGTTCAAAATGAAGCATTGAAATTTTAAAACGCATCTAAATAGTCACACGCTATATGAAGTTACAGCCCCTAAAAGTTAGTAAAAACCTTATTTTTAAAAGGTTGTATCTTCTCAAGTTCTGCTTAATATTTATTCAATCTAAAAGCTTTAAACAACCTGAAACTTATAAACCTGCGCAAAGTGAAACCTAAAAATCGTAAGTGAAGCCTAAAAATTAAAATTTATTTTTATACATGTGTTAACAGTATTTGTTAATTATTCACGGTTTAAAAAAATTGAAGAAAGTGTTTTTTGATTTTTGTGCCTAAAAATTATTTATTTATTTATTTATTTATATTAATATTACATACATAAATGTAATGCAATATTATTGAACCATTAGTAGCCGATGGTCCATTATAGGTTTTTATACTATTATTAAATTATATACTAATATTATTTATTTTGTTTATATTATATACTATATATTAACATTATATTTGGTCGTAAGGGGGGTCTGTAAAGAAAAAACACTTGCGACCTGTGCAAAGATCGAACCCACACACCTTCGGTTAATCCTCTACCCGCCTAAAAATAATCTTGCGCGAAAATGTGCGCCAATAAAAGCCTACTGTTTTACATACTTCTTTGTTTTGTTTTTCCATTTCCCAATATAAAAATAAATAAGCGATCATTGGTTTTATAATTTTTTTTTTAATTGATTTTATTTAATTTCAAAAAGAATTTTAAGTAGATTGCAAAATACAAAATTTTTTGTAGTCTGTTATTAAAACTGACAAAAATATATAAAATATTTATATTATATTTTTTTTACCAACCGCTTACATTAATGTATAAGGTAGGTATTGTTTTCATACTAAAAATTTGTACCCGAGATTTTCGCAAAAATGAAAAGATTTACTCCGGTGTGGAAAAGGCTGTAAAAAAATTTTCAACATGATGTCCGTCTGTGTGTGTGTGTGTGTGTGTGGGTGCGTGTGTGGGTATGTCTGTGGGCACGTGTATAGCTTAAACGACTGAGCGGAATTTTTTGAAATTTCATATTTGAGGTTTTGACGTAAATATCTCGGATTGATAAGCTTTTGGAGCAAATCGGACAACCGAAAGTGGTAGTTTACTAGTGTACTTTTTAAGTTTTTTACGAATATTTCGTAACAGAAAAATTTTGTGAGAAAAATTATTAAGAAAAAGTTGTTACACAAGTAAAGAGGAACAACTTTACCATAGAACATTTTTTGATCCGACTAACTTTAACTTTTATTTAATTTTTTTTCCAAGTCCAAATTTCATACGTAACACTCCATATGAATTTATATGAACAATTTTTTTTTGTTTTTTTTTTATATCTCTAAAAATTTTTATACATACATATGTATGTACTTACATCTATGCCAATGCATATTATTCATTTGTTGATGACATAAAATTAAAACGGTAAAATTTTTGTTAGCAGATTTAATATTAATCTTATGTTTGTTTTGTATTTGTTTACAAAATGTTATTAAATTATTAGAAGTTATTTTGCTTTGATATAAATTATTATGTAAAAAATCTATAAATTTTGGCATTGTACTTTTTGTGTAGTGGCGGTCGGTCCTGTGGTAGAGACAGCTGATTTTTTTTTTTTTGCAAAAATGCTGGTGTTAAAAATCAATATTTTATTTTCTTTTTAAAATAAAAGCAACTTAACCTACCCTAGCCTACTTAACGTACTTAAATAACTTAGCCTGTTATTTACAATATAATATATGATAGAAGAATCACATTAGTATATGTTATCGAATCACCAATATTCTATTTTTATTACTTTTTCTTTATCCAGAATAGACATGTTGTATTTTGGATTTTCTCAGTTTATATTGGCCGAAGTTGCTTTACATGTAGACTGCCTATTATACTGAAATAGCGGGGGACATGGTTTTATCTTTGAATATAGCTATTTTTATCTAAAAAGATAAAAATCACAGGGGCTATAAAGGCTGTGAGCAAAGTCTTTGCAATTTACTCCCCATTGTGGAAGAATATAATATGTGATATTAAACCATTGTCTGTAGTGTTTAGTGTATTAAAGTTTTATCATAAAACTACCAATTCTGTTTATGTTTGATAATAAAAATTTGAATCAACATAATAACAATTAATTAAAATCTTGCAAAAGTTTATTTTACTATTTAATTTAATTGCCTATTTTTTGGCGCAAAAAAAAATATCATTAATGATTTGAAAATCATGTAGTACTTTTATCAATTTCATAGCATTTAAGAACGAATTATTATGTTGCAAAAGAAAATAACTAGCAAAATTTGTATAAAATATCACTTTACTATCAAATTAAGATAATGATCTGTTTACCATTTGTTTTGATAAAATTTTCAAAACTTTGAAATTTAATAACTTAAAATTATAACACAAATTCTAACATTTTTAAAAACAATTGATTTTCAAACTATTAACACTAATCTTATCAAAATTAATTAAATTATCCTTTGATTCATTTGAACCTTATACTGAATACTGTAAATTTGCATAATTTAGAGTTTGTTTTGTTGTATGCAATATATAATCAATTTTACATCTATTATTTCTATATTATTTGAAGAAAACTGAACTAGAATTCTATTAATTTTTAGGTTAATTATGTATTTTATAAAATGAATTCCAATGACAATTCAATGACTCCCTCTTTTTTTTTTTTTTTTTTTGTATTGAACAATACTTTATTTCTAAACACTTCATTAAATTCGCCTTTCATGTATTTTTAATGACATGAACCAATATATGTAGGTAAGTAGGTAGGTATGAAATTTTTTTTTCCTTGAAAATTTTTATTTTCTTTTTACCGTTACAATTCAGTTTATAATAATTTATTCTTGTAATTGTCGTGTTTCACTAACCAATTCTCTACTTTAATTTAAAATTTGTTGTTGCTTATTAAAACCAAAAATAAAAAAAAAACAAAAACTTTAAATTTTATAGTCCATGAAGAACAAAAAACGAAAAAAAAAACAACTAAAAACTTTCTAATTTGAAGCATAATAAAAAACACTTGACAGAGAAAAAAAAATAAAAAGCAACAAAAAGAAAAAAAAAATTAACAAATTTTTATAGAAAATTTATTCGGTTCTCAGTCAGTAATTATAAATATAATGACTATTATTCAAGGGTTATTTTTTTTTTTCAGTGGCAAATTTGTCATGTTTCCTTTTTCCTTTAAACTGACTGAAAACCCATAAAACCCATATCAATTTTTTTTTTTTTATATATACTCGTATATATGTATACATATTATATTATAATATGTATAAATTGTTCATGTGCATCAAGCAAAGCACAGAAATGGCGTTCATCACGGTTATATTAGCACAATAATTTAACAAATCACAATGCGTTGAATTGTGATTTAAATAAAAAGAAAAAAAAAATCCACAATTATGTATCTAATCCATAGGATTCATTGGTAAAAAAAAAACACCTGGTTTTTTCATGTTATAATATAGGTAATATAATAATATATTACATTGAAATTATACAAAAGACTATTTGTTGATAAATGTGTTTATCAATCTGTATTCCAAAAAGGCAAAAATCCCAATTAAAATGAGAAAATTTTTTAGTTTGAGTTTGAGTATGTATAAAATATGTATAAAATTTTTAATGACAAAAACTGTAATGAATAAAAAAAAACTTAATTTATTTTGGAAAAAATTCATTTTATCTTAGTAATTTAAAATTTAAATCCATATACTTGTACTACTTGAAGATAAGTAATATATACTAAGTAACGGGGTCTGAGTGGCCTAGCGGATTCTTATCCATACAAAATACACTGTAAACATTAAGGAAAAATTCCACACACGTCATGAGAATAATTACAACCTTACAACATTTCCAACAGCCACACCTAGAAAGTAAAACCTATCTTATTTCTTGTCATCTTTATGTGGTAGGAGAATAAACTAAAAATATATACTTGGACTTCTATTAAAGTTAATCTCCAGGTTATGGTTGTCTTCATTTTGTTTTATTCTAAAAAAAAATCTTTATTTCTAACATTTTCCAATGTTTTTCTTCAAAGACAATGAACAACGTAAATCGAGTTTTAAATATATTTCAAATTGATATTTCTGGAGGAATCTCACCAACATTATACCAGTTCATGTACATAATAAAAAACTAAAAAAAAAAAAATCCAAAAACATATTTAAGAAAATTTTAAGCTTCCTGTTTTAACTGAACTGGAAAAAATAAGTTTTAAAAAGGATAAAAAAAAAATTTTTTATTCAACTTATTCAACTTTTCATACATATGTTTCAATGTTGAATAAAAATTTTAGAATAAAAGCAAAAAAAAAACAAAAACGGAAAATATGTAAAATACAAAAAAAAAAAAATATAGAGAAAAATGTTTTTTTTTTTTCTAAACCCAAACACACCCCTCCAGCTCTACATATATATCTTTCACTCAATTCAAACAAATGAAAAACAAATTGTAGATTTTTGTATAAATTATATTATTTTATATTTTTTAAATATTTTTATTAATATTTTTATGTATTTACATAATACAGGTGCAACGGGTCCACGTGGTAAACAAGGTAAACCTGGTAGTAATGGTACAAATGGTATACCTGGTATTAACGCATGGAAAGTTAAATTAAATAATAGCACTGAAACAAGTGATTTACTTATACCACCATCGATAGCAGGTGAGTACCCAATTTTTTTTTTTTTTTTGATTTTGTTCTTTCTTTTATTTTATTTAACATTTCAAACTGACATATTATTTGATTGGATTTTATTTTAATTGGTGGTTATTTAGAAAAAAATAAAAAAAAATATTACAAAAATTAATGAAATTATTGTAAAAAATATAAAATAGAAAAACTAAAGATTAGTTCCATTATGAAATATAGTAACTAGACAAATATGTAACGTTGTCAATCGACATTTTCTAAATTTCGTTTTTTTTTTTTTTACATAAATCTGACCATTTGTTGACTTAGAATGAATCGAATATAAATATGAGATATCGAATTATGAAGTAATTACTGAATTTGCTTAGCAATTTATGTTACATTTAGCATTGGATAATTGCAATGTGTGTTTTAGCATTACAATTGTAGTCATATTTGATTAATCTTGTTACTAAGAAGTTTTAAAATTGAAGATCTTTTTAGTTAATCTTTTAGGAATTTTTTTTTTTTTCGTGGGTTGATGGAAATCTTCAAAAGATACAATGTATCCCGAAGCACAGTGTATGCCACATTTTTACCGATTAAACCACACCTCATCCATCCAAACATCCAACCATCTTCAATTAAAACTAATCAAACTGAAAAACATCAAGTAGAGCAGCTTCAACATTTATTTGCCATTCTAGGCAAGCTTTTTGTTTTATGGCATTTTTCTTTATTTCATCTATAACTTTAGGGATACATAAATCTCTACGAATGTCACTATTACGTACATACTAGAGAACACTTACGATATTACATAGAACTTTATTTTGAAAAGCGTGTATTTTTGTAATATATGCGTTTATTTGGCACAACCCCATAGTTGAATACAATATAGTCATATAGGTTTAATTACTTGATTCTAAATAAACCCTATATTCTATATTGATAATTTAGACTTATAACCTAGGAGCCAGTAATTTTATCTATATTTATTTTATAGTTCTACTTTTTTCTTTTTAACGTGGTCCTTCCACCTTAGCTTGAGATCCAGTGTTATTCCTAGGTATTTTGCAGAATTTACCAGAGATACATTTACTCCATTTAAATTTATTTTTTTGGGAGTTTATTATAATTCTGTTAGTACAATTAACATGTACAGATTTACTTTCATTTAGCTTTATTTCCCGTTCATTTGTCCAATGACATATTTCCTCACTTCAGATAGATCACTTGAATAAAGCAAGTATAGTATGGACAATATGGTAAAATAATATTGTTCTTCTTTAATTCTAAATAATGTGTCAAATAATTACAACTCAAGTATTTCAACATATTGTAAAGGTATTAATTTTCTTAATTTAAATATTAAAACTTCGTGCCAAACTTTGTCAAATGCTTAAGCTACATCTAGAAATCTTCTATGAATAACATTTTATTTAATGAAAAGTGCTTTTAGTAACGTAAATTTTTTCGGTGGTCACGGATATTTAAACAACATTTAGTAATAAATGCATCTTGAAAATATTCTAGTCGTCTCATTAATTATTTTTCTAGTCTTCGAACGATGTCAGAATGTGGTGTAATTCTTCATTTTCTTTGTTCCTCTTCATTTTATATTTCACTTAAAATCGGCATTTCGCCCTCCTTAATAAAGTCTTCAAAAAGACTAAGGTTTAATTCAAAAATGGATTTCTTATTTTTCAAAATGGAAAATTTAATAGACTTCATTGAAATTTAACATCATACTTATTACTTGTAGCCTTTAGACCACCTATTTGTAATAATCTTTGGGTTTCTTTCTTCTTTTGGGTTCTTTATAAATTTAAATTTCTTTAAAAATCTCTAGATATTTTCATTCTTGTAGTATAGTTGTCCTATTTATTTATTTCTTACATTTATTAAAGTTTATACACTATTAACATTTGATATGTAATTAATTGATAGATTTGGTATAAAAAACACTTTCAAAATTTCTATCCATATAGTAATACTTTGTAATTGAGTATACCACAGAATAACAAAAGAACTGCTTTCGTTCAGTTTATCTAAACGAAATTAATAATTTAATTGAAACTGTCAAAAAATGAAGCATATAGCTACAAAAATTTAATAAAAAATAAAAAGAACGATTGATGGAAGTTGGAAATATACAAAAAAAAAAAAACTATTGTTAGTTATTTTTGTATTATCATAAAAGCGTGACACGTGATTATT
Organism: Poecilobothrus nobilitatus; assembly: GCA_947095535.1. Lineage (NCBI taxonomy): Eukaryota > Metazoa > Arthropoda > Insecta > Diptera > Dolichopodidae > Poecilobothrus > Poecilobothrus nobilitatus. The sequence continues at coordinate 167,919,267 of OX352773.1, forward strand.
TTTAAAATGTTTTAAGAAAATTATTCTATTTTCCAGATATTATTTTTTTCGTATTTTTTTTTTATCAATTTTTGAAAATTTTCTTGAAACCCTGTTGAGATGTCAGTAAAATTCCTGAAATAAACACTTTTAGAAAGAAAGATTGTGTACGTGAGTATAAGATCAATTGTGTATAGGTTAATCCATGAAAGAAAATTTATTTTGTTTTTTAAAAACATTTTGTAAATTTTAAAATACTATGTCAACTTCAATTCTAAAAAAAAAAATTTTTTTTTTAGATATACCTTTGTGTTATTTAAAGTTTATAAGGTGTTACACATTTTATCTTGTACACTACTACAATACTAATGTTAGATAATTTAATAGTAAAAAATAATTTTAAATATAGGGTCATAGTATATCAGTTTATAAAGTTATAAGCATTGATTACTGTTTTATTTTAATTTTAAGACAAAACAATGCATTTTATTTGAAATTAATTAAGAATTTATCTTTTATATATTTTGTAATGTATTTATAATAATGTTAAACTTTCTTATATTATTATTATTTATCTATTGTATATCCATCTTCCTGCTAGGTTTCATTAATCAACAAAACGCTTGAATTATTATTCATTTGGGTATTCATTCACAAAATACTCGTAATACTCAGGAGCTGTGTTTTTTTCTCTTTCTCTCACTATCTCTCTTAATAATTGTTTTTATAACCCAAATCCATTAAACTTTTTATATTCTATAACTGTACTTATTTTTCTTATAGTTCCTCCTAACTGTGGATTATCAAGCAATATGATATAAATTTTTTTTTTTTGTTTGTAGTTTATTCCCCTGCTACATAAATGTAATAAGGAAATTGCATAATCTTTTCTTTCCAGGTGTGGCTGGAAATGTCGTAAGGAGGAATTATTCTTTCGACATGTGTTGGATTCGAACAAACACTTCGTCGGTGTTTACAGTGCTTTGTTTATACGCTCTTACATATACTAATTCCGTTAATTCTTCTATAAAATTCTTAAATTTTACTGACATTTTAGACAATTATTCTTTATTTTTCCGTTCTTCTTTTAAGTTGAGATTATTTTCTCAAACGGTGTTTTTTAAGGTTCTATTTTTCCTATCTTCTTCATTTCTCCTCTTCCATATGAAAACATTGGCCAGTTATAACAATACAAAAGCGCGCATTTCCTATTGACTGTGCATGCTCAATAGACTGCATAGACATACATGATCAATTCTGATATTAATTTCTTAGTAGAAAACTTGGGCAGTAGTTGGTTTCATAATGGTTTAATTCGTGTGTTAATTTTTAAAAACTTTTAAGGTATTATAAACTTCAGTGAGATTTATATTAACAAAATTATTTAAATTTTGTTTTTTTTTTTATTGTTCTATTTTTGAACTGAAGTTGTATTTCAGGACTGGGATTAACTTATCCCATAAAAATTTATTTTAATTTTTCTTTTTTACCTTTTTTTTAAATTTATTCAAAAATTATTTAGAATTAAATTTGTTTGTTTTTTTTTTTTTTTTTGGAAATCAGACAACATAATTTCTTTTTCCATTCTAAAAAAAAAAAATTTAATTTGAAATTTGTTTTTTTTTTTTTGTACATTACAGATTTTTATAATTCAACTCGAACAGTTATTGTTGAAGAAGGTAAAGATTTACGTATATCATGTTCTGCAATTGGTACCCCAGAACCAAATATTGAATGGAGACGTAATGATAATCGAACAATATCATTTTTATTTGAAGAACGTAAGTATTTTTATATACATCATATACAACAACAACACTTACTACATATATGTATAAAGTCTTTAACTTTTTTGTCGAAAACATTTTGTTTGAACACTTATTTGTGTATTTAGAAATATTATTATATTTAAAAATTTTTTTTGTGAACCGTAGGACTACTTGCTGAGGGGGTCGCTAAGTCTTTACAGCTTAAAAAGTTTTCAGGTTTTTTTCAGTGATTAGTTATACAGTGTAATTTTTTTTATAGATAAATCATTTTTAAGGTAGTAACATGACACAATTAATCCTGTATTACAAAATGGCGCTATTCAAAACTTAAAACTATTTGCCTGAAAAGTAAAAAAAAACAAAATTATATATACTCTTTTGTTGGTCCTAGTTTTCTTGGAGGTGTGAATCTTCAAAAGACACTAAGAAAATCTAATCCCCCCTTGATAGACTGGGATTTTTACTCCTAGAACTTACTACTCCCGAGTACCGTAGCCAGTATAATGGGATAATCACCGTAGCTCTAAAACAGTATTATGGCGGAAGAATAGAATGAGGAAAAAAAATACAGCCTAACTGTAAAACCATATAAATGCTGAAGATTAGGATGGGAAAAGAAAAGAGAACCTTTGTAAAAGTTTTAAACGTGTTCACTTGGGATAATCACCGTAGCTCTAAAACAGTATTATGGCGGAAGAATAGAATGAGGAAAAAAAATACAGCCTAACTGTAAAACCATATAAATGCTGAAGATTAGGATGGGAAAAGAAAAGTGAACCGTTGTAAAAGTTTTAAACGTGTTCACTTTTCAAAATTGAATGATAATATAGTTACTAAGATCATCCGTTTACAGATAAGGATTAATATGTTTTTTGTATATGATTTTTTAAAACGTTATTAATTAAAATGTATATATGTTTAAAAAATGTTCACAAATCTCATTTTAAATTAGTATGGTACCTACTGCTCAATATTAGATAAGAAATTTCAATAATCTTTTAAACAGTCTGTTTATGTCAGACAACTTTAAGCTCTTACTTTTCGAAGAATTTATAAGACCTTTTAAAATTAAAGTTTCTAAAAAAAAAAAAAAAAATTCAAGAAAAGAACTTTTAATCCTATGTTGTTATGGTCGAAAAATCGCAAATATCTAAACGTCTCCCATTTCATGCATTTTCTTAAAAGGTATGTCTTTAAAATTTAACTTAAGTTAATTTTTTGTTCACAAAATTTCTCTCAATCAAGTGTCATTTCATCTTATAAAGTTCTATTTAGATAGATAGATAATTTACTTTATTATTGTCATTAATGCCAATAACAAGTTTATGGGCCCTTTTCCTTTCGGATGTGGACCATCAGTTCTATTTATTTAGATACTTAAAAGAACGAGTCGATTAAAACCAAAAATTTTGGAAAAAATGACTAATGATTGATTCAAAAAAGTAAATTTGTAATTTTGTATTATATTTAAATTTCCGTGCAAGTTAAAAGCAGTACAATACCGATTACCGATTTTATTTTTATATTTGGAAAAAAAAAAAAAATATTAATAGCGTGAATAAAGTTAACAAAATTTATCTAAAACATAAATTTTTCAAAAAAAATTTTTTTTTTTAAATAAATGCAATATCAGTTTATTGAATTCCTGTTTTTTTTTTTTACTTTTTTTTTATTTCGAATGAAAATCGAATTAAATGATTTTTTTATTTTGGAAAATATTTGTATAAGAAAATTTATTTGAAAAATTTTTCCAATAATTTAATGTTACAATTTTTATTCAATAATATAAATTTTCTTACAATGCTCGTGGTCTATTTTAAAAAAAAAAATAATATTAAATAAGGCAGTAGGTAAAAGAAAAGGTTTATAAAAATGCACATTATCCAAAAGACCATAAAAAGTACCATATTTTTGAACCAAAATTTATAATTTCTAATATCTAATTTTTAACGTTTTACTTTGAAAAAATTTGCAGAGATGTCTAAGTTTTTAAGTGCCTAAAAACTTTAATTTTTGAATTGTAATACCTCCTAAAAAGGACGAGGTAGAAAAAACTTATTATTATAAAACTTAGACAACTTATACTAACTCTAAAATATTTCTTCTCCCTAAATGCCAAGATTCTAACTATAAAAACATGCCGGGGAATTTTGAAGAAAGCTGAATTTTTTCTCATATAACGGTAAATTTAGACATTAAATTACAAAAAATTGTATAATTGTTATATTCATTTATAAATCTCACAAAAATATGTTGTCGTTTAACGTTTCTAGGTTGAAAAAATATTAAGGAGAACCTGAGATATTCATATTTGAAAATAGGGGGTTTATTTTCAATTTTGAGGCGCTGTAGCTCCATTCTGAGTGGGGTTAAATAAAAAAGTTTTTTTTAGAACATTAATTGTTTGAAAACACCTATCAATGGTTAAATTTTCATTGCTCTATGTTAAATGGTGAAAAAAATTTTGTAAAGAGATGGACGAACAAAATGAAAATATTAGACAAATTTTTCATTATTTTTTATGAAAATGTGCTAAAAATGATAGAAAACTTAAAAATTCATTTTAAAGTATCCTTCAATAAACTTTTGAAATTAATTCATTTACAGATTAAAATTAATTGAAATGGAATAAGAAATAAATATTTTTTTTTTTTCTCAACGGGATAAAGGTTTTATTTAGATTTTAGCATACAGATAATTTTCAAACGATAGTTCAAGTTGATTTAATTGAAAATTTAATTTTTGCATAGTATGTAGTTGTTAATTTTTATTTTGGAATTAAAAAGACTATAGATATTTAATTTGTTTAAATCGTTAATCTTGTTTTTCCTCAAATATTTTTGATCTGTAAAAGTGTGTAGAGTATCTTTGATGAACAAAAGAGTAGTAGAAAATATATTCATTAAATTTTAATTAAAATTATAAATCGATTTTTAATATAATATTTAATGAAAAACCTTTAAATTTTCTACATAATATACTACTTTTGAAATATTTATAAACTTTAGGATTTTATTATGCTTTAAAATGTTATGGTAACACTTATTTAGCCTTCAACTCTATTTTAATTAAATTAATATTTGTTTTTTAATAGTTTTATTAATAAATTTTAATCTAACAATGATTAAATGAAAGCCATTCTACTTTGAGAATCAGAAAAACTTGAATGATATAATGTTTTTATGAATTTTATTTTGTGAAACACAAATTTCATATCTTTCTGTGGCTTGCTTAAAATATACCTATTATGTCGTTTTCAATAAGTAACTTTTCGCTTTTGCCGAAATTATGCAAGTCTGGATTAAGAAAATTAAAAATAAAATATTTTAAGCAACTAAAAAAGAGAATTAATAGGAAATACCGTTAATTAAAAAAAAAATTTTTAAAAGAAACAGGTACCCACTGGTAAGGTCAATACATAATTTTTATCTAACAAAAGAAATGTACAACCTAAATTGGTGTTTGTAACCACCAAAAGGAAGCAAATTAGATATGGATATATATATTCTGAACCATTTAGTTGATTTAACGATGTCCGTCCTAAGTGGACGATAATTTAAAAACTAATAAAGCTATCTTGATGAAATTTATACTCCAAAACCAATAAAGATAGAACCGTGTTTTTAGAATAGAACCTGAAATTTGAGATGATTTGAACCATGGGTTCGAATTTTGAAAGCTTCCAAATGAGTCCAAAAGCACATTTTCAAAACCAAAAAAGGTAAAACCTTTAAATTTGATACAGGATGTTCTGTCATGTTTTATACATGTTCCTAAAATTTGAGATGATTTGGACCATGGGTTCAGATTTTGGAAGCTTTCGAACGAGTCCCAGAGTAAACGAGACTTAACAAGCAGATCTCCCAAACTAATAAAGATAGACTCTTGCAATTTTGTACAAGGATACTCTATATAAATCTAGTAAAAGCGTTTATGTTTTTAGTTTATATTAAATACTTATCTAAAATAACTTATGGATTTTTAATTTAATGTGAATTTTGCAAGTGTAGAGTATTGATAAGTCGGTTGCATCGACTTGCTGTTACATTTACTTGTTTTTTTTTTTTTTTTTTTTGATATTTTGGTAAAAATAATTTAAAAATTCAATTTGATTTTTATTTAAGAAAAAAATTTATACCTACTTGAAAAAATATTTTTGAGTTTTATTTTAACAAAAGTACTTAACAAAAATAATACAAGAAAATCCTTAAAAAACACAATCAGGAAAACTTCTCATTTTTTATTTATATACTGTGAATAACATTAAAGTACTTAACTTTAAAAATAATTGAAATAAAATAATCTTTAAATGATAAAACTTCAAAATAGTAACAAATATAATAAATCTTAGATTGGAAAACAGAAAGGGAATAAAGAGAAGGATATCAAATTTATGATATAACTCTAAATATTTAACCATTTTTAAATCTTAAAATTTCTTTGATTTTGAAGTTAAAGTTTAAACATCTGGTTTAGAATTTTTGAAAATTTTGAAATAATGCAAACATTGCACTTTTCTTATTTCTTTAAATTTAATATGCAAATAAAACATACAAGTACTTATTTTCCGAAAGGAATCAAAGGATTTCTCTTGTTATTTGTTCAATAACAGTAAAAATAACTATATTAAAATAAAAAAAGAAATAAAATGTAAAAAAAAACTGTAAAAAAAAAGGATATATTAGGATATAAAAGGATATATTAGAAAATAAAAAGAATTTTATAATTTTTGTTTTTTCTTTATTTTTTATTTTTTTTTTAATTCTGAACATGCAACTTGTCAAGGACATAATAGATTTCTATTCTATTTTATACAAAAAAAAATTTTCTCTTTTTATGTTAACTATTATATAATAAATTATCAGAGTTCCTTATAATACGAACCACAATACCTAGTTTATACAATATTCTAAATATTTTTTTCTTTTGTTTGACAAATAGAAACGTTTACATATTTAAAATATTTAAACATTTTCTAAATAAAATTAAAAATAAAAAATTTTTTTTTGTTTTATATCCTGGTTTTAATATATGTAATAATGTACTTTCTTATTTTAAGTGTTTTTTTTTTTATTGTAACAATTTTTAATTTTTATTTCTTTAACAAACAAATTATGAATATTTATATTTTAGATTTTTTTAGCATTCTGTCTGTTACCTGCATAATTTCAAAGGAAATTTTAAGATAATCACTGATTACTTCATTAATTTTAAATTTTGAATTTTGATATTCTTTAAAGTTCTACAGATTGTTGAAAATAAATCTTAATTCGGATTTAAATTCCTATTCCTTTTTACTTAGCGCTTTGCAGAACATTTATGTTTCGTTCCGTTTCGTTTTCACTTCATTAAATCTAGATTTTAGATTTTCATTCTTTCATTTAATTAGATCTAGATAAGCCGCTATGATAGACTAGCGTTTTATGTACTTGGTGGTCACAACTGGTCGCAGCGCCTAAATGCAAGGATAGTTGTTTTTCCTCCCTACCAAACAACAAACAACTACATATAGTACATGGCATCAGAAACCTTGTTTTTACTGTATTAATTGATTCAGAAAAACTTTCTTTTACCATAAAATACATTTGTTACATTTATTGCATCCTTTCATTTAAAAATGTCATATTCACAAAATAAAAAATAATATTTTCCAAATAAATAAACCATTAACAATTATATAAACTAACTTGAAATAAAATTGTGTTAAATTAAATTGTAGGGGCCTCGGTGGCCTGGTAGGTAAGATCGTAAAATACGCTCTAAACACCGAGAGATTGTGGGTTCGAATCCCACATATGTCGTAAGAGTTATTCCTCCTTACGACATTTACAGCCATGCCTGATCCGGAAAGGCTGTTTAATTTCCTGTCCACATTTATGTTGCAAAAAAATGCACTAAAACAAAAAAAAAATTAAATTGCTTCGGAAAAAATTGTCCTCAAAAAATTTCACACAATAGCTTTAAATAATTAATTTTCATTATTTTTCAATTAAATAATACCTACCACATTTAAAAACCCTAAAATACTAATAAAACGCTTACGTAAAAGTAAAAAATTAACTTATTAAATTTTTCATTCATTAATTTTATTTTTTAATATTTCATACAAAGGATTGAGGTGCAAAGTTACTAAAACAATTTGTATTTAGGTTATTATTATTTATATAATATGCGGATATTTTATTGATTTTGTTTACATAATATTTTATTATTTGGTGATTTGGTGTATAAATAATTTTCTTTCCTATTAAAAATGTCAAATAGTCCATATTTGAATAGGCATTTTTTTAATTGGCATACCATATGCTTATAACCACTGGACCACTGAAAGTTGTAATGATTTATCATTTTAAAGCAAATTTGTTTTATTTAATTTCATAATTACAACTTCTAGACTATTTTTGAGCTACACCATTGACTTACTAAATAAAATCATCAGAAATTTATTGAAAAAAGTATTATCAAATTAGCGGAAGAAGTCTGCAATAGTAAGCATATTGATCGTTCCAACTTAGCTATTGCAAACCATTTTTAATTTTGCAGTTTTTCTTACGAGATAAGATAGAGATGTAATTTAATCTGAATTTAAGTTTAAAAAGTTATTAAAAAGGATCGTTAAGGAGCACATAAGAATAGTTAAGGGTATGTCACTTAAAGGAAATTGGAATAGAGAATGATGGTACATGCAGATTCAGTGTAGAAGAGAAGAATCTCCAGCACACATTTTCAAAAACTGCATAGTTTTTCTTTTAGCAATATATAAGCAACTAGGAGCATACTGTTTTATTGATGATGATGATGATGATAGTAACAAATCCACTGCAGATCTTTAATTTCTTAGGTGCAATAGGGGTGATAGCAGTTTTATAAGTGGAGGCAAATACAGTGCACAATAGTACATGGCGAATTGGCACAATAGATTTACATCAAAAAGTCTCAGTATTAGTAATGTCCCTTTTAAAATTTTATTTAGTCCAATATAGTCTATACGTGTCTAAAGATCTTCCCAATATAATATAGACATTTTTTTCGTAATAAAAAATGAACTACGGTTGATGTAAGAACGTTGAAAATGTCTACCTTTAACATTTGTTTTTTACCTTTATTTATTTATAAATTCATAGGTTTGACTTATACAAAAACAGAACAAAACAAAAGGAACATGCACCCCAAAAAAACATGTAACATGGATTATTTTATTTCCTTTTTTTAATAAACATTCTTCTTTTTGTTTTGAAAAACAAAAATCTGCAATTGACATTTGAAAATTATTTTCCAGGATATTTATCGGTATTGATCATATCTATTTTACAAAATAGAAACCAAATAAAAAGTTCAAAACTACAAGAACATGATTGCATTTATTATTAAGAGATTTCCATAACAATTTTAACAAAAGTAAAAATAAAAATTAGATAAAAAACCTGGTTTATATTTTGTTGGAAAACATTCGATATCTAAGGGATTTAATAATTTTAAAATGCTCTAATTCTCTGATAAAACAACTGTAAATCTTGTTTAATACAATAAGGCATTTGATTTTTAATATCTAGAGAATATGTATTTGAATGGAATCAGTTGAACTGTTAATGGTTAGAGATATTGTATTGCATATAGATAATGTAATAGTTTTTTTTTTATTCCAAATATGTTCATGTACCTATTAATGGACAGTAATTAGCTTTTACTTCCATATGTTTGCAAATTTTTTAAAACAATCCCAATAACAATCTGTACAAATTTGCAAAAATATTACATTGTAAATAAAAATACAAAGAAAATACTATTCTTATATAATTTAGCCTGAAATTATGCAATTGTAAAAAAAAAGTGCATTTTATTAAATAGGAAGTAATATTATGAGGGGCTTCGGTAGTCTAGTGGGTAGGCGTGTGGCGTATTAACCGAAGGAGTGTGGGTTCAATCCCTGCACAGGTCGAAAGTGTTTTTTTTCTTTACATACCTCCCTTACGACCAAATACAATGTAAATATATAGTATATAATATAAACAAAATAAATAATATTAGTATATAATTTAATAATAGTATAAAAATCTATAATGGTCTTGGTAAATCTATGATGGTTCAATAATATTGCATTACATTTATAATAAATAATAAAATAAAATAAAATAATATTAAAAAGATGTAATACGGATGTAACAAAATTATTATTCCTTATTTTATTTAATCATTTAAGAAAAAAATTGTGAAAATGAGTAAATAATAACGAGTTTCTTGTGATTAAAGATTCATTCACTAGTTTGGTATAAACCTGTAATTTCAACCATTTCTTGAGTCTTCGGTAATGATTTTGCAGTTTTCTTCCTTGTTTATGTCATATTCATATGTAATTGTTCATTTTTTTTAAGGATAAATTGGTTTAGTCATATATAAAAGGATACACGACGTTGTTTACAAATTGGATACTTACGATAACAATTGCTCGACTTTTCCTGCTATTTATACATTTAAGTTATCATGTTCTGCTAAGGATGTGTCGGTTTTGAATTTTTGTTTTATTAGAATTAGGAATTGATTTTTGTGTTACCAAATCTCTCCGTCACTTTTTAAAAAATGTTAAAAATGTTTTATTAAATTTTTGTATTTTTATGATTTTGCAATTTTTTTGTACATTTTTCAAAACCAAAAATATGAAAAATTTTCTTTATAATTTCATTCTGTTCGTCCTCTGTTTTGAGTAATGAAATAATGTTAGAATAATGAAATTTCAACCACGGTCTTCTAAAAAAAATTAATAATGTAATAATAATGACATTTTTATGTAACCCCATCAATCTTTTAAAGTACAAATGTGTATATCTCAGAGTAAGCTTAACATTTTGTCAATCTAAAAATGCCAAATGACAGCACATTTTTTTAGCTACATAAATTAATATCAAAATATTAAATTTATCGTTATGTAATAATAAAATTTTTGCACAATTTTAATTCCTTCATAACTCCGGTATCCCTTTAATTAGAATCTTGCCATTTTGAGAGAAGAAAAATTTTTTAGATAAGTTAGCATAAGTTACTTCAAAACATTTTTTTGTACCATCTTTCTGGTATTTTGTGTCATTTTGTGAACAGATATTTATTGAAATTGATTGTAGTAAGGGATTCCTGTAAAGGGTGTTCCTAAAATTGAAGAAAATCCCTCTCGATTTTTCACAATATTTTTTTATATATAAAATACTAAGAAAATTTACAAATTTTTGGACACATCATAATATTCTAAACTGTTTTTATTATCTTTTGAAAAATGTGTACCTTTAAAAATCTTTTATTTTACATTCTGATTTGTTTATTTTATTTTTCGATTTGTAAACACTTTTTTGCAATCTTTTTTTTTTGCTTTCCATACAGAAGTTTCATCCGTTACAGAAATTAATAGATCTTTTCTCAGTTCAATATTATCTACAACTATTACTAAAGTTAAAATTACTATTGATATAAAAAAGAGCTTGTATAAATTCAAAAATTCGAATTAAGACAAGTTTTAAATAAAAGGATAATTAATTTAAAAAAAGATGACAGTCACAAAATAAAAACTACCATCAAAAAATGATTAAGATATAGTAAAAAGTGAAAATCAACAGATATACATTCTGTTGATTACACTTTTTTTTCTTATTTTCTATACATAAAAGTGCATTTCATAGAATTTTTATTTTCTTATATTTATTTATCAAAATAAAATTTTAAAATCATATCGTTACTTTCACATTTTTTGCGTTAAGAGAAGAGTAATTTGCAAAAAGTTACTAAAAAAATAAATTAAGTTTTTTTTTTTTCTTTTAACAAAATTTTCTTAAAAGTTCAACAGAGTTTTCATATTTTACTTGAATTTTTTTAGTGCAATTTTCAACTTGTTAATTTCGTTTTTTATTCTCATCTTTTTTTTTTTTCTTTTTGTATTTTTTTAATTTACTAATTTCCTTCTAATTATCTTAAAAACAGTCAGAAGTAGAAAAGTAGAAAGGTATTAAATAAAGTTAAAAGGCAAAAAAAAAAATAAAAAAATAGTTTTAAATACTTATTAAAGTTTATCGTTAATTACACTATTTCTAATAAAAGAAAAAAAAAATACACTCATTTTCACTTGAAATAACTTTTATTATTAAGGATTACTCATGTTATTTTTTATAAAAAAACTAAAAAGAAAACAAAGAGGATTATAACTTAGCTTAATAAGACCTCTCAATTATTTATATATGCACTGTAAATCAACATACTTTTTTTTAATAGAATATTGTTATGTATTAGAAAGTGATAGAACGTTTCTTGACACAAGATGTTAATTATAAATTATTCTTAAAAATAAGTATTTAAAAGTTACCCTATATTGTTGATCATATTAATTTTCCAGGATAGCTATTAAAATATAATTAAGTAAAATTTAATTGTCTCCTTTTGAAAAGTCAATTGATGAAGTATCTAAAAAAACTTCCTGTTGATCCTTAAAATTGATTTTAATTTTCATTTATTTTGATTCGAAATCATAATTTTTTTTTTTCTTATTCACTTAAGTATTTGGTTTACGGATTCTTAGTAAATTCCAAAAAAACAACTTAAATTTTACGAGACTACGGTACTTAATTTTTAGCATATTTTCAAAACAATTTTGAAAAAATATGCCTATTAATTTCACTCTGTCCATCCGTACTTCCTCATCCATCATAAAGCTACAGTCGCTCAAACTTTGAAAAAACCTTATTTTTAAATATATATATCTCATGTTGTGCTTAATATTTTTTCAGTTTAAAAACGCCATTCGACAAGAATTTCTTTTACCTTTATAAATAAATATCAAAATTATAGATTTTTTAAAATTTAGTATTAAATTTACCGTTATGTGAAAACCAAATTTTGCATGATTTTTCTTCCTTCATAACTCCAGCACGAGGGACTTGAAATTTTGAGAAAATAAAGAACTTTTAGAATTAGCGTAAGTTCCCTCAGAAAATGTTTTTGTACCACCACCTGTTTAGAAGCTATTAGGGCTCAAAAATTGAAAATTTTCTATTTTTAGACACCTGTACAAATTTTTCTTCGGTAAGACATAAAAGTTTAAGCTTCAGTTATATATTTTTACGTGTGTTAACCGTTGTTTTTAGTTGTATAAAGTTGCAGAGTTACAGCCTCTTAAAATTGCAAAAAAAAACCAATTTTCAAATGTATATATCTCAGGCTCTGCCTAGTGTTTTCCAATCTAAAAACACTAGAAGGCCGAAAATTTTCTTACCTTTTTAAAACAATATCAAAATAATGCAATATTTTGTAATTTATTATTTAAATTTACCGTTACATGGAAACCAAATATTGCATGATTTTTCTTCCTTCATAACTCCAGCACGCTTTTAGATAGGGACTTGAAATTTTGAGAAAATAAAGAACTTTTAGAATTAGCGTAAGCTCCCTCAGCAAATTTTTTTTACCACCTCCTGTTTAAGAACTATTAGGGCTCAACAATTGAAAATTTTTAGACAGCTGCACAAATTTTTTTTCAGCAAGACCTAAAAATTAAAGCTTCAGTAATATATTTTTACGTGTGTTAACGGTTGTGTGTTTTCTTAGTTATATAGGATTCCGGACTTGCAGCTCCTCAAAATTGCAAAAATATCCTATTTTGAAATTTTTTCTTATTATATGAAATTTTCAAATTTTGGTTTTTGGACAATTTTAAACAGTTTGTATTATCTTTTGGAAATGTGCACCTTTAAAATCCGTTAGTTTATATTCCGCCTTGTTTTTTAATTTTATAGATACTAATAAAATCAGACTGTATTGATTAAAGTAAAAAGAGTTATATTTTATTTGTTCGTGAAAAAGAACAAGGATCGGCAGGATACAGACCTTAACTGAATCATAAATCGTAATCTTATCTGAATTGAATTTAACTGACTGTTAACTGATTTGATCGCGCATATAATAAAACTATATTACACAATTTTTAATTAATTTTTAAAACATTTGAAAAATTTCACTTTTTCACATAAATGTTGTCATTTCCGATTCCTAAAAAAAACACTACTAGATTTAGACTAAAATCCTATTTTATAAACTGTATATATATTTTTTTCAATTTTTAAGTTTCAATTTAAAGTATAATAAAGTATTTTATATAATATAAATAGGTAGTAAATCATAATGCTAGAGTTTTCTAATCTGACCTAAATCTGACATGAAAAATAGTATACTTATATAAGTGAAGAGATGATTTTATAATAACGTATTTTTCATTTTAAATTTATACGGAAGACAGCACTTTAAATTGACATATCTAATTCTAAAGTTAAAGTTAATAAATATCGTACTAATTTTAAATAAAGTTAAAATAAACAATTTACCTGTCACCTGGTGTTATACAATCAAGAACGCTATTATATAAAATTCCTCAAAAAAAAAAAAAAAAAAATTAAATTTCATACCTAAGGATCCTTAAAATAAAATTTCTTGAATGGTGTTTTAAAATTTACATAAAATATTTTTATCTTAAAAAAAAATATCCTAAAGTATTTTTATTAATTAAAGTTTTATTTTATTTACAATTGTAAAAAAAAAAAAAAAATGATTAAAAAATCTTTTTTTTTTTTTTTTTTTTGTATTTTGATTACTGGTCCTTTTGGAAAATATTTATTTTATTTGATATTAATATTATTTGCTTCCTTTTATTAAAATGAATAAAAAAAACCATAACGTTAATTATTTTCATTTATTTTAAATTTAAAAATTCATTTAACACTCACTTTAAATATTTAATATTATCTATAATAGTTGAAAAGAAAATAAAAAAATGAAGGAGGAGATTAAAAAAATATTTTTAATAAATTTTGCATTAATGTTACGTAATATAATATTTTTTATTGTGCATTATTAGCACCGTTTAAAAAAAAAATTATTTAAATCTCTTTAATATTTCATTAACGTAAGATCAACTTTAATCTATAGATAATTGCTGATATAAACAAAAAAAACAAATAAATAAAAGTAATTTTATACTTTAAAAATATATAATATATATATATATTTAATTATTTTATACATTATATACGTATATATTATACAGTTATGGTAAATTGTTTTAGAAACCCAAAGAAAAAATTCAAAAGAAGTATTAATTGATTTGGAAAAAACACTTCCTATCAACTTTATATTGGACTCTATTAATTTTAAATTATTTGTATTGCAAGAGACTAAAATGATTCAACACTATTCTTATAATATTACTGACTTAGTAATGACTTTTTAGCAGTTTCTATAGTACATTTTTTTATGTTTTTAAATTTTCCTTTTTTATTTATTTTTATCTTTTATTCCTGCCCCCTGAATAGGATAGAATAGTACAATGATCCGAAAACATTGAATTTACGAGTGGAAAAATGTAAGAGAATAATGATTCTACGTGTTATTATTACTATTTTCCTATTAATGACGAAGCCATCAACTGTTACAGTTTAAACTGTTAACGTGATGTTTCACGTGATGTTTTACAACATTGGACATTTTAATTATTGAAGAAAATCCTTTAGATAATGTTAGTTTTTTGCTTAACATATTAATTTAAATATTTATCGTAAATTATTTGATTTTGTAAAAATATACGTATATATTATATCCATATTAATTTTAAGTAAATACATTTGAAAATATTTTATGTCCTCAGCATTTTTTTTAATTGGTTTTTTATTTGTATATGAAATCTGTAAGTAAAATATTTTCATTTAATTTTTGTATATTCGCCTATTCAAAAATTATTTTAAAAGAAAATCCTTATAATGCAGTATTTTTTTTTTTTTTTTTGTTTACTTAAAAATATGTAAAAAAAAAAAAAAAAAAAAACCAGTACTCAAACAAATATCAATTTCATCATCATTTCCATTTCTTCGTTTTAAACCACCACAGATGTACACATATTTTTGCGCAATTAACAACATTTAAATTTACCTTTTGAATAAATAAAAAAAAAAAAATCCAAATATCGTTTTAAATTTATTCAAAATACTTAATAAGTAAAAAAAAAAAAAAATAATTAAAAAAACATGAGAATATTGAAATATATCTGTTGTGACTAAAGAGTATTAAAGAGAATTAAAAGTGAAATTTAAAAATATTAAAATTTATACAAATGATCAACCATTATTAATTGTGGTTGATTTTTTTATCATGTTCAATTTTATTCTTATTTTATTTGGTATATATGGTGGACTGTCAATTCTGATATTTTAAAATCAAAATCTTAAAATCTTGCGTTTTAATATCTCATGTTTTTAAATGTTTTATTATGTTAACTCAACTGTGAAATCCCTCCTATTTGGGAAGTTGCATATGTATTATGTATGAATTCTCAAATTATGGATAAAGTATTTAAGCATAACTTCGATTTTGTAACTAACTGTAAAGTCTGACATAATTATTTGCTTTACATATTATATAATTCAATAACAAAATATTTAAAATAGAGAGAACTGCCACCCGCCAACCCTTGTCACCGAAACGCGCTAACCAAATTATTGAAACCTGTATTCGACTAACCCTTATGCATGGTATAAACACATGGTAAGCAGTTTTTGTTCTATAAATTAGCTTTAAGCCTGTAATTGTTATATAATTTTTTGCATTTTTATTTGAAAAGAAGCGTGGAACGTGACATATGAGATATATGAGATTTTATATATATGAGATTTTAAAATGAGAAAAAAGTGAAAATTTTCACGTAACGTAAAATATACAGTTTGTTACATACGTGTTTTCGTCAACATAAAATAAAAAAGGCAAATGAGGAAAAGATATTAGGTTAAGTCTAGCATGAGAAATAAACGTCTGTGGGGCATATAGATATATAATTTTTATACAAGTTCTGATTTGGAACCCAAAATAAACATGTCCATCAAAAAACATCTAAAACACCTTCATATAAAATGGAATCATTAATGCCGGACTTTGTTTTTTCCTTGCCACTTCAATGAGGAGTATAGGGAATCCACTAAGTCATTTATTATTCATATTTGACTAAGCTTCAGTTTGGCGAACCATTAATTTCACTAAGCTGTTTACTCAACTGTAGCTCATGTACAAGATTATGAGACGTCTTTTTTATTTCTACGCCATCTATTATCTTATATATACATCTATTATCTTATATTATAATTATAATATGATATTAATTATAATTTGTAGGACATATATACTTATTATACCCTACACCTAAAGTATAGGGTATATTAACTTTGGTATGTTGTTTGTAACCACCAAAAGGAAGCGAGTTAGGTATAGACATATATATATATTCTGAATCAGGATCACCGCCGGAGTCGATTTAGCGATGTCCGTCCGTCCGTCCGTACGCACGATAACTCAAAAAATAATGATGCTATCTTGATGAAATTTATATAGTAGGTTACTAATTACAAAAGAAAGGCTAAGTTCGACTCTGGACAAAATCCGTCCATGGGTTCGGATTCTGGAAGCTTCCGAATGATTCCGGAGCAAACGAGATTATCTCTAAAAGCAACAAAGATAGAACCTTCAAATTTTGTACAATGATGTTTCTTCCCGTTCGATTTATGTCTCTGAAATTTAAGAGGATTTGGTCCATGGATTTGGGTTTTGGAAGCTTCCGAACGAGCACCAGAGCAAATGAGATTATCTCCAAAACCAACAAAGATAGAACCTTTAAATTTTGTACAATGATGTTCCTTCCCGTTCGATTTATGTCTCTGAAATTTAAGAGGATTTGGCCCATGGGTTCGGATGTTGAAAGCTTCCGAACGAGCCCCAAAGCAAATGAGATTATCTCCAAAACCAATAAAGATATAACCTTTACTTTTGGCAGAATAGTGTTCCTTCATGTTTGATTTATGTTTCTGAAATTTGTGAGGATTTCGTCCATGTGTTCAAATCTTGGAAGCTTCCGGACGAGCCCCAGAGCAAACGAGTATATCTCCACAACCAACAAAGATAGAACTTTTATTTTTAGTACAAAGGTGTTCTGTTATGTTTCCTTTTCTGTAAAATTGGAAACTGACATTTGAAAGAATTTGAACCATGGGTTCGTATTTTGGAAACTTCCGGACGAGCACAAGAGCAACGAGCATATCTCCAAAACCAACAAAAGTAGAACCTTTAAATTTAATAGAATGGTGTTCTGGCAAGTTTTCTTTATGTTCCTGAGATGGATTCGATGAATTGGAGTGGCAATTCGGGTAGCTGACACAAACCTCCCAAGGACTACCAATCTTCGAAAATAATTAAGATAGAAACTTAAAATTTTATACAAGGGTGTCAAGCATATCCCAAGCGGATGCCTCTTTTACGTTCTTGAAATTCGAGTTGAATAAGACAGAAAAGGGAAGAAGTTCAAGCAGCTGCCAAAAACACTTATGGATTTTTAATTTAATTCGAATTATTCAGGTGTAGGGTATTAATAAGTCGGTTGCATCGACTTACTGTTACATTTACTTGTTTTTAATTTAATTATACTCTACTAAGTACATATTATAAGAAAAATGTCTATTATTTTTTATTAATATATATGAGCCAGTCGGGGTTTAAACCTGAGACCTTTCCCATGAAAGGACACTAGCTGGACATAATGAAATATAAGAAATATAAAATATGGAAAAATAAAAATCTAATTTTTCTTAAATAATTTCCATCTAAAATTTACTTTTAAATTGTTAAGTATCTTTTAAAGTAAAAATTAAATAAATAAATCGCGTTTAACAAGTTGTGAAGATAAATTAAATTTTATACTTAATTCATCAAACGACTCATAATTAAAATGCAATAAAAGTTACAAATTTTGGTTTCTTAGAGCAAATAAAAGAAACTGTTTTTGAGCAGATTCAATTCTTTTAGAGTGTGTTTGAAATGCCGGATTCCAAAAAATGTGACCATATTCTAAAATAGATGCAACCAAAGAGCAATAAAATGCTTTTGTTACTGCTACGTCATTAAATTTTTTCGCCCTTCTTTTAATGAAGCTTAACATTTTATTTGCCTTAGCAATCATGTGTTAGTAATCAAGATTGAAATGTAGTTTATCATCTCATCGCAAAGAATCCCAAGATCGATCATTCTATTCACCTATAGAAGCTATATTGTCCATTGTATAATTGAAAAGTATTGTATTTCTTTTACGTGTAAAGCTTATGACCTTCATTTCTCAATATTTAGTTCTAATCTATTGGATACGCATCACTTATGTAAAGAATATATTTTTTCTTGAAGTAATTCTACATTAGAGCTATTCTTAATAACATGGAAAATTTTAAGATCGTCAGCAAATGCAATATACACACACACCTGTTAGTTTTACAGAAAAATTTGAACACCTGTTAGTTTTACAGAAAAATCACACACCTGTTAGTTTTACAGAACACACCTGTTAGTTTTATAGAAAAATTTGAAATGAACACATTGAACAGAAGTGGGCCTAAATGGCTACCTTGCGGCACACCAGAACTAATATAAATTGAGTTTGACAAATAACCTTGGAATTTAATGTTTTGAGTTATTTCAGTGAGATAAGAGCCAAGCCATGCCAGAAAAGAACCAGAGATACCCAAAGTTTCGAGTTTCTTCAGCAAAATGTTATGATCAACACGATCGAAATCTTTGCGAAAGTCCGCTATAACAGACCTTAAGAGTTTGAAAATCAGATGCATTTTGAAATTTATAAATGTAACAATATTTTGTCATTTTCAAAATTGTTTGCTATTGATGGATCTTGATTAATTAAAAACAGAATAAATCTGACCAATAACGTAGTGGTTAAATTGCCGATTTTTCAATGAAGAGACTTTGGGTTCAAGCTTTAATCCTTTTTAAATAGCGTACGGCTACAGCCGAGTAACAATAGGTTAGTGAAAATACGTATTAAAGAAACTAAAGCTAAGCAACTTAATAGATGACCTGTGCTACAGCTCCTTAAAAAAATGAAAATGAGTGTTTTTTAATTGTTAAATGTAAAGATAGAATTTGAATTTAAAAATATATTTTTTTCCTAAACACACAAACAAAACAAGAAATAAAATATTAAAATTTTTAATATAAAAATATAAAGTTATATTTAAATTTAAATTCTTAAATTTTACAAAAGCAAAGAATTGAATTGAATTTTCTTTTCTATTTCATCAATTTCAATCTGTGTTTTGTATTATTTTTTTATTTATCTTTAAACCCTTTACTTTATTCAAAAAATATACATTATTCATTTTATTTTTATTTTTTATATAGTTTATTTGAATACAATAAAATTAATGTTTTTTTTTTATTCAATTTATTTATAATATTTGTTTTATTTTTTTTTTTATTTCAGATGCTTCAATAAATGGAAAATTTTTAAATATAAGTAATATCACTAGAAATCATATGGGTTCTTATAGTTGTATTGCTGATAATGGAATACCACCAGTAGCAAGTGCAACTTATATTATTGAAGTACATTGTAAGTACATATATTAATTTTTAACCCAGACAAAATTGTAAAATTTATTTTTCTTATTTTGATTTTAATATAAAATATTTTAAGTTTTTCCTTTAGCCTTGAATGCCACCCTATTTTAGTTTTTTATCAATTCTTATACTGATTTTCTTAAAAAATCTCAAATTTAGTATAGATTTTGCAAATAATTGTTATTAATTTTTATAAATAATATTAAATGAATATACAAAGTAGTGTTTAGTTATCTTAGCACTTTATTTGGAGCATAATGATATAGACCGACCATATTATGTTAGTCTTGTGTTACACATCACCATTATTTATCATTAAATAAAGGCGTAAACTTTTGAAATTTTAAGTAAAGCACAGTAAGATATTTAGCATGGTTATTTAAATTTTTGTATCCAAACAAAATTAAAATCTCTATCATAGATCGAACTCAAATTCAATGACAAATTTTAGTTATACGTATCACAAGTCTTAACATGAAATGGGGGTTTTAATAGTAACCTAAGTGTCTATGTAATACACTTGTATTACTTATTCCTGCCCTGCTATTATCCTTAAGTTAATTTTTAAGACAGAAGTTAATTCCGTATACAGAATCTGTTATTAAATAAAAAAATCAAATAAATTTTTATTAAGGATAACGATCCATCTAAAGCTCAATTAAAAAGAGCCATCTAAAGCTCTTTTTTTTTCAATTCAAATCAATTTTTATTATTTCACAATTAATATTAGTTTTACATCTGAAGGCTAGCGCAGATACAACCTTTAAAATTTTAATTTTTTCCAGATTTTATAAATTAAATTTTCATTTTAAGAGTTTTAGTTTTTAATATTATAATAATTGAAGGATAATTTTTAAAAATCGTACATGTGAATGTTTTGTTTTATTTTTGTTAAACTTAGGCTAGGATTTAAACTAGAACTTAATCTATGACTTATACTATTTTTCTATCATCTAATTTATTGCAATGTATGCAGTTCGCGAATTAGAAACATTGTCTGAATAGGCACATTTTTTCATTAAAATTAAAAATATTTGAGATATTATTTCTGCAACTAACCTGATATTCGTTAGATTATGTAGCCTTCTAACAGAGAATTAAAATGGCTTATTCAGCATTATTTTTAATATTTTATTTTGCGCTATCTGCTTTGGAAAAACGAACAGAAATTAACTTATTGTCCTTATAATTAACTTGTTATCCTTTGACAAGTCGTATTTCCTGTTAATGAGATATAAAGCATACAAATAATTTTATTTGATTTATAAATTGTTTTTGTTATATGATCTTTGTATGTTAGTTTGTTATCTAGTATGATGCCAAGGTATTTAATCGAATCGACCCATTAAATTTCTGATCTCTATATTTTAAAGTTGGATTTTGAGATAAAACAAAAAATATTGAGTTTTTTTCCATCTAAACCTACTTCTTTGAAATTTTTGTTCATATCTCGTGAGTTGCTTAGAATCTAAATAAGCTGTTCCTAAGAAGAAGAAAATAAAGAAAGATGAAAGAGAAAATCATTAGAGAAACATAAAGTATTCAGTAGTGGATATTCGATAAAACTTAAAACTTATTATTAACATAATAAAACATAAAAATGGTAGAATTAAAATTAATTATTCTAATAAATTATGAGAACATTTAAAGTTAAAATAAATAAAAAATGCTTAAAGAAAAAGAAAATAAAATTTAAAATATTTTCATATTGTTTAATAAAATGATTTCTCTTCAATTAAAAATTTTACAATTTTTATTATTAATTAACTTACTTACAAATTCTTTGTTTTATTATTTCCAAGGTTATTTCTTATTACTTATTTGCTAATTTTTTTGTTTTGTTTTTTTTTTTTTTTATTTAAAATTCTTAAAAAAAAATTAATTAAAAAATTATATTTTTTTTTTTCTATTCATTTGTTTTTTTTAACGGTAACAAAGTTTAACTGTTTTTTATTATACAGGTAACAAACTATTACAACAAAAAAGAAAAAACATCTCTTCAGAATTTTTTTCTTATAACAGAATTTTCTTCTTCTAAGTAAACCTTGACAACGTAATTCGAAATATATTCGTTATCAGGGTTAAGTTTTTTTTTTTTTTTTTTTTTTTGATTTTATTATTCATATCTTTTTGAATTAAGATAAGAAAATAAGAAAAGAATCCTTCAGTGGGAGTTAAACATCATATAATATTTTTAAAGAAAATTTTAAAATTTTCTTTAAATAAGATGCAAAAATGTTAATATTTATTTATTTACTATGTATTTTCTAAGTATAGAAAATAAAAAAAAACTACAAAAGAAAAATAACGCGATTCAAATTAATTTTCTTGGGGAAAAAAAAAAAAAAACGATTTACTTAAAAACTTTAAATAGTTGTTAAACTTTATTCCCTTGAATTATTTCTACATTTTCACCAATTGGTACTTTTCTTAGAATTTCTTAACAAAGAAAATTTGAAATTTTAAAAAAGTATATAATATTGAATTCTTTATTGCATATAAAAAAAGTACCTTGAGTAAAATTTTCACTTTAAAATGCATTTTTATTTTCTTATTATAAATTACCATTATACACAGAGTGCTTATAAAATATGTCTTGAAATTCTTATTTTCTTAAAATAAAAAAATGTTTTTATAAAATTTAAATTTTCAATTAGATAAGTATAAATTATTTTTGAAATTACAATTTATGATACTTAAAAAAATTGATTAAAGTCTATAATAATGATATTTAATTAGGGTAAATTTTTTTAACACTTTAAAAAATTTTCACAAATATTGTAGTATGTGATTGCTTCTTTTGTATTCTTTCATTAATTCTTTGAAAAGGACATTTTTTTCTTTTAAAAGAAAATTTCAACAATACACTTAAATTAAGTAAAAAATTTTCACAAATTGTAGTATATGATTCCTTCTTTTTCATTCTTTCATTCATTCTTTGAAAAGGACATTTTGTTTTTTCTTTTAAAAGAAATTTTCTTTATAAAATGCTTCTCTAATAATTCTTTAATAATTTACTTAATTCTTGTGATATTTACAAAAATTTGCTTTTAAAAATATACCCTGTATTTTAAAAGAAAAAAAAAAAAACCAACATTTGAGTAAACGGGTATTTAACATATATACATAAATATCCATTTATGTAAAAGAGATTTATTAGGAAATTCGATCTTATTTTTTTTGTTTGCATTTTTTTTTTTTTTTTTTTAACTTCTATATTACACTCGTTCTTGTTTTTTTTTCCTATTTCAATTTAAATGCATTTGAATTGGAAAAGTCAGGAGAAAAATTATATCTTTTTTACAGTTACAAAAAAAAAAAAAATTATTAGAAATTTCAATTTTGTGTGCGAATAGTAAATTTTGCACTTACTTTTCTTTTACAAGTAAACTTTTTTTTTTCAATTTTTTTTTTTTTTTTAAAGACTGTAATTTATTTCTATTCTAATATTTTAGAAAATATATTTCATTTTTATTTGTAAATAAAATCTATCCATCTGTTTTTATATTTTTAGAATTATATTTACCTATATTAAAAACAAAGTTTTAAAAATTTCAAACGTATTTTATTTATATACGAACTATAATGCACGTTGATCTCACTAAATGTTTTTTAGTCAAGTCGTATATTGGCTTTAATAAAAAATTATTTAGAAAGGTATATATTTTGTTCTGCTGTCTCTAATCCATTGCTATACCTTTCATCCCATGGATTCACTATAATTTTACTTTATTAGCCAAATATTAATCTTAACCTTAAAATTATGGTGAGTTCATCATATTATCTAAGAATCTGGTTTAGATAATATGATGAACTCACCATAATTTTATTATGTATCTAAGAATCTGTTTTTAATTTGTCAATATTGATAGAAATATAAAATATAGTTTGCCAATTTAATAAAGATCATTAGCAAAAAAGATAATACCACCCAGTGGTTAGAAGAAAGTAAATAGTAGATAGTAAATATAAATATTAAAATTACTACAAATTGATACTATTAAACAGATCTTTTTTTTTTTCATTTAATTTAAAATTAACTCAAAGATCGAAGATATGATAAAGTTTTATGATTATAATAAATAAAGAAGAGTTCCATAATGTTTTTACAATATCTTTAAAAATATCATATACAAAAATTTGAATCTTAATATACTGAAATACTGAAAGAAACTTTAAATAAATTACACTGAAATTTTAGTTGAGACAGAGAATGAAATTATTGCATACTTATAGGAGATGTGTTTATAAATTTCCAATTTTTTTTTTTTATTTTAAATAATCTTTTGCCAAAAAAAAAAAAGAATTAACTACTTTTGCTATACTAACGAAAAAAAATTTTATTTTATATTTATTATTTAGATATTTACAAAATATATACCTTTTACATTTTTCTTGCAAAAAACAAAAAATATAAAAAAACTTGAAAACTTGTTAACAAAATTCTTAAAAAATGGATATTTTATTTATTTTTTTTATTTTTCTGTTTTTTTTTTTTCTTTTTTCCCCCACCAATACAAAAAAAAATATGTTCCAGTTTCACCTATGATTACCGTATATAGGCAGACAATATTTGCTTTAGAGGGTAATATGGCTTCAATGGAGTGTCAGGTATGTATTAAGTGATAATATTTTTAATATTTCTTTTTATTTCATATATATATTTATTTACATTATATTCATTTTAAAAAATTTTTGTCTACCATTTATTTTTTATACATGAAAAATTGTTTTCTTTTTTTATTTTTTTTTGTTGTTTTTCTTAATACTGAATTCACTTCAAAAAATTTCCATTCACTTATTTTTTTTTTTTTTTCATTATTATTATTTGTTATATATTGTAAAGTTAAAAAAGTTTTTTATTCTTATTTAAAAAAAAAAAAAAAAAAAAAATTCTTTTTGAATGATGAGAATTGTTGTGGAAGCAACAAGGAAAATCAAAAAAAAAAAAAAAAAAACTTAGAAACAGAAGAGACAAAAAATATTGTGCGAAAAATTTATGAAGGTCTTTTTTTTTTTGTATTTATTTATTTATTTCTTAAAGAAAAGAAAAAAGTTTTTTTGTAAGTTGTATTTTATTTAAAAAATATTGAATAAAATAAATTAAAAATTAAAAAAAAAAATTTCTAAAATTGCAATACTTTTACTGAGAAATATATATTATGATTGAAAGTCTTAAATTGAAAAAAAAAAAAGTTTCTAAACAGATAAAAAACAATATTCCATTCAGCCATTTAAAATATGAAATTTTATTAGGGATAAGTGCGGTAATTCCAAAAAAATAAATTTTTTATTTTGTTTAACCGTTAAACTGCTTAAAGAAAATGGACTTTAATCGTTAAATTTCATAAACTATTGTAATATCTGAAAAAGAAAACAAAACCAAAAAAAAAATCAATTTTGAAAATTTTTAAATATATGTACTTATAATGTCATATGGTATAGTTGAATATTCATATGACAATTTAATCCTACGGTTTCCAGTTCCATTCAATGAGAAAAAAACAAGATAAGAGATGAGTCGTAAAATACAATTATTTGTATGACCATAAAAATAGATGATAGGGGTACATAAATTTTTATGATTAAACAAATAACTGTATTTTATTTATATTTTTATCCGTTCTCATTATTATAAATAATATCTTAAGATACCGCCCATAATTTACGTTTGTTAAACATTAACTGTCAGAAATTTAAATTTAATTGAATAATTTTTAAATTTTCCTACATTTAAATAATAAAAATTTGATTTTTTAAATTCTGCGAAAATAAAATTAAAATTTATTGATAATTTCTTTAATAACATACTAACAGCAGCTTATCTTCTATTCATTAAATATTAACAATATAAAATTAATTATTTAATCTAATCAAAAACTTTGAAATTATATTTTCTTATTTTTAAATTAAACATTTAAATTTAAGAAATTTGTTATAATTCTTATTTTTTTTTTTCAATTTTAACCATTACAAATAAATTAAAGAAAACTCTTTTTCATTTTTTTTTTTTATACATTTTTATTTTTTTATGTAGAAAAAAACTTGAGATTCTTCTAACATCTTTTAGTTTTTTTTTTTTTTTTTTAAAAGAAAAAAAGTATTTTTTTTTATATTCATGTTTTAAATGTGTCATTTTCTCCCAATTCTCTTAATTTTCTAATTCATTCCATTTTAATCAAATTAAATATTCAAAACAATAAAAAAAATTTTTTTCAATTTTGATAATTAAAGAAAAATAAAAAAAACACAAAAATAAAAATAAAATAAATACACAATTTTCTAATTCATTAATTTCTTTTGTTTTATTTACAAAAATTACTTAATTTTTGTTGTCCTTCGAACTTTAGTGTTTTATTTATTTTTTTTTTTTTTGTTGTTGTCCTATAAAAGAAATTTTTAAAGGAAAATGATATAATCCAGATTTTTACTTTTATGGAAGTAAATTCTTAAACGCGATTCTATTCATATACATATACATATATTACACCTTATACACAATTAAATTACATAACTTTTAAGCAAATGTTTGTACAGAAGAGGTTTAAAAAATTTTTACAACATGTCCTTTCTGATATGATTAAAAAGTATAAAATGTTAGAATTTCAAAAAAAAACTGCTTTAAATGAAAAGAAGATACATAATAATGTTAACAAAAGAGATAATTATTATTGCGAAGATTATTGAGTTTAAAATGATCCAAATGTATACTCTTTATTTCACTCTAGACAATTCGATAATACAATTTGTTATGAGTCATTATCTGATCGGCAAACATACTAGAATTTTGTGTATGTAAGTAAATTTTAACTGTAGCTATAGGACATTGATGCTATAGAGAATGTGAAGCACCTTTTTCGCAACTGTCATCAGTCTGTCTGGAAAAAGACGGATAATATCTCAGTAGTTTTTTTTTTTTCAAGTTTTATATGAATTCTTAGACATGGATTTCAGAAACGTTCAAACTTTTTTCTTGTCAGAGCATCATCATCGGAGCATATTATTACCGCATGAAATTTAACATCCACTCTTTTTATATATATAAATTTTCTACGACTAAAGATTCACTACAGATCTAGAATATAGTGATTACAGATGCGTTAGCTCGGCCTTCCTCAATTAAAAAAAAAATTAAACAAAATTTGATAAAGCTATATTATTGTCGAAACTCTTCTATAAACTTTTTATGTTAATTGGCTGTCATTTGGCTGTCATTTCGATATATCATATTAAGAGCATATTATTTACATACTCTGAAATTGAACAGAACATAACTTAAACTTTACAATTATTATATACTAGATATTTAACAATAAGGATTCATTTTATATGAATTGTGACATCAGAAAAAAATACAGAGACTAGTGCAAAGATCTTCAAATAATATCACACTTTTTCTATAAAAAAAAAGCACTATTATTGAACGTAGAATAATAGGAAGGCATTAAAACAGTTTCAACAAAAATTGAAAGTTTTATTGGAAAAAAAAAATTGTTTGCATCCTAAAAACGTCACCTTTAGTATAAAAAAAATCTTCCAGATGGCAATTTCTTAGGAAATGTTTGACATTAAAAAAAAAAAGATGTTGAGAATAAAAATATAATAGAATTTATATTGAACAATAACAATTTAAATGGATTAGTAACGGTGAACTAATTCAAAACACAAATTGCCTGTTTTGGATAATAATTTTTTTTTTTTTTTTTTTGTAAATTTTCGGTCCTACTGAATAAAATGTTCAAATTTATTTATTTTACGCTTGATTTTCTTATTTAAGAATTTACAATTTATTCACAAAACCAAAACCAAAAAAAAAACCAAAAAACAAAAAAAAAAACAAAAATTACTAAACTTACAAATGGTTATCATAGAAAATTATGGTATTTAAAAATATTAAGGAAAAATATTTTTTACTTATTTCTTGTTAAATTTCTTTTGGAAAAAGGAAAACAAAATTGACATTTTGACAGTTTCATGCTTCCCTGATTATTTATATTTATTATTATTATTATTTTTGTATTTTGTTTTTTTTTTTTTTTTTTTGAAAAAAATGAGGAATAATACAAGCGTGACAATTCTAAGGAATTGTAGGTAACCAGAATTTTTATACAAGATTAATCAATTCCTTTTTTTTTATTTTTTTTTTTTATTTTGAAAGTTGAATTTTAGAAAAAAAAAATAAGAAATGAAAATTTATATATTTATAATGCTGATAATTCAAAAAAATTTAAATGTGTGATATTATAGTAAATAAAATAAATGGATCTGGTATATAATGTTAATGAATCATTTAAAAGGAAATACATACTATAATTATTTAAATTGATATACAGTCGAAAACGGATAGGTGAAAAACTTTTTTTTCCAATTTTTTTACTTCAGTTATTATCCATTTTTACTTTTATCCGTAAATGAAATTTTTTCACTAACGCGAAAGTGTAAGGTTTTTCAGTTATAGGAAAAGAAAAATTCAGTTGAAATTAATTTTTTTACATGTAATTCATTTTTATTTTGAGGAAAAAATAAAATAATTTAATATCACAACATAAAACATAAAAAACAGCATAAAAAGAACCAAAAATAACAATCATTATGTATTCATAAATTTATTTTTTAAATTAATATTTATAGTATTAACATTTATTTCTTAAATTTATATTTATAGTACACAAAAAAAAATAATAAAGTGGAAAATATACTACAAATGGTGATAGTGAATACATACATACATAAAACTAAGCATGTTTAAAATTAATCTAAACGAGGAAGAGTGCAGTAGAGTAGACTGTGCCAACTCTGGGATACCCGTATGAACGTAATATATCCTGTTTCTATAAAACTTGATCATCTTTTAAAAACATTCAGATGTTTTAGTACCGAACTACAGAGATATATTTATGTAAATTGTGGAGTTGTATGACAGCTACCCGAATCTATTGGGCCTAGCTTCATTAAGTTCCAAGAAATGCAAGAAGCCTAAACCGGCTGCATTAGATCAATCAAATTTTACAAAAGTTTTTGGCATGCAACTCGATACTTTTTCACTAAATTTCAGATAGCTAGATTCAATAGACACTGAGTTATTTTCATTTAAAAAGAGAAGTTGTATGGCAACTACCCGAACCCGTCACACCACCACAACCAAATTTTACAGAAGTTGTTACCATAAAACTTGATCATCATTCGCAAAATTTCAGATACCTAGATTGAACAGACACTGGGTTATTTCTATTTAAAGAAAGACGTTATATGGCAGCTACTCGAACCCGGGGGCCGAAAATGCTGGAGTTAAATAGCAAAATTAATAATTTTACAAAAGTGACGTAAAAAAATTTTCAGCCTCCTAGCTCCTCTATTTTTTGAGTTATCGTGCGGACGGACGCTGAGTTCTTTTCATTTAAAAACAGATTTTGTATGGCAGCTACCCGAACCCGTCGCACCACTACAACCAAATTTTGCAGAAGTTGTTGCCATAAAACTTGATCATCATTTGCAAGATTTCAGACGCCTAGCCTTATTAACTTCTAAGAGGTGCAAGAAGCCTGAACCGGCTGCTCTAGACCAACCAAATTTTACAAAAGTTGTTGGCATATAACTCGACACCTCTTTACTAAATTTCAGATTCCTAGCTTCAATAAACACTGAGTTATTCTCATTTAACCGGATAAGTTGTATGGCAGCTACCCGAACCCGTCAGACCACCACAACCAAATTTTGCAAAAGTTGTTGCCATAAAACTTGATCATCATTTACAAAATTTCAGAAACCTAGCTTGAATAGATATTGAGTTATTTCTATATAAAGAAAGAAGTTGTATGGCAGCTACTCGAACCCGCCGACCGAAAATGTTGGATTTAAATAGCAAAACTAACAATTTTGCAAAAGTGACGTAAAAAAAATTTCAGCCCCCTAGCTCCTTTATTTTTTGAGTTATCGTGCGGACGGACGGACGTACATGGCTTAATCGACTCAGGATTCGATTCTGAGCCGATCCATACCTTTGACACTATATCTAGCTCGGCTCCTTTAAGGTGTCACAAACGTAATGGCAAATTTATTATACCCTTGAACATAGTTCATACGGGTATAATAAATCTTAATTAATCTAAACTTACTTCTTGCACTTGTAATGCTACTTTAATTCACAATTCATATAAATATGTATGTATGTAAGTAGTAAATGTCATAGCAAAAAAAATTTTTCACTTAAGTGTTTCAATATACGTGAAAAATTAATATTTTTCACACAAAATATCTTTCATTTAAAGTAACGATTTTTTCACTTAATCATTTTTTACTTATTCGACAGTTTTTGAGATAAAAAATTAGGAAAATCAAGAGAATCGAAAGCAGATGTCATTTATTCATTATTTTCACTTATCAGTTTTTCATTCTATCTGTTTTCGACTGTAGTTTATTTAAAAAAAAAATGATTTTAAATTTTTCTTAACTAGACCAGTAACCAATGTTGGATTGACCTATAAGCAAACTTAGCACTTGTTTAAGCAATCGCGATAATTGGGGCAGCACAGAATTTCTGCAATGACGAACTAGTGTCACCTTCTTTTTCTAGTGTAATAAAAATTTCATAAAAATAAATATTGCTCAGATTATTTAATCGTACACTGGCTTCAGCCTATTGTAAGCAAACATTTTATTCTATAGTACTTTTGTACTCAAACTTCTGATTTCTAAGATATGCGGGCTTCTTAGTCTATGCTATTGCATAGTCATAGGTTGCTTATGAAAATATCTATATCCATAAACATAATTTGGTATGTTTTATTTTTAGACGGCATTTTGACGATTAGTATCAAAAATGGGTGGGCATCTATGGGTTTTAATCCGGCCCTGCCAATAGTCAATACTATAAATCAAACAAGAAAGCTAAACATTTTAATAAGTACATTTTACCATTTATTTTTCATTTTATATGAAATTTCTTGATTTGAAATGATTAAAAATTTAAGATTTAATTTAAAAAATGATAATGGTCACTTTGGTATTTTATTTACTAAAAATACGATTAAAAATCAATGAATGATGTTTCTTTCCATAACATTAAAAAGAAAAAAAAAACTGGGGAAGAAAAATGTGGCCAATATACAGTATATTATCACTTATATTTTTTATTATTTTTAAAATAAATATAAAAATTTGTTACCTCAACTATTGCTCTAATAATTTTCAAGTCCAATTTATTTAGGGAGAGTTTTATGATTCCGTGAACTATCGTTCCTATGGGTATAAACAAAGAAAAATGTATATCTATATCTACGTATAGCTATTAATTTAAAAGTTATAAAATTTATTTTAAATTAAATTCATACTGATTATATAAATTCATATATATTAGTATACGTTATTATTATTATTAAATATAAAGGGTTTTTCACATTGAGTTTTCAAAAGTAAATGATTAAAAGACATAGAATTTGAATTGAAACTGGAAAAGTTTTTATTTATTTTTGAAGTACAATGTTTGCCATTTATGCTCTAAAAATGATGTCTCCCATGTGACCATCTCTTGCGTCTCTACAGTACCTGATTCTTTTATCAAAATTTTCAGTCACATTCTGGCATAGTTGCGGCTCTATCTCATCCATAACTCGAATAATTTTAGCTTTCAATGCTTCAACGTTTCGAGGATTATCCTTTTAGACCTGTCCTTCCACATAGCCCCAGAGAAAGAATTCTGACAGTGTCAAATCGCAGGATCTTGAAGGCCAATTCACGTCACCCAATCTGGAAATAACACGGTCTGGAAACTTTGTATGCAGTAATTGCAGTGTTTCTCTGGCAGTATGACACGTAGCTCCATCTTGTTGAAACCACATGTCCTCAGTATCAATAATTTCCAGTTTTGGCCATAAAAAAGTTGTGATCATGTCGCGATATCTGGTACCGTTAACGGTTATAGCTATTCCTGCATCATTTTCGAAAAAGTACGGACCAATGCACACCAAACAGTGACTCTTTGTGGATGCGTTGGCTTTTCTTGGATCACGTGAGGGTTTTCCTCTCCCCAAATATGGCAGTTTTGTTTATTAACGTAGCCACCGATCTCGAAATGTGCTTCGTCCGAAAAGATGATTTGTTTTGAAAAATCGTCGTTTTGTTCCAGTATCCAAATGGCAAAGTCCCGACACATGGAATGATCTTGTGGCAGCAATTCTTGTGTCAATTGAGTAGGCCTTTGTAGGCCTTCAACGTTAAATCTTTGTGCATAATACGCCATACAGTTGACTCAAAAAGTCCCAACTGTTGTGAACGTCGGGAAATTGAAATGGTGGTGTCAGCTGTAACACTATCACTCACAGCACCAATATTTTCTTGTGAACGACCGGCATTAGCATACTGATGTCTTTCTGGATATTGTACTGCACCAGTTTCTTGAAATTTCCGCAAAATATTACCAATTTGTTGCTCAGTTGGACGATTAACTCAAAATACATTTCTTACAGAACGACAATTTTCATAAAATAATTCAATAATTTCAACACGTTGTTGTAATGTATACGATGTATATTTTTATAAATGGCAAAATGAGATATAATATGGGTGCGTTCAATGTTTGAAGTGTGTTACACAGGCGCCTATTTTTGAAAACTCAATTTGATAGACCCTTACATATTGTTTTATATATCGCAATTTTCTTCTCAAATATTGATTGATTGAATTTTTTTCTTATAAGTAAACAAAATAAGCACCTACAGTATAAGTATAAGTAGTAATTATAACTCATATGATATTACCCTTTGATACATACCGCCAATATTTGTCATTGAATTGTAGTTCGAACAATGGACCTTTTAATTTTGCTTGGATACAAATGAAGTTAGATAAATTTAAAAAAATTTGAAGATGAAAAAGTAATTTATTCGAGAGTTTCTCGCAGTTTTGGTCCGGTCTTAACAACAACAATAGGGAACCTTCATATTGATCCGAAAATATTTTATATTAATTTCATGAGATTAGCGTTCTTAGTTCTTGAGTTAACGTGATAACGGACAGACGGAGAAAGCTTAATCGAATAATTTTTCGATTCTGATCTAAACCACACACTTCAATCTATGTCTATCATGCTTATTTCAAGGTTTAAAAAAACTTAAGTGAAATTTTATAGTCGGGGGTAAATAATATATAATATATACCTTGAAATGGTTTTCTTTTAAACAACTTAGGCCTACGATTCCGTTCATTGAAATACCGTTCCGATTGATTTCCAAATATCAGAATAATTTTGAGCACTTCATCAGTAACATAGTAAAAAATCATTGACATCCTTTAAGAAAAATTCATCATCCAGCGATGAAGTTATACTGTGAGAGATGAACCGGTGCATAAACACAATAGGTTAAACAATACAATTTGGGGAGAAATCTTTTGAAAGTAATCCTAATCTATCGTAATGGTTACGTATAAAACAGTGCCATATTATCAACTTCAATTTTTTTTTCTTTTTAATTAATTAATTATGGAAATAAATCTGCTTAAAGTTGAAAATCATATCAAATTTTTTCGAAATAAATGCATTTCACAAGTTCAAATTAAAGAAAATGAAGAATAAATGAAAATTTTATTTAAAAAACTAAATTTTTCAAGTGTTAATAAAAGGAAATAATTTTTCTTACTCAAAAATGTGAACGTTTTATTCAATTAATTTTATAATTTTCAGTTGATTTAAAAAGATTTTAATTTTTTATTTTAGAAAAATCAAAACTTATCAGATAGTTGATTTTCTTAGTGTGCAGAATACTCAGAAAAATAATTATAAAGGAAGAAATTAATTTTAATTTTTATTACGCAAATTCTATACTTACAAATGAATGAATTCCCATTAAAAATTCTAAAATACAGAATTTAAAATATAATCAAAACGAAAATTTAAATTTTGCAACATAAGAAAAATTTTTAATTTTGTTAAAAAGTTGAAATTGTTTAAAAATTTAATATAATTTTCATCCAAAATATTAAGATAAAAGAATTCAGGAGTAATTGACAAAATTCGTGATTATTTCTTAGAAGACTATAAAAGTTTCGAAAAGTTATTTTTAAAAAACGAAAATAATTTATGATTTAATTTAATAAGTACTCATTTTAAATTTAAATATAATATGGTCTTATTTCTCAACCTTAAATGGGAAGGTTAGAAGGTTTAGAAGTGATGACAAATAAATATTATAGTGATTAAGAAATTATTTTACTTTATTTTATAGGAAGTACAGTTACATTAAAATATTTCTAAAACATAGAAATTTTCTAGCATAAAAATTAAGCAGGATATAATTTTCCCGATATTTACTAATAAGACGTTTTTAAGTTACAGTATTTTTAAATTTTATTAAATTTGAAAATTCAATTAAATATTGTTAGACCCAATTAAAAATTTATCAAACAAACAGAACCGAACACAAAATCTATGATGCAAATCTTTAATTGACAGAAATAAATTGACAATCGGAAATGTCGAAAAAAATTTCAACTCAATACAAAGTAGAAAATAATACATTGTAAAATTTTGAAAACAATACACATTGTTTCGAAAATTCAATGTATTCTGTTCTTGATTCCAATCATTGTTAACAGATTGTCTCTGAAGTAAATGTTACGTTATTAATTTTAAAAATTTTTTAGTTTTTCGGTAGTACATTTACCTGCCACATAAATGTAACAAGGAAATTACACAGCCTTTCCTTTTCCGACGTGGCTGTACATGTCGTAAGGGGGAATTATTCTTACGACGTGTTTGGAATTCGTACCCACACTCCCTTGGTGTTTCCAGCGTCTAGCGTTTTATACGCTCTTGGTGTTTCCAGCGTTTTATACGCTCTTAGCCTCTAGGCCACAGAGGCCCCAATTTTGAAAATTTTAAAAGTAAAATAAAAAAATTAATAAAGATTTTGTGAAATTTTTGTTTTTTAAATAATTTATTAGACAACCGGTGAAGAAATTAAAAGTTAGAATATTTTAAAAATTATAAATTTAATCGTATTAAATTCCAGTTCATATTGGAGACAAATTGTCAACAAAAGCATTTTCCTTCCGTGAGTTCATTTCCTATTAAATTTAACAAAAAATTACCCATCTCAGAAAAATTCCAATTCTTACTTTTCTTCCAATCTTTAGTTTTTTTTTTTTTTTTTTTAATAAAAAATCTTAAAAGTATACCAATCACAAAACTATAAAATCCAAAACTTAAAAAAATTTGTTTTTATTTGTGTATCAGAAAATTTTTCGATAAACAATTTCACAACCTGCTTGGCAAAAGCCGAAAATACGTCGCAAACACATTGTGAAATAAATTCCGATCATAAGACAATGTAAAATTTTTAGTTTTTACGTTTCCGATTTCGACACATTGTATCCGTGTCGTCACAAAAACTTTTCCCATGTCAGGGAACATACTCAATTTATCGTCTTAACATACAAACATACATAATTTAAATAAATTGTATTTTCATGTCCTCATTAAACATTTTCAAAAACAATTTTTTTATGAATAGTACATTTATAATTTATTTTGCATGTACAATTTATAATAATGTATTAGCTTTCATATGAAATGAATCTGCAATAACGTTTTGCGGTAGTTAACAAAATAACGGACCCACATAAAAACAGATTAAATATAAAACAAATTAGATGGGGGGAGGGGGGGATTAAATCAAGGGGAATGGGTAGCATATATAACATGTTTGGTACTTTAATAAATACTTTAAAAAGAAAACCCTTACCAACTTTAAATCTACGAAATTATTTAGAACATACAAAATTTAACTTGAATGTTTTAAAAACCTACAAATAAATTTTATTGAAACATAATTTTCTCAATTTTTGACGCATTTTCAGACATGACAATTATAAAACTTTATAGACCTGATTCTTTGAAAAAGAAAAAAAAAAACATACAAAAATAAAAATCAATAAAAATTCAAAGAAATTTTTTGTTTTTTACATACTTTATATCTTATGACAAGGTTGGTAACATTCTTATTATAAATTAATGTCCTTGAAGATGAAAATAAGTGTTTGGAATGAATGAAGAAAATTATTTTTATTTGAAAATTTCAAAGTAACGTAATTTTTAAGTCTTTAAAGTTAAAATGTTTATGAAGTACCTTATTTTAATATGCAGCATTTCTTTATATTTTTTTTACTTTAATATTAAAATTGTATATACATATATAATATATATATAAATATATAAAATAATTATATATATATATCTATATTAATGCAGAGAAAGGGAATCTTTAATGTTTTGTAATTTTTAGGTTTTTGCAATTACTTATAAAATAATTATTAGCAGTGTTAGTAATTATAGTATAATCACTTTAATTGCCAATTAAAAAACTAAGAATAGCACTTTTGATGGTGATAAAGTGAAATAACTTTTGGGATTAGTTTTGGTTTTCCTTTTTTTTTTTTCTTTTTTTTTTCTTTTTTTAATTTGTGGAAGTAACACATAATAAATTCTTTTTATAGAATAACATTTGTATGACGCTACAAATGTAAAAAAAAAGGTTTAACGATTTCGAATAGAAAATATTTAAATAAAATATTGAAACAGTGTTTTTATTTTCAAATTTCGGAATCCAACTCCTTTATTACATTAAAAGAAAAATTTGTTGAAGCTGTTTTGAAAATTCCATATATTGCTAAAATGTAATGGTTAAAAAAATGTAATTTTTAATTGTACCAATCTTTAATGTTTTATCCTTTTTTATGCTTTCAAGATGTTTTTATATTTACGAAATGTTGTTATATGTATGTATAATGTATTCTTAAGTTAGAGGCCAGTCGAAACAATACTAACAAGATTTTACAATACTATCTATTACATTTTTTCAACTATCTTCTACACTGTCTTGACATTTTTCTAGCTAGTAATTGAGATAGTAATTTGACCATTCCAACAGTTCAAAATGGCGACAAATGGCGACAACATTCATGTCAAATAAATTTTTTACGATTGTTTTATTTTTGATAATTTGCTTGTGTCCATTTTAAACATGAAATATTTTGAAAAAAATATAAAATAAACTTGAAAAATTTTGATAATAAATGAAATGTCTTGATAGTAAAAATGCCGCATACATCACGCAGACAGTAATTTGACATTTTGTACCTATTACACATTTGTAAGATATAGTGTAAAAAATACTGTCTTGTCTGGCTGCCGTGTAAAATAGTTTAGTATATTATGTATATTTAAAATAGTTTCTGTAAATCGCTTTACAATGTTTCTGTACTTCGAATAAAGCTGTAATCGGAAATGTCACACTAAGATAAAATGCAAAAGCATTTGATCATCTACTATAAAGTAATTTGATAAAACTGACAAAAATGTTTTTGTCGCAGCATTGCTTTTAGACTTTTGCAGCAAATATCACTTGACGTTTATCATTTGACGCGATTAAACATAAAAATTAAAATTTGTGAAATAAAATTTAGAAAAACAAAATGGAATTTGACATTGTTGGTGAATTATTTAAGGCACAAACATAAAAAAAATTGAATCAGTAGATAAATGGAAATTCGGCATTTTGCTTAATTATTTCTTTATGTACTTTTTTCCACACTGTTGCTTTGGCTTTTTTACCATCTTGAAACGCTGGTTCGAATTCCAACCTAACGCTAATCAAAAGCTAAACAAAATCATAGTTCCAGTGTTCTTGGAAGTCATTACTGCAACATAAAGTTATGACGTTTCGAAAATTTAATTAAAATTAAATCTAATTATCAAAATTTTTGTTGATTTTTCAGTATCCATTGTCTGCACGTATAAACATTTTTTAACTAAATTGCAATTTCAAAACATATACAATTGATTAAAAAATGACATTTTCATTTAGGTGATTTGTGTCTATTAATCGATTATACTGCAATAGTAGTAATTTCCTATACTTAAATCAAACTACTTTTTTGATTAAACTTTAAATGCAGTTTACCTTAGTGCGACTTTTCCGATTACACCTTAATAAAGAATATGGTTTCACATTTTGTTACTTCTAATAATAACTTTTAATCTTTTTACAAAAAATCTAAAATAAATAAGTTATCATTTGGTAAATAATATTAACATATTTTTTTACCACCCTGTAGTAAGAAAATTTGATTTTTAATAAAAATTCAAATAGAATAGTACCTAATTTATTTCCTAAAATTATAATTATAACATAAAAATTTCTTTTTAAATTAATAATGCATTCAGAACAGTTAATTAGTTCCCGTAGTTAATTAGCTATTAATTAAATAAATTTAAAATCATTCTAATTACTTTATTTTTATATAAAATATTTTATTTTTTTTATACTCGAAAATATTATTAAAGAAAATTAAAACGTGCTCTAGCTAGAGAGAGAGTAAAAGATAAAATTTTCAACCAATGCTTGCGTTACACGAAAAGAATAGTTGAGAGAGTAGTTGCGAGTAGTTCATAAATGGAACGCTAACTTAACATAATCGTATTCACTCCTATCTACTCTTTCTCAAAGGTTGGTGTACTTGGGAGTAGTTGGGAGTAGAAAAGAGTAATTTACTCTGTAAAAGGAACGCAAACATTGGTCGCGTTCGGGAGAATCTAGCGCTATACTGAATTGCAGCGCTGTAGCATTTAGCGCTGCATGTTTCTACTGAACGATTTGCAACAAAATTAAATGATATTTAATTTTGTGTGACATTTCGTATACATGTTTTTATTTTATTTAAATCGTATTTTTATTTTTTAAATCTTATATTTTTTGTCTCTCAATTTATCAATTTTTAAAAAAATGCTTGAAATCCTAAAGTTCTCACAAAATTTTGTAAACAATAATTTTTGACATTAAATGTGAAGATATAAACGTCAATAAAAAGTTGCTACATTGTAGTAGAAAATTTTATCGAGCGCTGCAGTTTTTTTTGTAGCGCTAGATGCTACTGAACGCGACCATTGTATATACATGTATGTATGTACAATATATTTGATAGTAAGTACCAAACTAAGAATTTATTAAAGTACTAAAATAGTACTAAACAAAAATTTAAAATTAAAATATGCTGTAGAGAATAAAAGATAAAACTTTGAACCACAAAGTAAAATTTTTAATG
Organism: Poecilobothrus nobilitatus; assembly: GCA_947095535.1. Taxonomy (NCBI): domain Eukaryota; kingdom Metazoa; phylum Arthropoda; class Insecta; order Diptera; family Dolichopodidae; genus Poecilobothrus; species Poecilobothrus nobilitatus. The sequence continues at coordinate 167,958,572 of OX352773.1, forward strand.
GTACTAAAAAACAAAAACAATAAAAATGGTGAAATTATAAAAAATGAAAACTTCTTGTATTTGTTGGAAAATTTTTGCTAGCTTTTATATACCTTTCCTAATACAAAAATTATTTTACTAAATCTACTCTAAATCTTTATTCTAGCATTGAAATTTAACAAATCAGCTACATATGGCTATGGAATACAGGAACTAAATTAATTTAATAAATCCCCTATTAAAATGTAACCACATTAATAACTAAATCATTACATAAATCACTTAAAATATACGTAAATTCTTAAATTAATCCGAAAATTATATTCAAATATGTCTCTAAATGTACATGGAATGCTTACCCCCAAATTTAATTAACAATTGAAAAGTACAAAAAAATTACGGACGTTAATAGAATGTTACTTATTTATACATACTAATTATATATTGTATAATATTCTTTCTAGACATTATTTTTAAATCACTTTTACCAATTTTTTTTTTCTATACACGTAATCTTTTTATAAAATCTAATTAAAATATCGATACTAATTGACCATAATGTTAACAAACGTGTTGAGATTTTATTCTATTAAAGTACTAATGAAAAAAAAACAAAATCTGAATAAAGTATAATGAAAACATAAAATCATATATACCCTAATTATACTAAAAACAACATTAAAAGTAACCAAATATATAATATTTAATTAATTTTTTTTAAGAGTATCTTAAGGAAATAATTATTTAATTATCCTAAACTTCATAATGAAAAATTCGAAGAACTTTGAATTAATGCATCCTCATTCCAAAAAAAATAAATATTTCCACTTCCAAAAAACAAAAAAAAACACAAAAATAAAAAAAAAAAATTCACATTAAAAACTTTTTTAAAGAAAAAGTTTGCTTTCATGGCTTTTTACATCACGAACTCTCAAAACAATTTTGTGGAATTTTAATGGGGAATTCCTGTTGTTTTTCCTGATATTTTTACGTGCTAAATTTTAGCTTCTTGTTTGTTTGTTTTTTTTTTTTTGTTTCTTCTTTTTATACCACTAAAGATACCTGTATTGTAATTTATTACAATGAATATAAAAATTAGAAATCTTTAAAAAAAAAACTTTTTTAAGTATTTTGTTAATTTTTTTTTATATCAAAACAAAACAATGTATTTGAACAAAGATAACTTAATCAAATCATAAAAAACAGTTCAGTAAATAAATTTTGAAATTCTCGCACTAAAAATCTTTTAAGAATATCAAAATCTAAAAGATTCTCAAAGTTTTTTTTTTAATTATTGATTTTTAAAAATGTCATAAAAAATCATGAAATCAACACAACTTTTTTAATTGATTTTTTGAATATTTTAACTGATTTGTATTTTTTATGCATACTTTCAGGAGTTAATTTGTTATAATTATGTATTTGAGTAAACTTTTTTTTAAAATTAAACTTTATTAATTACTAATTATTTATTTATTATTTTTTGTAAAATCTTTTATTTTTAATTAATTTCCATCATCATCATCCTCATCATCATCATCATTATCTTCAAATATTTTATTTAATTTTTGTAAAATAGGTTTTGGATGATTTTTATATACTTCAGTTGGATAACATCTATAACTAATTTTTGTTTCTGTCCAATCTATTGGTAAATTACGTTGTTCCCATTTTAATAATTCTCTTAAACCAGTATTTGTTTGATTACCAAATGATGCTAAATTATCTGGTAATGGATCATATTTACCAGTTTCTTCATTAAATTTTGGCATTGGACCACATAATTTAAATTTTTCTGGTATTATTGAATAATGAATTTGATATGATGATGTAAAATTATTTAAAAATTCATCTTTATCAAATAATTTAACGTGTGATGTGACATTTCTTAAAAAATTTTTAAAATTTAATGCCGATGTTTCATCACATTTTTGTGCAAAATTTTTATGTGGTGTATAACTAATTTGCATTTCGGTTTTATGTTTTTCACAAACACATCTTGGTGGTTCATCAGTTATTAATGATCGTGGCATAATTATTAACAAAAAAAATTAATTTAAATTTAATAAAAAAATTGAAAATTTGTCTTTTTTAGAACAATTAGAAGTTGACAAAAAAAAAATAATTAGACATTTAAATGTGAAATTTATTTTATTTTTCATTTGATTAGAAAAAATAAACTTTTTTGAAATATTTTATTTTTCTTTTTTATTTATTGACGAAGGCGGAGCTAACGCACGTCTCTAATTACTAGACTCTAGCTTCGTTATGCACCTTCAGAACGTAGGAGAACTAATTGGATAAAATTGGTGTTAACTTTTCTTAGATTTTTGCCACGAAGTTACCACTCAGATGGAAGCAGTTTTGAAGATCCATGTCAATCAGTTCACCTAAATCCTAGCAAAAAAATGCACCGAAATATTTCCATGTTTTTCTTTACAGACTCTGATAGGTACAGGAAAACTGCTCTATGCTTTCTATATAGAAACAAGCGATATGGCTGTGGTTGTACTGCAAGTTATAGCTGTAAATCAACTCAAAAAAGTTGTTCTTAATGTTGAATTTGAGAGTTTCTACAAGTTTTTTTTTCCTAAGGGAGGTGGGAATCTTCCAAAGACACCAAGAATTTCCCCTTGGTAGTGTCAGATGCTTACTGACTAAACCCACCTCCCCCTTTAGCCAATAAAGTGGGATGAAACCCTTACTTGCGAACGCAGTATATTGGCTAGGGAGCAGGGATAGGAAATGATAGGAAAATGGATACGGAAACATTGAATTGGTAGTGGGACTGTAAGGAAACAATGAATCCGCCTATTATTATTATTTTGCTAACAGTGACTAAAGCCGTCACAACAGTTACAACATGTAGTTGTAGTATATATTTATATTACTATATGAGGTAATTATTGAAGGCAACCCCCACTGTCACTGCAGCGGCTGTTATTATTGGTATTAATATTCTTATTAATATTATTATTATTTTACTACAGAGTCAGCGCCATCAGTGGATAACAACGTGCAGCAGTATATAACACCTTACTTGCATGATATAACCAAAGATAACCCCACTGTAGTAGCTATTATTATTATTATTATAATTATTGTTATTATTATTACTATTATTATTATTATTATTATTATTGTTATTACTAATATTAATTATACGATATACTTTATTACGATATAAAAGTACTACATATTTTTTTATTTATGACCTGACCGGGGTTTGAACCGGTTATTGAAGACCCCTTTCAATCGAATGGTTAGCGACTTAACCACTGCGCCATGAGTCAGATAAATACGGGAATACGGGGATAGATCGAGTATTCTCACGTTTGGCACAACCTCCAAACCGTGCTTTGCTTAAATATATTTCTCTTATCTGAAAGAAGCATGAATTTTCCGAATATCTGCTTGCAAAACACTGCAAAAGTCAGGCAATCTCATCGAAACACGACAGTTTAATTCCTCAGGAAATACTCTGGTTTTACCATGCGTTTATGAGCATTCTGTGGAAATAGATTTCCTTATGATTACTATGACAGAAACCATCTAGTTGTAGCTGGAAGTAGGTGATAATTAAGAAAAATGTATTGAATTGTTTTTATAACTGTAAATCTTGACAGTAAATTTCATTCAAAAAAATTTTAATAATCTATTAAATTTTTTTAATTGTTAATAGTTATAAATTCATACCGATTACAAAGTATCTATAGTTTGTGGTATTAAAATACTAAATTAGATTGTTATGAAATTTTACACTAAGGATTAATTTAAAATTTTTAATATTGGATTTTTATTGGTTAGTATGTTAATTAGCGGCTTAAGTTAATCTTATAATGCTTCACCTCAGATTATATCAATAATGAATCAATTGATGTTTCTTCAAAATACATATTTGTTTTTCACATTATGACACCTTAATTGCCTTAAATACCCAACACTTTATTTACACTTATTACATGCCTATACTCTTCTAATTACATTTTTAATTTGACTTATTTAAAATTTAAAATGTACGTTTTTAAAAACTGTATTGGATTATTCAAAATTAAAGCAATACTTTTATCTTTTTTCAAATTCACTATACAAAACTATTTTTATTGCTGATTCTTTTTTTAATAACTTTAATTTAATTTGACAAAATATTTTTTTACTTTTTTATTGGGATTATACAAAATTTCATATGCATTTAAGAATTTACATTTACCCTACATTTTATCCTTCAAGCAAAAATTTTTTACATTTCAGAAATCATATGATTCAATATTCAATTTAATCTCTGATTTTTTTTCTTTGAAATGTTTATTCAAATATTTTATTTTTAAAATTTGTTTCGATTATAAATTAAAACCATCAATAATTATTGAACAGATTCACAGAAATATGTTCGAACAAACAAAACAAAAAAAAAAACAATTAAATCAAATAACTGATTATTAACAGCCAAGTTAAATGTTTTTTTTCTTGTTTTATCTTAACACCATTCCTATTTTTCTTCAATTCAAAAGAATTAAATATTATGTTTAATCCTCTTAGCATACACTGTAAAATACAAGTATTATAATATAAAAATACAAGGAGGAATGCAGTTGCCCTTGTCAACTCTTAAATACCTCTACGAACGCTTTATTGTATTTAAAATTAAATATAGTATCACTCTGCTTATAATATTCGAGAGCTACCCGAACTTTTAGGCGGATCTCAACCAAAAAATATAGGGAACCTACAAATTTATCCCAAAAATTTTTTGTGTTAATTTCAAGACTAAGAAAATTAGTAGCTTCTGAGTTATCGTGCTGACGGACGGAAGAACGGACAAAACTTAATCGAGTAATTTTTCGATTCTGATCCGATTCATACACATGAGTCTATATCTAACATGCTTATTTCGAAGTGTTACAAACGAAGGAGCAATTTTAATATACCCAAGACAATTATACGGTTATAATAATAAATAAAAGCTTCTGACAATTCACATTTCATTTGGATATAAAATATGAATCCATGGCAGGAACTTTTCTACAAATAAATTAAAAGATAAATATCAAGGAAATGAAAAAAATTTTGATTCATTTTTTTTTTTGTTTTTTTTTTTTATTTTGCAATCATTTTATAAAGAAATATATTTACGTTTGCTCATGCATTATGTATTTTATTTTTCATAATATTTTTATAAATTTATACAATATTCATAAATGTATTAAAATATAAAACAAAATACTATAGTTAATTAATACCTTAAGCTACAGAATAAATATTTACATAAAAATTTAAAAAAAAACTAGGCAGAATGTAATCCAACGGTTTTTAAAAGCGCACATTTCCAAAAGATAATACAAACTGTTTAGAAATTGTGACCTGCATCAAAATTTGAAAATTTCATATAAGAAAAAATGTGAAAATAGGACTTTTTTTCAATTTTGAGGGGCTGTAAATCCGGAACCCTACATAACTTAGAAAAACTGTAAACACACGGAAAAATATATTACTGGAACTTCAATTTTTTTGTCTTGCCGAAAAAAACTGTGTACAAGTGCCTAAGTTACAGATGTTTAAAAACAGGGGGTGATCCAAAAAAAATTTCCGAGCAAACTTATACTAATTCTTTACAGTTCTTTCTTGCCTTAAAACTTCAAGCCCCTATCGAAAAGCGTTAACTCCGGCAAAATTTGGTTTTCACATAACGGTAAATTTAAATACTAAATTTAATAAAATTAAATAATTTTGATATTGATTTACAAAGGTAAAAAAAGGTAATTCCTGTCAAATGGCGTTTTTATATTGAAAAAATATTAAGCGGAACAGGAAATATACGCATTTAAAAATAGGTCCAAAGGCTGTTTTGAGAGGCTGTAGTTCCCTGATGGATGGGGCTACATGAAAAAGTTGTTCCACAAAATTAATTTTTTTATGAGAATTAAAAAATTTTTTTCTCTATCTTTGACGGTGTAGAAGTTTTATAAACAGACGTACGGACAGACGGACAGAGTAATACTAATAGACACATTTTGTCAAAATGTGCTAAAAACCTTAATTTTGATGATATTTGGTTTTGTTTATAAAAAGAAACGCTATTTTTTACTATTGTCTAACGATAAATTGATTCGAAAAATGTTTTAATGAATCCCATGTCTCAGGAAAAACAATAATTAATAGCAGAAACATTATAGGTAAACATTATAGGTATTGGTATTGATAATGTTATTAACCAAATTCTATGGATTCAAAAATACAAAATGAATCTATAGAAATTTATTTTTCCTTTATTATTATTAAATTGAGTAATAAAACAGTAATAAGAACTTTTAGTAACGTTCGTTTTAATTGATGTAATCTATTTATTTATATATACATTTATTCATATACATATATACAAATTAAATTCTAAAATAAAATTAGAAATTAATATACTTGCATTTTATACAAAGACTATAGGTAAAAAGCCTGTCATACAGCTGGTGTAGGTAAATAAAAAAAAAATTTAAAAAAGGTCTATATTAAATTAAGTTAATTTCCTATGGAGCTTTTAAAAGCTCCAATTAAAATTTCCAAAATTGTTATATTTAACAATGATTATTATTATACCCTACACCTAAAGTATAGGGTATATTAACTTCGGTATGGTGTTTGTAACCACCAAAAGGAAACGAGTTAGATATGGACATATACACATATATTCTGAATCAGGATGTACTCCTGAGTCGATTTAGCGTCCGGACGATAACTCAACAAATAATGATGCTATCTTGATGAAATTTATACTCTAGGTCAACAGTGACTAAAGTAAGGCGGAGATTAAAAATCGGCGAAATCGGACCATCGGTTCGAGTACCTCCCATACAACTCCCAAAACCGAATACGCATATCTTCGAAATTAATAAAGATAGAAACTTAAAATTTTGTAACAGGGTGTGAATCCCTGATATCCCTAAAATTTGAGATGATTTCAAGTGGTTGTTCGGGTACCTCCCACAAAAGTCCGAAAAACGAACAAACATATATTTGAAATTAATGAAGATAGAAACTTCAAATTTGGTACTAGGGTGTTGTTTTCTGAATCCCTGATTTGTCCAAAATTTGAGAATGAATTGGAAAAGTTGTTCGGGTACCTCCCACACGCCTACCAAAACCGAACAAGCATATCTTCGAAATTAATAAAGATAGAAACATGAAATTTTGTACAAAGGTTGTAAGAGCATTTCTTTCACTTATGGATTTTTAATTTAATTTGAATTTTTTTGGTGTAGGGTATAAATAAGTCGGTTGCATTGACTTACTGTTACATTTACTTGTTTTTTTTTGTTAATTTTTACAACCATCAATAACAATTTATTATTTATGTTTCTATTAAATTTAATTTATATTTAAATGACAATCAAAAAGAGAAATTTTTGACAGAAAAGTTTGAACATATGTGTATATGTATTTCCACTATAATATAAACAAATTACATAGAAAAACAAACTGTTATTATTATCTAATTATTCAGAATATTAATTTTTACTCATCGAAAATCATAGATATATACTCGGTGTAATCGTCTCTTTTCTCTTTAAGTGAATTCAGTCGAAAAAAATCAGCTTTCTCCACCACAGGACCGACCGCCACTACACAAAAAGTACAATGCCAAAATTTATAGATTTTTTACATAATAATTTATATCAAAGCAAAATAACTTCTAATAATTTAATAACATTTTGTTTTATTCAATAAAAATAATTATATGCAATGAAATCGTAAAAATACATTCATTCATACATCCATTTATTATTATTATTATTGTAATGTAGATACATGATTTTTTTTTATTTAAAAAATAATATGAAAAGTAAAAAATAATAAAAACTGTAAACAAATACAAAACAAACATAAGATTAATATTAAATCTGCTAACAAAAATTTTACCGTTTTAATTTTATGTCATCAACAAATGAATAATATGTATTGGCATAGATATAAGTACATACATATGTATGTATAAAAATTTTTAGAGATATAAAAAAAAACAAAAAAAATTATTCTATTATATTATTCATATAAATTCATATGGAGTGTTACGTATGAAATTTGGACTTAGAAAAAAAATTAAATAAAAGTTAAAGTTAGTCGGATCAAAAAATGTTCTATGGCAAAGTTATTCCTCTTTACTTGTGTAACAACTTTTTCTTAATAATTTTTCTCACAAAATTTTTCTGTTACGAAATATTAGTAAAAAACTTAAAAAGTACACTGGTAAACTACCACTTGCGGTTGTCCGATTTGCTTCAAAAGCTTATCAATTCGAGATATTTACGTCAAAACCTTAAATATGAAATTGCAAAAAATTCCGCTCAGTCGTTGAAGCTGTACACGTGCCCACAGACATACCCACACACGCACCCACACACACAGACGGACATCATGCTGAAAATTTTTTTACAATTTTCTCCACACCGGAGTAGTGCATTTTTGCGAAAATCTCGGGTACAAATTTTTAGTATGAAAACAATACCTACCTTATACATTAATGTATGCGGTCGGTAAAAATACGTTACATGGATTTTGTAATATGTATACATTTCATATACTCTGCTTTTTTATATTTATGAAAATAAAATTTTTTTTATATTTATGAAAATATTGTAAAGCAGTTTCTCGGTTTCTCAAAACCAAGTTCAATTTAAAAGATTTTAAGTTGTTATTTTACATAATAGTTGAAATATTTTGTTCTGTTTTTTTAAATAATTGTATAACGTTATACTAAGATAACAAATTAATAACAATAGTATATATATAGATGTACACAATATTTTAATTTTTTTTTTTACTTTTCTACAGAATAAAGATTTTACATTTTTCTATTTTTGTTTTCTGTTTTGGTATTTTTTATACCCTACATCTAAAGTATAGGATATATTAACTTTGTATGGTGTTTGGAACTACCAAAAATAATAGATATGGACATGTATATATATTCAATCAGGATCACTTTTTAAGTCGATTTAACAATGTCCGCCCGGTCCACGATAACTCATAAACAAATAAAGCTATATTGATGAAATTTATTTAGTAGGTTACAAATTACGAAAGGAACGCAGGGATTACATCTGGGCAAAATCGGTCCATGGGTTCGGGTTCTGGAAGCTTCCGATCGAGCCCGAAGCAAACCAGATTATCTCCAAAATAAACAAAGATAAAACCTTTAAATTTCATACAAGGGTATGTTCTGTCATGTTTTCTTTATGTCTCTGAAATTTGAAAGGATATGGGCCGGGGCTTCAAATTTGAAAGGATTTGGTTCGTGGGTTCGGATTTTGGAAGCTTCAGAACGAGCTCCAGAGCAAACAAGTATATCTCAAAAACCAACAAAGATAGAACCTTTAAATTTGGTACACTGGTGTTCTTTCATCTTTTCTTTTTGTCTCTGAAATTTGAGAAGATTTCGTCTATGTGTTCAAATTTTGGAAGCTTCAGAACGAGCTCCAGAGCAAACTAGTATATCTTCAAAACCAATAAAAATAGAACCTTTAAAATTGGTACAATGGTTCTGTAATATGTTTCCTTTATATAGCTAAAAGATGAGATGAATTGAAGTGGCGATTCGGGTAGCTGACACAGACCTCGCAAGCACTAACAAGTATATTTTCGAAATTAATAAAGATAGAAACTTGAAATTTTGTACGAGAAGGTTAAAGTATGCCTCATTTACGTTTTTGAAATTCGAGTTGAATAAGGAAGAAATGGGAGGCGGTTTAAGCAGCTGTCAAAAAACTTATGGATTTTTAATTTAATTCGAATTATTCAGGTGTAGGTTATTAATAAATCGGTTGCATCGACTTACTGTTACATTTACTTATTTATTAAATAAAAAGGCTAAACTGTTATTTACATCTTTCAGTATATATTTTAATTTCTTTTTTTTCGATTTTTTGTTAAGTTTTACATTAATTTTTTCTTTTGTATGAAAACAAAGTTATTGTTAAATATTAATTTAACAGTAGTAGGACATTTTGTTTTATTATATAAGATATTAACTATAAATTTAAATATAATATAATTTAAAAAAAAACTAATTAAACATTTGTTAATCTTAAGATATTTATTTTTTTATAACTTATTCTCCCAAATTAATAATACAAAAAGGCATCTTTGCAACTTAATATTTTTCGCTATTTTTTCTTATTAAAGTCAAAAATCACTTAAGGATTTAAAAAAAAAAAATTAATGAGCCAAAATAAGTCAAGTATTGCAGGTTATAGGAAATATTTGTTATAAAAAATTGTATTCGATAATGTATTTAGATTTACTAGCACAAAAAGTACTTTTACTCAGTGACTATCGACTTCATGTTTTTATCACTTTCCCATATTTAAGGCAACCACTTTTGATCTATTTTTGGTTACTTTTTTTGAAAATAAAAAATAAATTAATTAAATTATAAATAATTTTTGAAAGTTAAAAATAGAAATTTTTCTATTTTGTCACCCCTTTTCATCCATTTCTTAAACACTTTTTCACATTTCTTTTATTCATGTTTTCTGACATTTTCAGCTGTTTTTAAATACGATGAAACTTGAAAACTTCCCTCAAGTTTTGAACTATTCTTTTTAAAAGTAAAATTTTTTTATTGTGATTAAAAGTAAAGATAATTAAAAATTTTAATACAATAATTAGTGTTAATCTCTGTTCTTCATAATTTTACATAGCATTCATAATTTGAATTAGCAATAACATCAATTTTTTCAATCTGTTTAAATTTTTAAAAAAATTCAGAACAAATTATTTTACTATCTTTAAAAAAACAGAAAACAATTTTAAAAAAGATTCAAAAAAGTGACATTCTATTTTTTAAACGCTTCATAAAAGTGAATTTCTTTTATTTTTTCATTTTATTTTTTAATCGCTTCAAAAAAGTTAAACTCCTGTAATTTTTCATTTAAATGAAGTCGAATCGATCATACGTCTTTCTTTAAAAAAAATGTAGAAAGGAGATTAAAAAAGTAATAGAAAACATTGACGTCTAACCAACACCAAAGAATTATCCAAAATTTCTAAACTCTACACGTAAAGCATAATAAACCTTAAATTTACATAAAGCATAATAAACTTTGTTTACCTTGAATTTTGTGATATGATTTTTAATTTATATAGCATTATTTTTCATTTTTTTTCTATTTATAAATTTCCTGTTATTCCCCGGAAATTAAGGAAAAATTATATTACTGACCTGGAAAAAAAAATAATCCGATAAAAATTAAAAATACGTTAAAACATTTAGAGTATACAAGTAATCAACGAATATTAGTCAATTTTTATTTATATATATATATATATATATATATATATTAATATTAATATGACATAGGATAATACAACATTACCAAACTATCAGCTACTATGGTCATTATAATACCATTATTAACTTATATATAGTTATATAGTATTTATTTTGTTTATATTATATACTAGTATATATTATATTTACACTATATTTAGTGGTAATAATTTTCCTTTCAATTAAAAAAAAACTTAGTACCTACGGAGGATTTTAACCTGCACTTCTTTTATGTGCTTAACCATTGGCTCACGGAGACAACATTTTTTAATAAATCAATTGCATACTTTTAGGGAGGAAATGTATATGTACACATTATATTTCTTTCTTGTTGGCTCGTTTTGTTATTTTTATTGAATACTAATCAAAATAATTTATTCTCCGCTATTATAATATTTCAAAAATTATTGTTTCTAAGAAATAAAACAATAATTCTTCATTTTTAAAAATAATGTAATACAACCTTCCATGCCATATAATTAAAAAAGGCCTAAATGTATAATATGTATGGGTGTAGTTTTTATAAAAAGGCTGACACTATCTACTTTCATATCTAAAAAGTAGAATGAAAATAAAATAAACAAAAGTTTTTAATTAATGTTTTGTTTTTTTATTTTTTCATAGAAAAAGAATGAATTTAAAACTACGGAAACATGTAAAAAAAACAAAAGGATAAAATAGGGGTCCATTTAATTTCATTAGTATTTGTTCAAAAAACAACAGCATTAACAGCAACGGAAAAAATTGAAAACATTTTTTTATGTTTGTACCTCTGAAAATCTAACATTTCTTTTTTATAATTTTTTTCCAAAATAATTCACTTAATTTTGTTTTTTTTTGTTTATTAAATGTAGGAAAAATTTTATTAAATTGCTATTTAATTGAAATTAAAAGGAGACTAAATATAATAGAAGTAGAAGGAAACTCTAATATATAAGAAATATGACACAGTTTTATTTAATAAAAAAATAAACTGTGATATAAGCAAAAAATAAAAAAAACTATAAACTTTCTTATAAAAGATTATAACATGACACAGGCACATCTAAAAACATTACCAGAATTCTTATATTTTGTATTTTTTTTTTTAATGCATTTCTCTTCCACATAAATGTGGACAGGAAATTACACAGCCTTTCCTGTTTAGGCGTGGCTGTAAATGTCGTAAGGGAGAACCCACATTCCCTCGGTGTTTACAGCGTATTTTATACGCTCTTAAAACTAGACCACCAACGCCCCTTTTATATTTTAATTTTCTTAAAAAAAATTACAGAAGATTAGCCAGCAGCTTAGCAGAAAACAAAAAATAAATGAATCTTAAAGCTTATTCCGTTTTTAATGAAAATACAAAAACAAAAATTAATTTAGGTACATTTTCTCAAATGATGTAAAGCAGAAAAAATAGTTTCTTGTCTATTAAGATAGTAATAGTTAAGTTGTCTTTTAATAAACTAATTTAGCAAACTCCTTTGGAAAAATCTTACTTGATGCTTCAAATTGCTTACTTACTAAAACTTAGTACATAAACATAATTAAAATATAATATTTTGGGACTGAAAGTAAACGATAGTTAAATAAAACGATTTTTCATTTGAAATTTCTGAAAAAACAATATTTCAGTAGTAAAATTTTTGATCTCCTTTTTAAAATATATTTTTCTGCGCTCTCATTTGACTTTAATGAGTCAAAATATGTTTAAGGTATTAGTTATTCTGTGAGTTGGTAAAACAAAAATATAGCTTAAAGCTTCAACGATTTTAGAAATAACTTATATATATACGATCTTTTTAAAATAATGATATGGTAATAAAAATTAATAAAAAATAAGCTCGATTCTTTTAATAAGCAAAAACTTTAAAATAAAACATGAAATAAATTTTATTATTAGATAAGTGATGAAAATATGTCAATAATATTAAGGCAAGGGACACTTTATGTCAAACAGAAGTATAATAACTAAGTTAGGTAATTATATTTCTAAAACTCAAAAACTTTTAATAAGATTGTTGAATTTTAAGCATATATTTAAAACAGTTTTTTCAATTTTCGAATAATTTTCAAATTAATTTTTAAAGTTCAAAACCGTTTCGTAACTAGCGCACTATCGCTTGACACTTCTTTTCTTACATTACTATCTTTTAGTGTGAACATTTAGTGTATTCGAGAATACACTAAAAATTTGACAGATAATCAGATACAATCAGCAAAACATTTAAATTTCGGAGTTTTTTGAATTTATTTAAGTGTAATTAGATAGTATTTAGTGCGAAGTGTGATAGGTTCGGGGACTATGATGAAAAATTAAAGTTGTATAATCTAATATTGATATTATTATACAATATTTTTATTGTTCTTTATTCTAATCTCGTTATTTTATCTTTAACGCTGATTAAGGACAAAAAACATTTTAACTTTTTACAGTTTTACTTATATTAAATATATTTACATTTGTAATGAAAAGTAATATTTTATTTTATTGTTAATGATCTTAAACTTAAGCGTAAGTTTTATGAAGTTTTAAAGCTATTTCTACATAATATTTTAGACATTTTTCTAATATTCCTGAGATGAAAAATATCCAGAATGGTATATTGAAATAACATTATACATTTAAAAAGTAATTATTTTATAATATCATCCTACAAATTACTACTTATTACTATTTATAACTAACATATTTGTTTTATTTCCAAAAAAAGAAAAAATAAATTAAATATTGTTCAACATGTCAACACAAATCAATAGTCATCATATGTATGGTGTGTTTTAAATTATCTTATTTGACATTTAACACAACATTTTTTTAGTTCAAGATTATTTTAAACAGAAATTCACTAAAAAAAAATAAAATTTTGTTTTAATTTTAATTTTTTATGTAAAAAAAAAAGTTTTAAAAATACAATAAATAAAACCTTTATTTCAATTTAAATAAATAATATATAATAACATAAAAATAATGTTCAATAATTAAAATTTTATTAAGCAGAGTGTCTTAAAATTTAATAACGAAATTTAAAAAATAAAAATTTTAAAAAAATATAAAAATAACTAGGGGCCCCTGTTAATGTGTAATCAAATTCTATGTTGAATCCCAATTCATATAATAGACAGTTGCAGTTTAGAAAAATTGAATTTATGGAAAAACTACAATCCGTAAAAAATCAGAAAGCAAAACCAAAAGGCTAACGTCAAAACGCTAACTGAAATTATTTTAATTATTTTAAATAACGCCAAAACAGAATTAAATTGAAATTAAACATTCTTAAAATGCACAAACAAAGTTTGAAGCAAAATTCAGTTCAACTTTTTTATAGGTCATGTTGTAACAATATAATGTAACAATATTGCCGTTGTTCATTTTACCTTGCCCTAATGTAAAAAATTTAAAATCTGAAAAGACTGTATATTTAGCACACAATCCTTGATTAAGATTGTACATGGTACAGAGGGCGAGAAAACCGTACAAATATTATCACAATTGAGCAAATGGTAACCCTGCATAAAATTGACATACAAAATATTTAAATTAAAAAATTATTCAAATTTAATTTTGGTTGTAAGAACTGCTGTATACTAAAATTTACGTTCTTATATGAGAAGTAATTGAATTCAAAAAAGAATACAATTAGAAAAGTTTTCTAATCGTTTCAAATAATATACAAATAATCAAACATAAATGCAATAATTTAATAGAAAAGTACAAAACCAAAACAATTATATATTTGAATTTTAAAGAGACTCTGCCCGCTAGTAATACATAAGTATATATTTAGATATATATTGATTATTAATATCAGATCAATATCATTCATCATTATTTAAAATTTCAATACATATTGTGATAAATGATTATTTTTATCAATTTTTAAATTTTTTTCTTTATACATGCATAAGTTAAAGTACATCACATACATTTACATATAACCAAAGAATAGTTGAGCCGTTGAGGTCAAGTCGTGATTCGAGACTCGAGACTCGAGAGGGGGAAAAAAATACACAATTTTAAAGAGAATATGTCAGATTGTGTCTTATAATTTTGTGTTTTTTTTGTTATTCTGTTGTGTACATTTTGCTACTACTACTGACTATCGTAGGTACCATACTACTGTAATATAAATATAGGTTTTATAGTAGAAAAATCGTAAAAAATATGTAGTTACTGATGTAAAAAGCTTGAAACGGAATTCATAATACGTATTGTGTGACTGAAAATTACTAAATTATAATTATAGATTTCTAAGCTTTTTAAACTTGATTTATATGAAAAAACTTTTTATTTTTAAATTACATTTATTTTTTGTATACGCTTAGAAGTTTTGTATACGCTTATTTTATTTTATTTAATTATTATCTACCTACATTATGTACCTTCCCAGTATAGTGTATAGGCTAGTTATCCATGTATCAAACATAAATTATTACTAAAACTTTGAAAAACCCTACTCTATTTTCTTGTCTATAAACAATTAAGGTGCACGATTAAGTATTACCCAAATACCCAAAGTACATATTAAATTAAAAAAAAAATTAATGTGTAAGCATGTACCTATAATAAATACATGAAATTTTTTGCTCTTAACTGTACAAACACCATATGAATACAAAATTTTATAAAATAATGCTTATATTTTTAAAAGAATCAAACTACGATTAAAAAAAACACATATAAGTTTTACTTACTTACTTACACTGTAATACATAATATACATACAAGTCGCATATAAAAATATATTTTTCGATATTTATAAAAACGATTTTCAACAATGTTTAAAATTAAAGTTTTTCTAATATTTATTTAAATTAAGATGATTGTTAACATACAAAGTTTTTAAACACACTTGCACGTAAACTTAGCAAAAAAAATCGTAATTTTTTAAATTAATTGAATCAGACAATAAGTCTTATCAAAAGTTCTAAATTGCAAAATAGAATGTTACCTAATATCTTTTAGCTAAAGAACCATTTTACAACTTTCCATTTGAAATAATGAAACACTTTACAAAAAAACATTTAACAAACTTATACTTTGAAAATATTATATGCATATTCTGAAAAAAGGGTATATCCCTGAATTTATAACTAACATTTATAACTCCCCCAAACTAATTATTTTTTTTTACATACATATTTCAACAATAAAACATGTTTTGTTTTTTAAACACTACTTTATTCAAAGTGTTTGTAGTGTAAACACTACTCTATATAATAATTTCTCAGAAGAACATATTCGCCTACTTTATTCAAATTGCATTACGCGAATATCTGCTTCTAAGAAATTATTGATTTAGGCACACTGGCAATGGCAATATGGTCACTAAACACAAATTTCAATAAAAAAAGATTTGGAGAAAGCCGCGTGATTGTTTAAAATAAAATTTTCAATTTAAAACAACCAGTAGGTATAGTCACTTGTCGACTTGAACAAAATAAAACTATATAAAATAGAATAGCAACTCTAATTTCCGAGATGTTGCCAACTCAACTCGGAGTGAACTTTCGAAATTACAAAATTTTAATTAACAAAAGTACTTCAAAAGTTACTTTAAAATTAACAAAAGTACTAAAATTACCAACACTTAGAAAATTTTTTACCAACACTTAGAAAATGAAATATAAAATTAAATTTAAACTTCCTAATAAACTAACCACAGTTATTCAAAATAAATGCATAAATATTAAATACACACATATACTCAGAATTAGTTTTATAATATTTACAATAGATTGGTAATAAGTAAAAAATAATTAAAAGAACATTTGTATTTTTAATTGACATGTACTGTATATATTTAAAAGAAAATGAATAGATATTTGGTTAAAAGAGTGATAACAGTATACAAAAACAGTACAGATAACAACTAAGTTTTTAGTTTTTTTTTTTAATATTATAATTTAAATTCATTGTTGCTATATGACAAGTTGTTACTTTTGTGGTGGTTTCAATTTAGACATTATTATAAGAGAAAATAAGTAAAATAAGATTTTATTTTTTGTTTTGTTGTTTTAAGTACAATTTTATTTTAAATACAAAGTAAAAAAAAAAAATCATTTAATTTTTAATCTTTAATCCTTTTCTGTATATTTATTCTACAATGTATATATATACATATATACATACTTGTATAAATGACAAAACTTAAATAATAAAAGAATTTCCTCAGGATTTTTTTTTTTTTAAATTGGTTTTTCTTTCTTTGTTTTTTTTTATTTTTTTTTTATTTATTTTATTTTCTTTTTCTTTCTATATTTTGTTTTATACTACAACAAATTAATAGATTACCCTTTACCCAATATACATACAAAAAAAAAAAAAATAGAAAAGAAGACAACATTAAAGAGTTGTAATATTAAGGATAATATTTACAGTCAATAATACAATTTGAAGGGGGTTTCGTTCAGTAGAATTAAATGTAAACTTCAAATAAAAATAATTTGTGTTAATTACAATTAAATGACCTTTAAACTTTTTATTTTTGTTTTTCTTAAATTGTATTGTATATATACAAAATATATATATAATATATGTACATATTTATTTTTACAGAATTTTAATGAAATTAGATATATATATTTATACCTTTAATATGAAAATATTAAACCGAATGGAAAACATTTCTGTTGATTATATTGTAATAAGAGTTTTAAAAATTTTAAAATTTAAATTTAATTTTTTTTTTTTTTTTGCGTAAACTGAATTAAAAATTTATTAAATTAAGTTTAAGAAAAAAGGAATTTAACTTTAAATAAATTATAAGAAATAACGATTTTTAAAAGTACATACAACAACACATCATTTTATATAAATTTTTTATGTCTATTTATTCTATGATCTATATGCCATTACGTCCTGTAGAAGAAGGAGAAGAACATTCTTTAATTGAATTTAAACACTTTATTTTTTAATTAATTTCACACATTTAATTTAATTTAAGTATAAAATTACATCAAAATATTAATTTTATTTTATTATTTTAATTTCAGCTTTAATAAAAATAATATCAGCATTTTTTATTTTTTAAATTTATATTTTATTATTTTTAAGTTGTATACATAAAATAAAAATTTCAAAATAATTATGCAAAAAATAGCATAAATTAAATAGACAAAAAAAAAAAAAACAACAAAATGAAACAGAATGACAATAAAAGAAAACATCAAATGAATTGTTTTGATAAAAATGCCCATGAATGATGTTATATGAGGTGTAATGAAATAAAGCCATATACAATAAAACTATAATGACCTTATTTCGCTTTTAAATGAGAAATAAAGCCATATTGTAAATTTTTTCGCGTACCTATGGCTTTATTTTCCATTTAAATACGAAATAAAGCCATGTCGATTTCTAAAACTTTACGAATTAAAGCCACATATAGCAAATTAATACAAATACTCATTTTATAGTAAATAAGGTAAAATAGTACCTTATTTACTATAAATAAGTAAGTAAACAAAGTGAAAATAATAGGTATTTTAGATTTGGATAGAAAATCAGGATTCTACGTTTTTTCCAGAATATTTAAATGTATATGTTTATGCGAGATTTTTATTTAGAAAATATTTTAGAGTTATTGACAAAATCAGCGTTGCTACCTTTTCCAGAATATGCATATATATTTATGTATATGATAGATTCCATATTTGGGGGAAATTTAAGTTTGGTTACAAAATCATGTTTGCTTCTTTTTCTAGAATGTCGCGAACAAAATGTCGAGAGGAAAAAATGTTGCGAAGACAGAAGGGCTTTTAGAGTTCGAAAGAGGGGCTGTTAGAGTTGAATTGAAAAATACGGTTATATAAGCTTTGTCTTGAATATTTAAGCGATTTTACAGTTGGGTTTAAAATTAGAGTATTACTTTTGCCAAAATATTCCCAATTAAATTAACATTAATTAATGGGATATTTTATGCGACGAAATTTTATCTTAGACGCGTACATTTTTTTTTATTGTTTTATATAAACTAAACATATTATTTTCAAAATAATTGACATAAAATATTTCCAATTTTAGCAAAAAAATGCCGTGTGGTCTAATAGATTTTTAATGAATACAACACATGTTAAAAAAAGAAATCATATTAAAAAACAAAAAAAACAAAAAAAGAAGGAATACAACCAAACAAAAAAGTTTAAAAATTTAAACCAATAATTCAGCTTAAATCTAATATGTACTTTAATTTTATGTAATAATAATTCAATTTATGCAATAATAATAATTTAACAATATTTTTATGAAATAACAATTAAAGAATCTCTTTTATACAATAATTCAGTATGATACCTACAATATTTAACAAAAATTTAAGAAAAGAATTGATAATTATTACTGTTTTCCTAAAATTTTAAATTACTTCTATTTGAAGAGAATTGATTTCACTTTTTCAAAGGAAGGAAATAAAGCCATACGCGAAAAAATTGGCGATATGACTTTATTTCTCATTCAAAAGGGAAATAACTCCATTATGGCTTTATTGCGTATGCCTTTATTTTACGGCGCCGTTATATGACATGAATTACATTTAAGATTTATCCAACAAATAAATATATTAAAATAAATACAGGTGTATTTTAAGCAAATACACTTTAAAATCTTAAATTTTGAATTTTCCAAAAAAAAAAAAGAAATTGTATCGGATACAAATTGATATTTATACCCGTACGATAGGATCGGGTATAATAAAATTACTCCTCCGTTTGTAACACCTCGAAATAAGCGAGCTAGATATACCTTCAAAGGTATGGATCGGATCAGAAAAAAATTCTAAGACTTTTGAGCCATGTCCGTCCGTCCGTCCGTCCGCCGTCCGTCCGTCAGCACGCTAACTCAAAAACTAAGAAAGCTAGAATCTTGAAATTTACACAAAATATTTTGGGAGTAATTTGTAGGTTCCCTATTTTTTTTGGTTGAGTTTGGACCAAGCCTTAGGGTAGCTCTCGAACACCTAACTTTTAGATCTCCACATTTTTTTTGCAATAGAGCTATGAAATTTTAACCGCTGATAGATCTCACAAAAATATTAATTTTATTTTTAATAACTTTTTTTTGTAGCCCACCCGTTACGGAGCTACAGCTCCCCAAAGGTTCAAAAAAGCTCTATATTTAAATTGTTATAGCACAAGTTGTATAAGGTATATCTTCATTTTGAAAACGCCAAACGATTACTACTTTTATTAGCTTTAAAAGTATATATATAATAAATATATATTTGTGACATACGGTGTCTTAATTTACCGTTGCGAAACTCAAATTTTGCAAAATTCTTTAACCCTTCCATCTTCTAAACGGTTAAAGTTGGAAACTTGAAATTTTGACAGAAGTTAGATCTTTGAAAATTAGTATGAGTCATTTCAGAAATTTTTTTTGTATCACCCCCCGTTTAGGAGCTGTAAGGGGTCAAAAACTGAAAATTTCCTATTTTTAAACACCTGTAACTTGAACACCTGTTAAAATTTTTTTGAAGTAATACACAAAAATTAAAGCTCCAACATTATATTTTTATTTCTGTTAACAAGTTTTTTTAATAATATAGGGTTACTTTATAATTGACGAAAGTGTTACTTGATTTTTTCAAATTTTCCAACAAATTTCTTTAACAAATTTTTTGCATTTTGTTTTACTCGTTAATTTGAAATTGTTGAAGATATAATGCGTAGTACAACAAAATGTAAATAAATAAACAACATAAAGGTTGCTTGAAGAATTTTTATTTATATGATATCGATATACATACATACTTATATAATATCATGTTTATTTACATATCGTATATGTCACTAGTGAATGAATGATAAGAATATAGATGTATATTATATAGCGCCGTATTTACATACATATATGTATTTTATTGTACTTATAAGAAATTATTCTGTCAATGGAATATTTAAATATAATATAATATAATATTTAAAATTATATTTACTGTTTTGTACTTAGTAAATTTAATATACATTTACCGCTTAGTATTAAATGGTACTATAGAATATTTGAAAAAGTTTTGGATTGATAATCGTTATATGGAAGGTTAGAATCTGCTTTTGAAGAATGTACATATAAACATATAATTTGAATATATGTACAACCCATAGTTCTAGAAATTATAAAATTCACCCAAATTATTTTAAAATACTAAAATATTAAAAAAATAATATTGTAAGCAGAGTGACAGACTGTGAACATACTAACGGTTCGTACGGGTATCTAAGAATTGACAAAGTCAACTGTATTCTTACTCGTTTTTGACTATTTTGAATTTCTTAAAGTCTTTTTCACACTACGTGTATTGTCATATGACCGGAATGTGAAATGTTTATTGTATAAATTCCACAATACAAAAGGGATTTTATTAATTATTTAATTTATATTATAAAGTATTTCAAATAATTTCACTTTACACCTTAAATTATACAGAGAAAAAAAAAATACTTTGATAATACGGACAATAAGGAGCACAAATATTGATATTCAATCCACTTTTGACTGATCACCTGTTTAATATAAGCAATACTTTTCAAAAATTCCTATGACAAATTCACAAATACATACAGCCTGAAAGTGACCTTAATATGTATATACTTTTTGTGACATGAAAAAAAAAATATTTCTTTTTTACTTCCGAAAAAGATCAGTATCAGATAACTTTGTGTAACGGTATTTTAGGATAAAAAAAATAATTGTTTCTAAGCGCTGTAGGTCACGTAAATGTAATTTGCGGCAACAGCGTCACTTTGAGAATATTGATGCAGAAACCGAGGAAAAGTATAATACCAAAACCGAATGATATCTTAAAATGTTTTTAAGTGTATATGATTTATTAAGTAAGATGTCATAAAGCCATAAGCCATAAAATCATATTTCATGAATATGGCTTTATGACCCATTCCAATGAGTCATAAAGTCATATTCGGAATATGGTGTTATGACTCTTTTGAGTGGGTCATAGAGCCATATTTTTATAAAACATTTTGTGTCATAAAGTCATAATTAAATTATTATTTGATTCAAATATTCAAATTTTTTTTGTATAATTGTTGTTTCATTGATGTTCAAAAATGTTTGCAAAAGCTTTGGTGCTGAAATATGTATGAAAGAAAATACTTTAGAAATATTTTAGAGTTGTTTACAACCCTGGTGTCGTAACCGACTATAACATTCCTCCAAATCTCATTTTTACAGAACAAAGAACTTGAAATCATGGGGCTAAAAAAAAAGGCTTCACATTTTCATACGAAAAATAATAGATTCTGACTCTGAAAAATAATAATAAATTTTGTGAAAATTTAGACATTTGTACGAAAACCAAAAACAAAAAAAGAATGAAGGCTGCTGTCCCCGCTGCCGCGTTTGCCGAACGCCCGTTCGCCCGCACGCTTTTGTTCAGGGGCAGTAGATCCCAATCTTACAAGAGAAGCGCGAAGGTAGTTGTGAAGGGAAGGGTGAAGAGTGGCTCGAAGAAAGAGCCACGATGGCCGCCACGAGGCTGATAGAAAATTGTTTGAAATCTTTTGAAAATATTGAATAATTTATGTGATATTGAGGTTTTTATAGTTGGTTACAAAATCAGGGTATTTCCCCTTTTCCAAAATATTTATATATATATGTATATTTGAGCTTTTGACTTAAAGGGCTTTTAAAGTTGGTTACAAAATTACGATATTTCCCCTTTTTCAGAGTATTTACACATATGTATATGCGAAATTGTGAATTAGGAAGTATTTTAGAGTTGGATTCTAGAGTTTAATAGTTTTTCTTTTAAAGTATTTTTAATGGAATGAGTAATAACACCATATGGCTTTATGACCCATTTGAATGGGTCTTGAAACCATATTGCGGGAATATGACTTTATGATTCATTTGAATGGGTCATAAAGCTATATTTTTAAAATATGGCTTTATGACACCCCATCGATTTATTAACCTTGGTTGTAGTTTTTTTATCAAATGATGTGTCAATGTACGTTATATGACCTTTAGTTTAAAATCAGGTTGTTTTAAAAATAAAAAAATTATTTTATTTTTATTTACTATTATATTTTTTGGAAAATATTTTTTCCAAATAAAGATACATTTTTATTTTATTTATTTTTGTTTTATTTTACTTATTATTATTTTCATTTACATTGTTATCACTATCAGCATAGATTTAAGAACTTTTTATTTGTTATGTCTGATTTGTTTATTTTTATTTTTTTTTTTTTTGCAAATTAATTTGAATTTTGAAATTTTTGTAAAAAAATTCTTCATATTTCAAATTTTTAAATAAATTTTTTGAACCAAACTCTTTCAGTTGGAAGAAATAATAATTTTATTAAATAGAAGAAAATTTTGCATTAATCGAATTTTAACCAATATTCAATTTAAGTACGAAACAAATTGGAAAAAATATTTTTACTACAATTATTAAAAATTTTTCAAATTTTTAAATTGAAAAATGAAAAAAAAAAAAAAATTTAAAGTAACATTTTAATTAAAATGTTTCAATATTTTTTTTTTTAAGGTTTTATTTTGAGTGAAATTTTACTATGGTATCTATGGTTCTCCCACACTACTAAGTTAAAAATCAGTTTAGTGTTTATAACTCATTTTTTTGTTTTTTTGTATTATTTTAAAAATTTTTTTTTTAGATTTTTAAATTTTCTTATTAAATTTCATTAAAAAATATAAGTTTTTTTTTTTTTTTTGGTTTTTTTTCAATTTAATATTTAAAGATTTTTTTTTATTAGAAAGCATTCAACTGTATATGAACATAAGAACTAAAACTTTGGACATAAACATGATTTTTGATTTAATTAAACTGAAAGTTTGATTTTTGTAAAATAAAAAAATATAAATATAAATATAAATAAAATTAAAAATATAAAGAAATAAAATTAAAAAAAAATTTTTTTTTGTAAAAATTTAATTAAATAAAAAATGAAATCGTTTAAAAATTTTATTTTACATCATATTATTTATCATTTGATTTGCCATGACAAGAGAGAAAATTTAATTTCTTTTCTTAAGAAAAGAAAAATGGAAGTAATCAAATTTTATGTTTTCTTTTAACTAGATTTATTGTTTGAATATATCACTTACAAAAGAACTCAATTTTCTAAAACAATATCATAGTAACTAGAAGTTTTTTTTTTTTTTGAATATATACCTAGTCAAGTTTCATTTCAATTAAGAAAGTTTTATTTTATTTTGTTTTATTTTTTTGTTTTCTGACAGGAATAGAAATTATTTTATACTAGTACATCTACTCAAAAAAAAAAAAAAAAAGGACAAAAGAGAAAAAGAAAAGGAAATGTTTTTATTTTAATTGTATTTAGACATTATGTATATGTAAAGTTTAAGTATCCGTAATCAAAAACAATCATTAACTCATTATGTCATTTTATACATGTTTTAAAATGTTAATTAATTTATTTTTCATTATTTAGTATTTTTTTTTGTTCAAAAATATAATATTAATTAAGTAAATTTTTTTAATGTAATTCAATTTGGATGAAAAAATTTTTAACATCATAATACGAAGACCAAACATAATATTACTTTCATACAATATAATGATGTACAGTAATTCAATGGATCAAGTGTCATTCATTACCTACAAGATAATCTATAAGTAGTGTAACTTACTTACTATATAAAAGAAAGATAATGCTTCAATATTTCGACGTATATTAAGAAAAGGAAAGCTTACCAGAATAATACATATGATTGGATTTATTTATTAGACGTGAGGTGCGATTTTAGATTTTATCCAGGTGATCTAATGAAATTGAAGGACGCTAGCTCATATGTGAGAGTTGTACTGTATCTTAGATCAAATATATGAGTATATAGATGAGTAACCAGATACAGAATTCTCCTATATTTTTTCTTCCTTAAAGAAAAATTTACTTTACAAAGAGAAAGAAAACCACCATGCACATCATGTTAGCAGCTTGCTCGGCTACATTAAATATAATCTCATTCCACAACATTTTTGAAATATACCTAAAGCTGTATGACTAAAATTTCTAAATTTTCAGACCGTTTGAAATCGCAAAATATTAAATAACGATTTTAAATCGTAAGATTAGTATGAATTGATCTCTTTTGGAATTAATTAAATATTTTTCAACTTTAGAAGTGTTGAACTCGAATATTGTATTACCACAATCAGCTATTTTCGCTAGCTTATTGTTAACTGAGGTGGTCATCCTTTCTCTTTTTGATTATTTAATTAAATTTAATAAAAATGTGGTATTACGATTTACATCCTGTACAAAAAATTGCTGCCATAATGAAAACATTTGGAAACGTAAAAATTACATTTATTTTGGTGTCGAGATTTTGTCTATTATGATTATTTTGTTTATGAAGTTTATGAAAAATCGAAATAAATTTTTTTCTTCTCCAATTAATTTCTCTGTGAGTTAACATTGGTATGTAGTGGAGAAATTAATATATTTATACAAATAAATAATACAAAAATTAATAAATAAAATTTTTATTGCTGCATGACACTTAGTCATTTTTACCTTGACAATAATTGCGAATTTCTGACGAAACTGTCACACTTTAGAATTAATCTCCTTGATTTGTTCTGTGTATAGCGATCTAATAACTTCATATTGGAGATAAATAAAATCGAAAAATAATAGTCAATAGGTATTATTATGCTATTATATAATATTATTTTTCTCCAGCCAATGATATAGTGACGCACAAATAAAAATAGTTCGATTTTATAGCCCTATGCTACATAATTGATTAATTAGTTGCTTAGTCAAACTCGCGATTTCATCAGAAATTGAAGTCTAATCTAAAATGAACTAATCTATGAAATAGTCTTATATGGGAGTGGAAAGGAAAAATTTTAATTTATCATCAATTGTAACTCCTAAGTATATGTTCTTTCAGACATTCATTAGCATATCCATTTAAATTGAAAATAGTTTTTTATGTTTATTCGTCCTATTTTTGACATCATATTTTAAACCAATTTATTCAAGATTTTTTTTCAGATTTTGAATCTTTAATTAAATTTTGATTTCCGGTTTAGTAAAACTTCATATTCTAATTAAACGAAATTATTTAAAGTATTCATTTCAAATAATTAATTTATTCGTCCTTTTTACTACCCAATTAAAACTAATAAAATCTTTTGTTTTGAATCTTTAAAAAACGTTGGCAACATAATTTAAAATGTACTTAAAATTGTGTTTTATATAAAATAATACAATTAGTGTTAGGAACCAAGTCGTTTTTAACAGTTAAGCTGTATCAAATAGTTTCAATTCAATTAAAATTTATAGAAGGATATAACATAAATAAATTGTATTCTTTAAAGAAGGATTTAACATATATATTAACTCATTCTTTTAATTCATACAAATTGATACAAATTTATATAATACAAATTTATCAAACACAATAGTTTTATCACAAATACAAATTGTATATTAAAATGTTTGTTAGTAGGAAAAATTACAAAAATTAAATTACAAAAAAGAATAATAGAAAAAAGTGTAAAGTTTCAGTTCACATCATTTACAGTACAACTAAATGGACAACTTACTTAAAACAATAAAATCTGAAATATGTTTACAACGGTAACAACTCAAAATGTTGCGGCAAAAATACGCATTGAAAAAATTCCACCGGACAAAATATCGCGCGGAGGGATTTTAAGAGTTGTATTCAAAATCAGAGTTATACGGTTTTTATAGAACATTTGCGGGATTTTAGAGTTGAATTCAAAATCAGAGAATTAATTACATTTTCCCAAAGTTTCCCAAATAATACCAATTAAATTTCATTTAATTTCCGCGACATTTTCTCCGCTTCTGACTCTTTTTACTTGCGACATTATGACTCGGAATCATATACAACGCAATCTATAAAACTTTACAAGTTCATCAAAATTAACAAAATAAATTTCACTTTACAACACTGGCAAAAATAAATTTGACTTCTAGAATCAGTTAAGCAGCATGAAAATTGAATATTTTCACATGACAGATTTACAACTATTTTGTTCAAAATCATAAAGATTTTTAAGATCTAGAAGCTTTGTATATGTCTTAAAGATTTTTAGTCCTAATAGCTTACATCAGTTAGGTTCTCTTTATTTTCTCAATTTTCACTTTCTTTTTTTTCTTTAGGTTCTCTTTAGGTTCTTTTGATTTTCAAAACAATTTATTTTAATTCATATAAACGGTAAAATTAATACGACATTATTTTTAGTCCTTGATAATTTTAATATTAACTTTACTTTTTCTTTTTCATTTTTCGCTTTGGTTCAAAATTAAATCTGAATACAAATATCACTGCTATTATACTAGGGAGCGCCACGAAATGCCAAAAAAAAAAATCCAAAATTCTAAAATCCCAAATTCCAAAATTCCAAATTCCAAAATACCAAAATTCTAAAATCCCAAAAATACCAAAATACCAAATTCTAAAATCCGAAAATACCAAAATCCCAAAGTAGTTTTGATATTATAGTTCGTTTTGAATTTAGAGTTGGATTCAAAACCAGGATTGCCACTTTTTCCAGAATATGTATATATATGTATATGCCAGATTCAAATTAGGAGCGATTTTATAGTTGGTTACAAAATCAGAGTTTCAATAATTTGTTTATCAGGGGCTTGCGGGCAGTAGTCCCCACTATATTAAAATGTTTTAATATTGAAATTTGTATGCAAAAACATAATAATTAGGAGAGAAGGAGCTTCTTTCACTATTTAAAAATGTTTTTTAATGTTTTAATATTGAAATACGTATGCAAAAACATAATTAGGAGGGATTTTATAGTTGGTTACAAAATCAGGGTACCAGAAATTTTTCTAATGGGGGTTTAGGGGCGGCAGTTCCCCCCAAAAAAGCTAATTTTTTAAATAAGTATGTAAAAAATATAATTACTGGGGATTTTAGAATTGAATACAAAATCAGAATTTCAATAATAGGTTTAGCGGCGGTTTGAGAGGTTTTTATTTTTAAATCATTATTTTAATTTAAAAAATTAAAAACGTTGAAATCTTGAATAAAATGTTGAATATTTTTTGTTGGAATTTTTTTTCTAGAAATTTTACGATAAATTTGTTTTTTTGTTTAAATCGACCCACATCTGAAGTAAAAAAAAATTCAAAACGAATTATGATAACGAAAGTGGTTTAGGATTTTGGTATTTAGTATTTTGTAATTTTGGACTTTTGAATTTAGTGATTTTGGGATTTTGTATTTGGGATTTCGTGGCCAACTCATTATACTATTCTAAGGACTTTTTGATTTTTACCCTCATACTTAATACTAAGTTATAATTTGTATACTTCAATTATTTCATAATTTGTTTTTCCTTTTTATAAATGCATAGTACAACAAACCAAGAAACTTTAAAAATTCATTCTGTTATTTGTCAGGAGTGATAACAATTTTGAATAGAGTTTTAATGATAATATGAAATATTAAATTTCAATTTATCTTATATTATACTGTATATAGATGGACTTCTAAAATAGAAACTTTTTTTATATATATATAAAAATCACACTGTATCTAACCAGTTTCAAAAAAAAAATTTTTTTGGACTAATTGGTTCAGATATAACCCGAAAAGAAAAAAATAAAAAAATAAATATTAAATTTCATAAAAAAAGAAGAAGATAGAAATAGAATTTTTGAAAAACTAAATTATCTTTTGAAAAAAGTTTTTATAACTCATTTTTAAGTTTTTTTTTTTTTTTTGATTTTTTGCCAAAATATATGTTAAATTTCTTTTTTTACTAATTTAAAAATATTTTCACTTCAAAAGAAAAAGTGAAAAAAATGGAAAGATGAAAATTTTAAGTTAAACAAAACAGTTAGTTGGAAAACTCATATTTACCTTTTTTTTAATTTTTTTTTTTTTATTTTCTTTTTTACACACAACTAACTTACATTAGGTATATCTTTTCATTATTTTCAATTTTTTTTTTTTTTTCATTTTCACATTTCCCATTTTCAATTTTCCAATTTTAATCTTTTTTATTTTCGGTTTTGCTTTTTTTTATTTTTAGGTTGAAGCTTTTCCAGAAGCGGTACGTTATTGGGAACGTGTAGCAGATGGTAAAATTCTTTTACCTGGTGAAAAATATCAAATTGCAACTCACACAGATGGGTAAATATTGTATTTTAGAAGAGAAAATAAACCAAAAAAAAAAAAAAAAAATCTTCTAAATGTATACAACTATATATATATTAAAAACAATCTAAAGATATATAAATGTTCTTAATATTGTAATATATATATACTTATATGTTATATTAGATTACAAGTTTTTTTTTCTTTCTTTTTTAGTTTAACAACAATTGAATTTTAAGTATTAAATTTATTTTTTACTTATTTGCTTTAATGTTTTCTTTTTTTTTTTTTTTGTAGATTTAAAATCACAATGAAATTGACTATAAACAATTTATATTCAGATGATTTTGGTCGTTATTTTTGTGTTGCAAAGAATGAACTTAATTCAACGATTGCATCATTTGAAGTTATAAGTAAGTAAATGTTATAAACAAGAATTTTCATCAATTTTCATCTTTTTTTTTTTATGTACCTATATTTTAGTAGTGTTAATAACGTTTTTCTTTTCATTAAAAACGTTAAGAAAAAGGTAAAAAAAGAAAAACAAAAAAATTGTAAAAAAAAGTATAAAGCACAGTATGTACTTGACAAAAACATAAAATCAATTAATTCGCTTTTTGTGCTATAAGAATACATTCGTTTATTCAATAAATAAAAGGGTACACTAGATTAATAAAGTTTAATATCATATTACTCTTGTCATCTAAAGATTTAATAAACGTTAGATGTGCATTTAATCGCATTTTTTTATTACATTTAGATTACATACCCTTTAAATTTCTCATGGAATTGAATTTTTTAATTAAAGTTTGTAAAAGGTGAATCAAAACGTTTAAAGTACCTATAATTAAAACGTCTGAATTTGTTTGAAAGTACAAAATAATTTGTATTTTAATATAAAAGTTCGATTTCTAGTACAACGGCACATGACGAGTGTAACGATGATGTGACGTGATTTTTATTCATAATATGCAATTCTTATGAATATATTCATACTAAACGAGAACGATATTAACGACAACTTACTGATTCCATACCGAAATTGTTCTCAAGCATAATTTTTTGTTGCCTGGGGCTGGAAGGCATCGTCACGACATCGTTCTAGTTTATTATGAATATATTGATAAGATTTACATATATTATAATCAAAAATACCAATATCAATTTAAATTAAAATGACGTCATTATCATTATGTGAGTCATTATGAGTAACAACGTGACTTAAATTTAATATTATTGTGTAAACAATTTTATGAATAAAAAATACATTGTCGTCATCTGCGATGGTACTTCGGTATAGTGTTAATAAAAATGTAGTGCCTCCACTCAAAGTTTTTCTACGCGAAACAAAAAACACTGTATGACTTTTAAGATGGTGTAACATGGCTTATGGAAATTCGTTTGTCAGGCACAAGTCACGTTTGTGGAATCACATGTCATCACATATGTTCCCCAAAGTTGGTAACTCATATGTGTACGATTTAGTAAAGCTTAAGAAGAACATTAACATCTTTCTTCAAAATGTTCCTCAAAATTTTCTTACCCAAATAAATTTTTATGTTGGTTAAAGTCCAACACTATCCCGAAAATCACCTGCATTTCTCCTGGCTCATTTTTTAAGTTCTGCCAACCCTCGTTAAAAACAATAAAAAAAAAATTTACCTATTTGTTTTTGCGAAATTTATATGATTATCAACCTATTGATGATAAGACAGCGTCGTCATGTACTGCTATATTTAGAATCGACTTTAATTTTTACATACTTTTACATACTCTGTATCCATTCTGACAGTTTTAGAAAGAAAATATTGTAAACTATTTATAGTCTGATAGAAAATGTATTCATAAAAATTAAATTTATTTGTTTATATTTCCAGAAATATATCAACAAATAATTTCTCCAGTACTTCCTCATTTAGTGAACAGAATTTAAGTTTCTAAACATTTTCTATCGATTTGTTTCAATTCGAGCTTAGATTTTTGTCAAGTACTGTAATATAAATTAAATAAAAAAAGATTTAACTAACATACACTACAGTTTCTCTTAAATATCATTTTTAGTCTCTATTTTATTATTACTTATTAATATAGAAAAAAAAAATAAAAACGTTATTAAAAGTTCTTTTTATTTTTTTTATCCATTTTTATTTTTATTTTTTTTTTTTTGTTACTAGAAAAAAATCCAAATAATGTACTACCAACAATGCCAGTTTTAAAAGTATTTGGGCGTCGTCCACCAGAAGTTTTCTGTCCACCGGCAGTTGTATGTGAAAAATGCGCTGAACCCAGGTAATATTAAATATAACTTTCTTTTTTTTTTCTGCAAAGATTACAAAAGATTAAAAATAATAATAATTAAAAGCGAGAAAAAGAAGAAGATAATAAAATTATTAAAAAAAAAACCAAAAAAATAGAAAATTAAAAAAAAAATGCTTCTTAATATCCTCGCACTATGGAAGAAATCCTTCTAATTTACCTAAACATTAAAAACACTTTTTTATTTTTTTTTTCTTTTAATGTTTGTGTTTAATTTTCATTTTCTCTTTTTCACTTATTATTCTCTTCTCTGCTTTACTTTTTTAATTATTCTAATCATTTTATGTCTTTTTTTTTTTTTTGGCTCTTTTTTATTTGATATTTTACAGTGAATTTGAATGCAAGGATGAGATTAGAGCCAATTATTATATAGAACAGCTTGGTAATACTAGTTATCCAGGATGGACAAAACCAGCTCATGGTGAGTATAGGTTCAATATTAAAAAGCTTTTTGTTTATTTTTTTTTTGTTTTTTTGTTATGAAATTTTTAAACTTTTCTTTTTTGTGTATTTTATTTTAATTGTGGTCATAAATTAAACATTGAAGACAACTTTAGGATAAGATAATATAAAAGAGCAAAAAATAAAAAAAAAAACAGTAAATCCTTTTTAAAAAGTTCTCGAAATTTTATTAAAAAAGATCAGTACTTAGATTGCAAACTTAAACTCATTTATAAAATATTTAAAAAAAAAAACAAAATGATTAAAAAGTTGTCTATAAAACTGTCCAAATGAATTTAAGAGCTTCAATTTTTCTTTGTTATCTTTTTCGATATTTTTCTAATTAAAAAAAAAAATAATAATAATAATTTAAATACTTTATAAATAATTTATTTATAAAAGAGTAATTTAATTTTTTTCCATTTTGAATAAGTAATTTTCTTTTTTAATCTTGAAAAGATAGAAAAGAGTTTTAAATACACAGTGATAAGACAAATTATCATACATAGTTCATGATAGTACCTACTATATATTGACAAAAAAAAAAAAAATAAGATTCTAATAAAGTATCTAAAGTTATGTAATTATAACTTTTAACTTTGTTCTAACCACAAAAGGATGATGGGTTTAATAATTGGTTTCATGACAAATTTTTAAATATGAAGGGTGCTAGAATTTATTGTATAGTCTTTTTAAAATTATTGTTCACCTCTTTAGAAAAGAAAAGGAAAAAAAAAAAAAATTTTATTTGTCGAACGCAAAAAAAAAAAACTAAAGTTCTTGTATTTTCTTCACATCAGAGCAGTTTTAAATCCTGATGGAAAACCAGTAGTATCTTATACATACTGTTGTTGGGCACGAAACCCGATTTCTTAAAATTTTAAACACAAAACTGCCAAACACAAAACGCCAATTACAAAATACCAAAAATTTTTCATTTTATCACAAAATACTATTCGAAAGAAAATGAAAAAAAAATCTTGAACAAAATCATCTAAAAACAAGGAAGAATACAGTTGCCTTCGTCAACTCTTAGATACCCGTACGAACCGTTAGTATGTTCATAGCTTGTCACTCTGCTTATAATATTATTTTTTTAATTTTTTAGTATTTTAGAATTTTATAATTTCTAGAACTATGGGTTGTACATATATTCAAACTATATGTTTATACATTCTTCAAAAGCAGATTCTAACCTTCCACTTATAACTTTTCCAAATATGTACCATTTGGTATAGTACCATTAATTAATACTAAGCGGCAAATGTATAATAATTTATACTAAGCATATGTATTATATATCATTCATTCATCAGTGACATATACGACATGTACATAAACATGACTCATGAGTTATATAAGTATGTATACTAATATCATATAAATATAAATTCTTTAATCAATTTCAACAATTTCAAATTATCGAGTAAAAAAAAATGGAAATAAGGTAGAATGTAATCCAACGGTTTTTAAAACCGCACAATTCCAAAAAACAAAAATTTGAAAATTTAAGAAGTTTTTTAGTAATAAGAAAAACTGTGAAAATAGGACTTTTCTGGAATTTTGAAGGGCTGTAAGTTCAGAACCTTATATAACTAAGAAAAATCGATAACACACGTAAAAATATATTACTGGAGCTTCAATTTTTATGTCTTGCCGAAGAAAAATTTGTACAGGTACTTAAGTTACAGACGCCTAAAAATAGCAAATTTTCAATTTTTCAGCCCTAATAGCTCTTAAACACGGGGTGATACAAAAAAAATTTCTAAGGGAACTTATACCAATTCTAAAAGTACTTTCTTGTCTCAAAATTGCAGGTTCCTATCTAAAGGCGTGCCGGAGTTATGAAAAAAGAAATTTCATGCAAAATGTGGTTTTCACATAACGGTAAATTTAAATATTAAATTACAAAATATTGCATAATTTTGATATTGCTTTATGGAGATAAGAAAATTTATGTTCTCAGATTGTAAAACTACTACGCAGAGCCTGACATATATACATCTGAAAATATGGCTTTTTGCAATTCTGGGGGGCTGTAACTTTGGAACCCTATACAATTAAAATAAACCTTTAACACACGTAAAAATATATTACTGGAGCTTTAATTTTTATATCTGGCCGAAGTAAAATGTGTACAGGTGCCTAAGTTACAAGTTTTTAAAAACAAGAAATTTTTCAGTTTTTGACATCATACAGCTCCGAAACGGGGGGCGTACAAAAATATTTTCTGAAATGATTTATACTTATTTTCAAAGAACTAACTGCTTTCAAAATTTCAAGTTTCTAATTTAAACCATTTGGAAGATTAATGGAGTCGGGAATTTAGCAAAATTCAAGTTTCGCATAACGGTAAATTAAGACATCGTATGCCACAAGTTTATATTTATTGTATTTACATTTTTAAAGCTAATAAAAGCAGTAATCTTTCGGTGTTTTCAAATTGAAGATATACCTTATATAAATTGTGTTATAACAATTTAAGTATAGAGCTTTTTAGAACTTTGGGGGGCTCTAGCTCCGTAACGGGTGAGGCTACAGAAAAAAGTTGTTAACAATAAAATTAATATTTTTATGATATCTATCAACAGTTAAAATTTCATGGCTCTATTTCAAAAAAAATGTGGGACCCTGGAGTTAGGTGTTCGAGATTATTGAAATCCTGATCTTAATTTATTAATTTTTATTTTATTTTTATACCCGTACGATAGGATCGGGTATAATAAAATTACTCCTTCGTTTGTAAGACCTCGAAATAAGCGAGCTATATATACCTTCAAAGGTATGGATCGGATCAGATAAAAATTCTAAGTCGATTGAGCCATATCCGTCCATCCGTCCGTCCGTTCGTCAGCACGCTAACTCAAAAACTAAGAAAGCTAGAATCTTGCAATTTACACAAAATATTCTAGGAGCAATTTGTAGGTTCCCTATTTTTTTTGGTTGAGTTCCGACCAAAACTTCGAGTAGCACCTAACTTTTAGATCCCCACATTTTTTTTGAAATAGAGGTATGAAATTTTAACTGCTGATACATGTTACAAAAATAGTAATTTTATTTTAAATAACTTTTTTTCGTAGCCCCACCCGTTACGGAGCAACAGTTCCCCAAAGGTTCAAAAAAGTACTATATTTAAATTGTTACAGCACAAGTTGTATAAGGTATATCTTCATTCTGAAAACGGCAAACGATTACTGCTTTTATTAGCTTTAAAAATAAGTATGAGTCATTTCAGAAATTTTTTTTGTATCACCCCCCGTTTAGGAGCTATAAGGGGTCAAAAACTGAAAATTTCTTATTTTTAAACACCTGTAACTTGAACACCTGTTAAAATTTTTTTGAAGTAATACACAAAAATTAAAGCTTCAACATTATACTCTTATTTCTGTTAACAACTTTTTTTAATAATATAGGGTTACTTTATAATTGACGAAAGTGTTACTTGATTTTTTCAAATTTTCCAACAAATTTCTTTAACGAATTTTTTGGATTTTGTTTTACTCGTTAATTTTAAATTGTTTAAGATATAATGCGTAGTAAAAAAAAATTTAAATAAACAACATAACGGTTGCTTGAAGAATTTTTATTTATATGATATTGATATATATACATACTTATATAATATCATGTTTATTTACATATCGTATATGTCACTAGTGAATGAATAATAAGAGTATAGATGTATATTATATAGCGCCGTACTTACATACATATATGTATTTTATTGTACTTATAAGAAATTATTTTGTCAATAGAATATTTAAATATAATATAATATAATATTTAAAATTATATTTACTATTTTGTACTAAGTAAATTTAATATACATTTACCGCTTAGTATTAAATGGTACTATAGAATATTTGAAAAAGTTTTGGATTGATA
This sequence comes from Poecilobothrus nobilitatus, assembly GCA_947095535.1. NCBI lineage: Eukaryota > Metazoa > Arthropoda > Insecta > Diptera > Dolichopodidae > Poecilobothrus > Poecilobothrus nobilitatus. Next base: position 167,994,601 of record OX352773.1, read on the forward strand.
TCGTTATGTGGAAGGTTAAAATCTGCTTTTGAAGAATGTATAAACATATAGTTTGAATGTATGTACAAGCCATAGTTCTAGAAATTATAAAATTCACCCAAATTATTTTAAAATACTAAAATATTAAAAAAAAAACATTGTAAGCAGAGTGACAGGCTGTGAACATACTAACGGTTCGTACGGGTATCTAAGAGTTGACAAAGGCAACTGTATTCTTCTTCGTTATTATTAGGGCTAGTACAACTACTTTACAAAAATATTTTATAAAATTGCTTACAGAAGAAGACGAGTGAAAAGATTTAAAGAGAAAGAAGCATATGAATTTTCATATGGCAATATAAAAACCTAAATATTCCTTAAAATCACAACAATAAATAATTAAATAAAAAAAAAATTTAAATTTTGCGAAAATCACGCTTCCGTTTTTTTATCACCTCATATTATACGAAATTTTAAAAGAACTTTAAAAATTAAATAATAGATAAACTTTAAATATTTTTAAATTTAACTTAAAATATTTTGAAATAAACTTAAAAATTTTTTTAAATTTTAAATTTCTTACTTCAAAAATTCCAAAAGAATTCGTAATCAATTTGCATCCAAAAACATGGATTTAATTAAAATAGAAAAAAAATCCTTGCAAATTATTACGTATTTATTATTTAAAAAAATTTTTCATTTCATTTTTACATAAATTTTTTATTCTTCTTTTTACAAAACGAAAAAAATATTATTAATAGATAGTGAAACTACAAACTTTTTTAGTTTTTTTACTATATATATATCTATTTTTATTTTATAATATCTTATTATATACAGAAACTATTCAAATAGACATAAACTCTCCATCTTGTTGCTCTTGTATAAGTTATGTTGTGAAAACTTTTGTTAAAAATCAACCTTTTGTTAAGATTATTTGCTATGTAACAGGTATATTAAGTTTGTAAAAATAAAAAACTGTTTCGTCACTTTTATTTTAATGATTTACGTTAAGATTTTTGCTTTCAATTATTTTATTTTATTTTATTAAGAAAATCCTATAAATAGAAAAAATTTGAATTTTAATGCAAGAACAAATTGTTTTATTAATTTATAATGATTATAATGAGGGGCCTCGGTGACTAAGATGAATATTTAGCACTTTGCTTAACAACGGAGAAAGTATGGGTTAACATCCTGCACATTTCGTCTGAATTTTTTCAACCAAAATTACGGGAAAAGTAATTTTCAATTATGAATTCTTCTTCCAAACCATATATACAACAAATAAATAATATAAACCAAATATATAGGTACTATTATAATACAAAATAACTGTAAGAACAAAGCTCTGAAAGAATAGAGCTACAATGTAAATCAATCAACCAACAAATTTATAAAGAGAAAAGAAACTCAATACAACTCTTGAACTCAATTGCAAAGTGATTATAAACATTACGGGCGTATTAATCGAGGAAGTGTGAGTTCAAATTATATATTGTACAGGTGTATACTGCATTTAGGTCTATACTGGTCGCGAACATGTTTAATTAGAGTAGAATTAACAAAAACGAGTAACATCTGCACAAATTTTTTCATAGTAAACCTTTGGTTTTATATATACTGCCTTGTTTTAATTACTCTCCACGTCAAATATTATAAAAGTAACTATATAATTTGATAATACATAATATCTCATAAATATTGTCCTGAAAAACCTGGTGAATATCTTGGGTAAAAGTTTTTCCAAATCAAGAATCACAACTACTAAATCCTATATAGTGCTAAAATCCCATGATTATTCAAATATTCTAACTGTGAGAGGATTGTAATTAATTGTAGTCTTCAAAAAATTATTTTTTCTCTTCCTTTAGGAAAAAAAATGATAAAAATAAAAATTATCATTGAAGAAAATTTTTCAACGTTATACAGTTGCAGGTTTTCATCTCAAAGTCACTGATGCGTTAAATGACTATGGTTGTTTACTTATTATGCATTACTGTACAGTATTTCCGATTGTACAGTAATGCATAATTTTCAGAAATGTTCTTCTGAATCCGAAAGAAACTGTGCACTATTTTTTCATCATTAAGCCATCTTCTTCTTTAGCTGCCAATCCTCTTGGATGTTGACGAATCACATTTATACATCTCTGCAAATTTATGGTAATATTGCTGTATTCTTCTCTGTTGGATGCTGTTTGTAATAGTTCGGCGATTGTTCTCAAACCTGTCCAGTTTCTGATATTACGAAGCCAAGATATTTCTTTTCTACCACCTACACCACGTCTGTCTTCAATTTTGCCTTGGATTATAAGTTGTAGGATTTCATATTTATTGTTGCACGTGATGTGTCCAATGTGCAGATTTACGACGCTTAATATTTTGTAGTAGCTCGCGTTCAGTTTGTAATCTGTGCAGATCTTCGGTATTACTCACTCTATCGACCCAAGATATTTTTAAAATTCATTTAAAGGTCCACATTTCAAATGCCTCGATCTTATTCACATCTTCTATCTTCAACGTCTAAGTCTCCATGCAATACAAAAGAACTGACCAGACGTAACATTTTACGAGTCTTAATTTTAGATTGAGATCAAATTCTCTATTGCACAAAATTTTTTTATATCTGCAGAAGGCCTCACGTGCCACATCTATCCTACATTTGATCTCAGATGAGCTTCTCCATTTTTCATCCAATCTTCTTTGTCTTTACTGTTGAAATTTTAATTCAAAATGAATTTAAATTTATCTAAGGAATTCTTTAGATTTAATAAAATTTAACAAAAACGAAAATCAGAATTTATTTGTTAGATTCTTCAAATAACATATAATATACGAGTAAAATATAATTATTTCAATAAAGCATCTGTATGTGGTTTCTTGTTTAATTATAAATATTTTTGCAATTGAAGTTTTAAATAACTTTGTTAAAAATACATAAAAGGTAAACATTCTTATAAAATTATTAATGTTAAACATATTTTGGTTTTACCAGAATATTTTCAAAGAAGTTAACAAAGAAATTGATTTTGTTTGTGAATTATTTATAAATGAAAACAAAAAATTTTATATGAATGGAATTTTCTTTTTTTTTAATAAAAACAAAAATAACTAAAATTTATAATAAAGGATTGAACATAAAATAATAAAACAAAAAACATTTTCATTTTACAAAAAAAAAAATTTTCTGTTTTATTATATTTTATAAAACGTAATTTTACATAATGTTGTATTATGCTAATAATATATTTGTGAAATATTTAATTATGTTAAAAGGAAAGTCGCTCAATGTTCTTTATAAATTGAATTTTAGACAAAAAATTGCGTTTTATTAATTTGGAATTTATCCAAAAATAATGTTTTTAGGTACTTAAATCAAGGTTTTATTCTAATATTATCTGCCATTTATATTTACATATTAAAATACTGCTCGTATCTCAAAATCTCGTTTTTTTAAAAATCGCTAAAATCTCGTTTTCGGTAAATCGCTTTTTTTTCAGAAAATGTAGAAAAAATAAGAAATTGTAATTTTTATCAAATAATAATAGGAGGGATTTTAGAGTTGAATTCAAAATGAATTTGTCTAGCGAGAGTTTGGGGGCCACAGCCCCCACCTTTTTAAAGATTTTTATGTTGAAATATGTATGAGAAAATGTAATTAGGAAAGAGTTTAGAGTTGGTTACAAAATCAGCGTTTCAATAATTTGTTTAGCGGGGGTTTGGAGGTGGCAGCCCCAACTACTTCAAAGGCTTTCATCTTGCAATATGTATGGGAAAAAAATTAGGAGATATTTTAGAGTTTTAATATCCGACCTCTGATATTCATATCTTTCTTTTTAAAAATGTACTAAAACTAAAAAAATAAATAAAAAAAAGCAAAAAAAGAACGAGATTTTAAGAATCAATTTTTTGAAGAGATTTTGATAAAACGAGATTTTGAGAAACGAGCATTCGTAGCCAACCCTAATATAATAGATTTACTGTTCTTACTTCACGTTCTTTCTATGCTGTAATGTTGATATTCCATTAATAAAATTATTTAAATAATTATGTCATTTATATTAATCTTTTTAGTTTATTTTAAATTTTAAATTTTTTTTTCTTTATTTAATATTATTTTAAAAGTTTAAAACTAAAAACGGATAATATTTATCAGATAGTTTAATATTTTCAATTGCCGAAACAGTGCTATTAGTTAAAAGAAATCTAGATTTTAAAAGGAAACATGCAAATTTCAATTAATCGAACGACCCAATTATTTACCTAAGAAAATGTATCTACAAATTATACTTTCAAACAACCTACCATTAAAAATACGTATATTTTCAATTTCAAATAAATATTAAAAAATAATTTAAATTAAGGTAGTATATAAAAACCAAAGATTTTTAAGAGCACAAAAATTTCAAAGGGACAATAAGGACAGTACCAATTTTTTTTAATTTTTCTTTGTAGAATTTTTTACAAGAAATCTAGAAATGATTTCTTCAATTTTAAAGAATCCTTATATAATTAAAACAAGCAGTTAATACATGATAAAATATTATATTGAATCTTTGTTGTTGAAGCTGATTTTTTGTGTTTTACCTTAAATAAATTTGCATACGTCCGTGTTACCGGTGTCTAACAATATGAAATATTCAATTTTTGACCATTAAAACCATTTAAACAGATAGAAGTACAAATATTTTTCGTGAGAAAGTTTATGTTTTTCAAAAATTTTCCTCCTCTCAAAATTTCAAGGTTTTTGCTAAGAGGGTTTCGGAGATATGAACTACGAACTGCGAAATATTGCAAAATTTTAGTTTCCCATAATGGTAAATTTAAATATTGAATTCCAAAAAATTGTATTTAAATTTTATATCAATTTGAAAATCTTTTGTTTCTCTATTTGTTTATATTAATTTAGAAAACTTTTTTATCGTTTGACATTTTTAGATTGGAAAACTTTAGTTGAGATATAAACATTTGAAAACAGAGTTTTTCCAACTATAAGCAGATGTACTTCCGGAGTGTGTGAAGCTACATTAAAAAAGTTATTTTACAACATTACTGTTTGTAAGAGACTTGTTTATAGTTAAAATTACATTACTTTATCTTAAACGATGTAGACATTTTGTAAACAAACGGGCGACGAACGGCCAGAATAAAACTTGTTTATAAGTATATTATACTTGTTTGTTTGCTGAATCTAACATTATATCATCTAAAACAATTTACGTATTTTTATTTTCATTTTCTCTAAGCTCTTCCGGAATGCCGGTATAAAAATTTATATCAGGGAAATCTATATTTCTTGGAACAGCAGAAATTTCTGGGTTACACCATTTTATTTTTTTAATTTTGGAATGTATCAATCTAGTAACATTTTTGATTAAGATGCATACAAATGTTGTTTTCCCACATGCAGATGGTCTCGTTACCATGGTCGTAAATGGATGATTAAAATATATCATTATCAGTTCGTGTTTTAAAAATGATTAAGAGGTAAAATAGTTTCGTCTTGAAATATATATATAAGCAGCAAAAGTGTACTATAGCTTATTCTCAGTTTAAAAAATAAAGGTGAAAGATGTATAATTTATTCTCATTTTAAAAGATACAGGTGAAAGAAGTGGAAGAGTTTTTAAAATCATATTCCTCTGCGTTATTAAAAGAGCATAAGCAACGTATTTTTCACATGTATAAATACATTAAAGAATTTTCAACTACAGAAAAATTTACATCAATATTTACATCAATTTTTAAAAAACAATTTTTAAACAACATTTTATTTGTAATAAAAAGGATAAAATACATACATTTTTCAAAATTTTAATGATATATATGTCTGCAAGGCGGATTTGTTAAGAAAAATTACCTCATCTTAATCTAACTAAAAACACGATATTTTTCAATTTTTATTCTCAGTATAGTATTATTTTATATTTTCACTGAAAATGATGGAAACCTATATGAAATAAAAAATTGACGTGAAAAATGTATTTCATATTATTAAAATCATGAATTGTCACTGACACCCAAACTGCATGATAAAATTAAAAAAAAAATTTGTTAAAAGTTAAAAGTATCCCAAAATACATAAATCTTACTTTTTAAAAAGTCAAAACTTAATTAATTGTTACCTAACTAAGTTGTCAATTATATTATTTAACCTACAAAAAACAAAAAAACTCAAGCTCAGACCATTTTATTTGGTTTTATTTTTTTAAATTTCAAAATTTTATATTAAAATCTAAACCACAATCATTATAATGTCAAAATATATAAAACCGATTATTAAAATATTATTCTATTCTCTAATGTATTTCTATAATATATTAATAAAATTAATATATTATGTACATACTTATGTATATCTATATCAGTGACGAGGCGTGAACATTTTCAATTGGAAAGCAAAATTATTTTCTATATAAATTAATTTCACAAAATTAACTAATAAATATATTTAATTATTAGGGAGCTCGGAAGTCTAGTGGGTAAGAATGTATAAAATACGCTGTAAACACCGAGATAGTGTGGGTTCGAATCCCACACACGTCGTAAAAATAATTCTCCCTTACGACATTTACAGCCACGCCTGACAAGTAAAGGCTATGTAATTTTCTTGTCACATTTATGTGACAGGGGCATAAACTAAAAAAAAATATATTTAATTAATATTTAATTTATCCGTTTTATAAATATGTCGGTTACGGTTTTCAAACATGTCTAAAAAATAAAAATTTATGAATACATAATATTTAAAAAAATGTATTTTCTTTCTTACTAAATAATTTTCTTTTATAAATCAAATTATAGAACTAACAATAAAAAAATAATTCAAATTTATTAACAAAAGACCAATATATCTGTTATAATATAACGCCCAAAACAAGTGGGAATTATTTTATTATAAAATAACATCCCAAACGCATAATGAAATATTGCGGAGATGTTATTTGTTAAAATGACATTTTTTAACATAATTATAAAAATTTTAAAAAATTTATGTTTTTATCTACTTAAAAACCTTAAATAATTAAGGAATCACTACATTTCTACAAAAAACAAAATCCCGAAAAATAGGAGGGATTTTAGAGTTGTTTACGAAATTATGGTATTCTCTTTTCCCAGAATATTTATATATATGTATATGCGAGATTCTGAATTAGGCTCTCTACATAATTATGAAAATGAAATAATACTCAAAATATAGTTATCCTTGGGGGATTATTTTAACTGTAAAAGTATTTTGTTTCACATGAAATAAGGCCCCAAAAAGAAAATGAAATAAGACTAACAAGTGAAAAATTAAATAACACGCCAATTTTTGTGGCGTAATATTATTTTTTGCGGCGTTATTTTCAATATAAAAATAATAATTCAATATAAAAATAATAATAATTTCCGGTTATTTAATTTTTTTTTTGGAGCATTTTTTCTTGCGGGGTTATTTCCAGGAGCCGAAAAAATGCTTATGGACTTTTACTATATTTAGAGATTTTAAAATGTATTTTTGAAAAATTTCAAGGGAAGCATTGCTTTGTTTGCATCTATGAACGCTTCATCACTGATGAAATAAATAAAATAGAATTTTCTAAAAAAGTCAATTCTATATTTAATTGTATATCATATTTTAATAATATCGATTTTATTATTTTATTTAATATGAATAGGATGTCAACTGACTGCTGTTGGTAAACCAGTTTATAACAAATTTACTGATGAAATGTATGGTGCATGGTTAAAAGATGGTTTTAGTGATCATATTAATAAAAAACAAGAATTTATATATGTTACAAAACAAAATACAAATAATCGTCTTTATGAATACAAAGATAGAAATCAATTTAAATTAAATACATCTAATAAACCATATCAAATAAGAGAAGGATTTGTGGTAAATTTAAAAATATATATGTATATACAAAAAAAAAATTATTTTAGAATTTTAATAACCACAATCTTAAAAGAAAATATTTGAAAAGTATTTATATAAAAAAAAATATATATATATTTTAAAACTTTTCATTTTTAGGGTAATGCCCATGTTGTATACAATCGAAGTTTTTATTTTCATCAATTGGGTACAGATCTAGTTGCAAGATTTGATTTGGATCAAAATAAAATTGTAGCAAGTAAGTAAAAAGATTATATATATATATATATATTTATTTTTGTAACTAAAACAAAAAAAGGATTAAAATGTCTTCTAATACTTAAAATGTTTAATTTTTTTTTTATACGTAAAATATAAACTGAAAAGGAAAAACCAAAAATGGAATTAAAAATTTTTAAATTTTTGATTGAAATGAAATCTTAAATTCAACTTTTCATTTTTTCCATTTTAATAAATTTTATTTGATTTTCTATAAAAAAAAGTTTTCATAAAAGGAAAATATATGTTTTTTCTTAAGTTTCATTTTTGATGTTTTATCATTTGATCCCTGGTTATCCCTTTTTATTTTAAAAACAAAAAAAATATTTAGAAATTCATTACTTGTTTGGTTTTTTTTCTTTTTACTTAATCGGATTAATTTAAATAAAACTTTTAAAAATATAATGTCTGACAATATTTTCACTTCAGATTTTAATTGAAATAATTCTTAATATGTTAAAGGAAAAATGTGAAATATAAAACAAAATTTTTATATTTTGTACAAACAATAGATAAATTTTTAGTTCTTGGGAACATATGCTATATTTAAAAAGTGTACCTTAAATTATACATATTTATAAATTTTGTTTGTAAGCTTTATATACACATAAGTTTCAATTTAAAGGTGCATTGGAATTGATAGTTTCTAGCATTTATTTCTCATAATCTTTGATCTAGTCATAACTAAAAATTAGTCATACATAACAATAACATATAGGTTAGGTTAGGTTAAGGTGGCTGCCAACAATAACATATAAGTGACTTAACTTTTTTTTGTACAAGTTCAAAAATAATCGGAGTCAAATCAAGTTTTATTGGGTTTTTATCAATTTTTTTTTTTTATTCCAATTTTATAAGTTGTTCTATGCATCATTGAGTAGCAATACTTAATGTGGATTCATTTTAAATGAAATTCGATTTAATAGAAACTAAAATTGAAAATACTTTTAACAATGTTCGAAAGAGCTTTCAATCAATGGATGGAAATTATATACTTTAAAATCTGTACCTTTATTAGAACCTTAATATCATTGGAAATTATATCATATTGACCAATATAGATAACCCTTAAACTGCAGCATTATTAAAATAAGCAGTTGACAATAAATTCTCCATTATCTTTGTTATATTAAAGGAGACAAGATGGATATGGCAAGTATAAATTATATTCTTGTTTAGAATCGAATTTTGAATCAATTTAGTCACTTACCTCCGCCAGTCTTTCCGTACGATAATTCAAAAACTAATAAAACAAAAATTCTGATATTAGTACCATTTAACCTTTATAAAATTGTTTATTTCCCTATTGAAATTGAACAAATCCGACCGACAAACTCCAGTAACTGCAATACAACTTCTTTTTTCATATGAAAATAATTCAGTGTTTATTGAAGCCACATATCTAAAATTTTGTAAAAAAAAAAAGTGAAGTTTCAGGCCAACAACTTCTGTCACTCTTGCGCAATAGATTCGGATACCTGTCGTATAAAAGAGTTAAGTCTTATACCAATGACTTCTGAAAAATTTTGTAAATGTAGAGCAGCAAGTTCGAGTAGTTGCCATACAATTTTTTTTTTTCAATATGAGCATAACTCAGTGCCTAGATGAGTATTTAAAATTTTTTCAAAAGAAGTCAAAAAATTTCTAAAAAATTCTCATAAGTCTAGAACGAGCAGGTTTCAGTAGCACTTATACATCTTCAAAATTTATATAAATATATCTCTTTACTTAATTAAATCAGATATGTGATTTTGTAAAAGATGATTAAATTTTATCGTAACAACATAACTATGTTCGTATCCTACAGTTAACACAGACAATTAGGCATAATATGAATGCAAATTAACAGATACAAAATTTTTTTTTTTTACTTATTGCATTTACAAATTTATTCTCTTATTATCGTATTAAAAACGAATTTTTTTCAATTGACAATAAATTTTATGAAATATTTCATAAATTTAAATTGCAATTTCTATAATTATATTTTTTAAAATAAAATTTCGAAATTAAAATTTTTATTATCAAATTTATCCTATTAATCAACACCACAATATTGCACTAAATTATTACAATTAAAATGCATACATCCTATAAATATTTTTTTTTTGATAAATCCTGGTATCCAGACAACCCAATTATCATCATTTTGACATCAATTGGACCGCAACATTTCAAAATAAATATACATACAATGCAATTTTAGTTTGTTTTTTTTTTTTTAATTCCATTAATTCTTTTCAAAAATACAGAAATATATTTCTAATGTCCTTTTTGTTTGTTGTTTGTAAATCCAAAAAAAAAAAAGAAACAAAAACGCTCACATAGAAATTGTAAAGTGAATAAAAAATTAAAAAGAATTTTGGTTCACCATATGCTTCCTTTTTTTTTTTTTGTTATGAAAGTGAAAAAAATTTGTAAAATAAACTATTTTCTAATTTATTTATGATATAATATGCACAGTCACGGACATATAATTAAATACAATTTAATTAGTTATTAAAATTTAGAATTGCAAAATTCATATTTTAACGAAACCAAAATTCAATAATATTAAGGATGTGTGTATCTTGGTTGCAAAGCGCACATAAAAATAAGAATAAGAGAATACTTGATAAGAAGATGATGTTAAAGAATTGATTGATAATCTTTGATAGATAATAAATATATATACGTATACATTGTTAAATTATTTTAAAGCGAGGTATTATAAATCCACTCAACTTAAAATATTTTTTGCATCAAACACTCGTTATTTTGAGCCATTTCCTTTTTGAGTTGTTTTTAAAGTTGTATTCTTCACATTCTAATTAAAAATTAATTAATGTCAATATCATTTTTATGACTTTATAATTTGATCCCTTTTTTTTGATTTTTGTATTAAAAAAGCTTTCAAACTAACATTTTAATAATGCAAAAAAAAAAAAACTACACCTCATTTTTCTACACCTGTTCTTAAATTTTCGTTCTACATAACAACTACTTATAAAAACAATTCAAACTATTATGCAATTATTCACAATAAACAACTTTTCTATATGCACACACGCCAACCACATTCCTTTAAAGTTCAAACACCTTTGTTGTGAGCTCATTTGCATAATTTTTTCCACAGGCTAAGGTGCTCCATTACCTACTCATATGGTACTTAATTCATTGAAATTGCATACAAAAAATTTATATTTAGAACTTTTCTACCTTTTCGGCAATTGGCATCCTAACTTGTTCGCGTTGCGTTACTATCAGAAGCCTGTATTTCATATTATACAAAAATATATTATATAAATATTTTATAAAAGTCGCAAAACTTTGATTTTGAATTCACTAAAGTCCCTCCTAATTCAAATTCTGAGATATACATAGAAAAAGTGTATAGCACTGCTTTTGAATACAACTGTAAAATTTCTCCTAATTTAGAATGAATTACAGACAAATGAAATACAGACAAACGACACTACAGGCAAATAAAATACAGGCATATTACATGGTCCCGTCTGTGTTTAACCAAAACATAAAACATATTTTAGAAAGTTTAAGACAAAATCAAACTAAGCCATTAAATTTGAAATGTAATAAACGGAAACAATACAATACATAATATAGCCCAATTAGTGTTTTTCGTTTAATGTGCCCCAGATTGCAAATAAAATATCTGTAAATTATTAAATAATTAAATATTTAACTGTAATATAACAGAAACAAGCAAATTATATTACTGCTATTATTATAACACTTTTTTTTTATAACATTTTTTGTTTTCAGATAAAACCATGCCACATTTAGGATATAGAGTTAACAATACCCTTTATACCACACAAAACAATTTCATGGATTTTAATGTAGATGCTTCCGGTTTATGGGTCATATATAGCTCAGATATTTCTAATAATACAATTGTTGCCAAGGTAATTAATTAATTTTAATTGTTTTTCATTTGTTATCAATTTTTTTTTTTAATTTTTTTTTTTGCATAAAACATTTATGTATTATGTACGTAAATGTGTGTGTGTGTGTACATATTATATAATAATATTTACAATAATATAAAAAGAATATAGATAATATAACAGGGACTAAAAAATTTGGTCAATAGTAGTTTGGCCACAAGAATTTTGTATCCCTTTTGTTAAAGATTTTTTTTTTGGTTTTTTTTTTTTTTTTTTGGGGGTGGAAATATTCTTGTAATTTTTAATCTATTTTTATCCTATAATATATACATTCTATGTTATTTCCTAGAAATTTCCGGACAGGAATTTTTTTTATATTTTTTTTTTTGTGTTCAGATTATAAAAAAATTGGTATTTTTTATAATGTATAGGAATATACGAATATATAATATATATATATATATATATATATATAACATTGCGCATATTTAATTGAGTTGTTGAATAATATTTAATTAAGTTTTCACTCTTTATTTTTTAATAATTAACAATCAGAAATTTTCCAAAGTTAATTAATATTGTTTGTTATATTATTATGTAATATACTGAAAAAGAATTAATTTAATACTTATTTAAATTATTTAAAATTTAATATTAAAACTGATTTTTGTAGAAAATATTTTAAATAAAATATCAGTTTAAAAAAAAAAAAAAAACGTTAAAATTAAATTATAAAAAGCTTGTTTAAAAAATAATATCAAAAAAAAGAAGTTATTGTTTAAAACTTGCAATGGAATAAATACTTTAATTATTTTTACTCTAACTGAAAACTTTTTTACTTTAAGTGAATATTTTTTTTTTATTTTAAATGAAAACATTTTTTACTTTATACATACAATATATCTTTTTAATTGAACTTTTTTTTACAAATGTCTTCACTTTAACTAAAAAATCTTGACTTACAGTAAAACTGTCGTCATCACTTAAAGTAAAAATATCTTCAGTTAAAGTAAAAAAAGGATATTTAATATTTTATAATTAGAGATGATAAGATATTTAGATAAAGCAGTGCAGTTATTTTATAACTGTTACATCAAAGAACAATAGCAGCTTTATTTACTAATTTATCAATATAAAAGTCACAACTCAACTTACAACAAACATTTTTTTTAATATCATTTTTGATTGACATTGTATTATTTATATACCTTCTTAGATAATTATTATATTATGTACTACTATAAACCTACATTTAGATTATTTTAAAAGAGAAAATATAGATTCTGCAATATAGGATAGTACATTTTTTATTACATATCCATTTTCTTTGATATTAAAATAGCACTTTTTTTTTTACTCTCAACAACTTAGAACAAAAATATTAAATGTTAAAAAAAGATTCCTACCAGTTATTTTTGTTTTGAAAAATTTAGCTAGATGTTAAAAAAATAGTATACTCGTATATAGTTATTATTTTGTCACTGCATTTGAAAGGAAACTAATATACAAATTATACTTACTAGTATTTTGGGATTTCAAGTAATATTTCTTATCTTTGATTTTATAAAGCCCTTAAAAATTGATATCATTTATTGTAAAAAGGAACTGTTATTTTAGTAACTGTTATTTTAGTAACTGTTATTTTTATTTGTTACTTCACAGCAACAATAACAGTTGATAACTGATGTTACTAAAATATAACAGTTTTTCTCTCGTCTTTGTTTATGAATAATAGAAAAATATCAAATGTAAACTAATAATTTTAAATTATACCTTATAACTCACAGATAAACAAAATATATCCAACAATTTTAACAAGCAAACATTAAATTATCCAAATATAAAATAAATAATTTCTGTTATACTTTAAAACTCAAATATAAAATTATAACAAAATATAATCAAATATTGACTATTGTATCAATATTTAAGCAATTTAAACAATTCTACATGTGATAAGGTCTAGTATTATCTCACCTATAATGATTAAATGTGAATTGAGATCAAATCTAACAATAATAGTATATTCTCAAAATATTAACTCTTCCTTCTTCATTTTGTATATATGTAATATTCTCAATTTACTAGCATACCTTTTCTCTTGTTCGAAGGTTTTACCAAACAAAAGGACTTTAACAAACATAATCTGCAGATACGTTATAATATCTACAAGTCTAACTTAACAATATTTCATAAAGACTTCACAATTTTTACACAAAGATTGTTAAGATATTAATTAATATCTATGTATTTTATATTTTTAAGAAGCTAAAAAAAAAAAATTACATTCAATTCTAATAGGAATTTCGAAAAAAATTCTAAGAATAACTGTTCAAAAATTTTACAAATTAAATATACAGAAATCCTTTACAGTTATATGTTATTATATATTATAGAAATATTTTTATTTTAGTTTTAAAAGTCATTACTGAATATCTATAGTATGGTTGACGGGTGTCCACTCTAAAATTTCTTTAAAATGACAATTAAAAAAAAAATGTGGTATGATTTTTAATAACGTGTGCGTTTCAAGAAAACTTTTATTTTCCAAAAAAAAATAAAAATAAACATTTCAGAAAAGTTTTATTTCCATTAAAGTTTGTTTTTAAAAAACCAATAAAACATATATTTACCAAAGAGTTTTAGTACTACGTGTTAAAACTTTCTTATTTTTTTTTTTTAGCTCTTTTTTTTTTTAACTATAAATTCTAAATAACTAAAAAAGTTTTTCTGACTAATTAAATTCAAATGCTTTAAAGATTTTTGTACATTAAATTTTGTAATCTAAAATTTTCATTTTTTAGCTTGACATTTTACAATATTTTTCCAATTTATTTCAAGTAATTGAATGTATCTACCTAATGAAATATTTGAATAATGTTCAAAAAAAAAATATTTGTCTATACACTTCTGGATATCTTTTTATCTATTATGGTCGAAATTTTATGTTTTTGTTTTTTTTTTGAATAATACCCATTTTTAAAATTTTGTATTCAAAATAGGCGCCTAAATATAATCATAAATCAATATTGTGTTATGTTTCTTTTTCAAAGGATTTACAAAACAAAACCTTAAATATCTTAAATATTGAAAGGGATTATAATGTACTATTTTATCTAATATAAATCAAAACAAAAGTTTATGTATATATACTGTAATAAATGATATTTAATACAATAATACACAGAAATTATAAAGATTTAAACATTATCTTCCAATTATTTACATTTTATATAGTATAAATTTAATCCTTTGAAACTATTATTTCTCATATGTGTATGTAGATAAAAATTAACATTTTTAATTTAGAGTTTATATTTTATATAAGATTTTCTACTATATATATATATATATATATATGTAGATACCTTCTATTCTGTATTGTCATTAAAAATCTTTACAACAATTGTTCAAGAATATCATTTGGGTGGATGATCACAGGTGCAATACACTTTTCATAATAACTATAATTAATGTCCAGTATATATTACTTTTAGAAATTATTGTTAGCCATCTTTTAATGATATTTTATTTTTATTTTTTTTACTAAAATTTTAGATTTTTTATTTTGTTTGTTTGTTCTTTATTTTTTTTTTGTAATTACAAACCAACATATTTAATTCGTTTATTCTTATTTTTTTTTCCCATATCTTTGAAGCATTAATTTGTTACATCTTCTTAAATTTCACAAATGAGAACACATTAAATTCAATTTCATTGCTACATACATATATAAATTCACTTATACAAAAAAAAAAACAAAAAAAAATAAAAATAATATTTCATTACAACAATATTTCTTTAGTAAAATTTTTGAGGCAAAAAAAAAAAACAAATAAAAACAAAAAACATTTCTAGCACATATTATAACTCTAATTTGATGTAATGCAAAATTTTTGTGTCATTTTATGTCGATTACATTACATCAACAACATTATATATATATGTATATAAGTAATATATATATTATTTTAACATTACTATAGCATTAATATTGTACTTTAACAAACAAAGTAAAGAAAAAAGAACAACGTATATTGAAGGAATTTAAAATTTGCATCATCCTGTCAGTAACAGTAACTACATATTATCTAAAATAATACTAAATATGAACTTATGTTGATCTTTTTTGACATGAAATTTTCATAATAAAGATAATTACTTTTTCTTTTAAACCAATTTTAACTATACTGTAATTATATTCAAATACAAAAGTCCATATTAAACTTTTCTTTTTTAAAAAAAATAATTTAAAATGCGCCAATAAATATGCAATATTTGTATTAATATTGTAGGGTAAATTTATTTCACCATTTAATTTAATATATATATGCTATTTTTTCCCCTTACTCATCAGCATAGGGCTTCCACTAGACATTTCAATCGAACTCTATTAGGTGCTGTTGTTTTAACACTCTCCCGGGTTATAGCTATTGAGTTTAGGTCCATTATTATTGTTCTGCGCCAGATGTTGCTTGGCCGACCATGTCTTTTAGAGCCTTGAGAATTCTATTCAAGGGTCATTCTCACAAAGTTTCCTTGGTGTTTTCGCAGCGTGTTCCCTATCCACCTCCACCATTTCCTTTTTCTTATTTGGTGCGTTATTCTTTGTTCTCCTGTTAAGTTCCATAAATCTCTATTCTAAGGCATTTATGTGCTATATTATGCTATACAAATATTTATACTATACATTTTTTAAATGTTTATACTGTTTAAATTATTTATAGACTACATATACATAATAATATCATTAATATAAACTAATAAATAATATAGAAAGAACCGACAAATCATAATACTTAGAACAAATAAAAATTTAATAAATCTCAGCTAAACACACGCTTTTTATTTAATCACTTTAGGGTCTTAAAGTATTTCTACTTCGTGATTTTTCAAAATAAAAAACTATCTAAGTTTTGTCATTTGCGTCACACAAAAAAATGTTTACATGATAGGGTTGCCAATAGTATATAATGAAAACTGTAAATTCAACATTTCTAATTTAAGCAATTTTTTTTTTGTTTTTAAACTTTATTAAATTTTTATTTAATTATTTAATATTTATTTAAACTTTTTACTCCCTATATTCCTCTCCATCAATTTATTTCAATTTGTGAGGCTGTCATATGCATTACTCTCTTAATGGCCCACCTTTCAAGCAAATGACTGAAAACTTTTTAAAGTTTTTTAAATTAACATTTCATTTCTTTAAATTTGATTTGAATGCCATTTCAAGCATTAACAAACCACTATTTTTCGAAATAGAAAATATAACTTTATATTTAGGAATAGCTTCTTTAATGTTACAAATGCTCTTTGTAACAAAATGTTATGATGCGTCGCTAATCCGTATATGCGCCAATCGTATCAAAACTATATACTCGTACATTATAAATTATATACACGTCGCTAATCCGGCTCGCGTCCGCAAATCGTATCAAAACTATATACATTATTTTTCTATATTTCTAACAATACATTAGTACTTATAAAGACTGTAAATAAAGATGTCAGTTAAAAATTTTGGAATTAACGCCCGTGGGCTTTAAATCTTTTTCAAAAAAGAATTAAAGCCACCGGTCTTAATTCCACTAGATTGGGGGTTTTAAGTCCATTTCAAAAAAGAATTAAAGCCTACCCAGGTACCGATAAGATTACTATCATAAGTTTATAGTTCATTTGACTGGATTTTATTTGGGAACATGTCAGAAGTCCCATGATTAGAAATTCCATTGGGACATTTGTCTCACTTCAATGAACCAGAAGTCCCATTGGACTTTTGTCTCATTGTTAAGGCCTCAGAGATTTTAGGAGGGATTTTAGAATTGAATTCAAAATCAAGATTAGACGCCGTTTACAGAATATTTAGATATATGCATATCCGAGTTTCTGAATTACGAGAGATTTTAGAGTTTGTTACCAAATCAGGGTTATATGCTTTTTCCAGAACATGTACATAATCCTTCTAATTCAAAACTCGCATATGCATATATCTAAATTTTCTGTAAAAATCGTATAATCCTGATTTTGAATTCAATTCTAAAATCCATCCCAAAATCGCTGACAATACTAGTATGTATAACTTATATACATATTTTGGAAAAAGCATATAACCCTGATTTTGTAACCAACTTTAAAATCCGTCACAATTCAGAATCTCGCACATATACATATTAGTATATTTTCTGGAAAAAGGGGATACCTCAATTTTTATCCAAAACTCTAATATTCCTCCTTTGCTCTACATATTTTATTACTTTCTTATTTTAATAACAAAAAATAATGTGGGTCTTAATTTCAATTCAAAAGGTATTAAAGCCCGCGGGGTTTTCAGAGCAATATCTGTAAAAATCCATATTTTTAAAAAAAAAAACAAAAATGTATATTTCACAATGTCATTTAAAAATTTATATCATTTGGCAATCCTATAAAATAAGCTGTAACTATTTACATTCAGATAAATTTATATGACATTACCTCATACTTATAATATGATCCTTTAATATGTTAAATTTATTTGTATATGTAACCTTTAAAGATACATTCATATTTGTCATTCGTTTGTTGCGAAATAAAAGTTTTTATACTCAAAAGTCCCAATACAGTAGTTGAAAGTTTTCTTTTATTTTTCATTTTTCATTTTTTTTTTGCTTTATTTTGTTTGTTTTTTTTTTTTTGTTTTATTTATAATGTTGCTAGTTTTGTTTGTTACTCCTGGTGTTGTTATTATTCTTTCCGTTACTATACTGAATTTTAGTTTCTTCTCCTTTAAACAAAAAATATTTAATTGTACGATTTAAATCAAAATAAAAGAAGAAAATAGGGAAAAAACGGAGAGGTAAAAAGAAAAACAGAAGGAAATAATTATAAATCCCTTTTTACTGAAAATTATTTTAAATTATTAAATCCCGTCTGATTTAAATTTTTCGTTTTTTTCTTTTTTGTAGTTTTTTGAATTTCACTAAGTTTTGTTTTTTTTTTAATATTATTTTCTATTTACAATAAAAAATAAAAACAAAAAAAAAAGGTTGAAAATTTGAAAAATGCGTAAAAAATAACTCTTTAAATAGAATAGAGACATATTTTAGTTCCGTATTTGTACTACTAAAATTTGGTATGCCAAAAATTAGCTTTGGGACAATTTCAAAAAAAAAGTTCTCTTTTTTTCTTTTTTTTTTTCTGTTGTTTTGTCTCTCTTGTTCATTTTCATGTTTCTTTTATTTTCTTCATTCAAATTTTTTTTATAAAGGGAACAGAAAATACAAATTTACAATGGCAGACAAAATAAATGTATATATTACTACATATATACATATTTAAATAGAAATTCTTCATTTCTACTATAGTTTTTTTTATGTAACCAGAAATAATGCCCCAAGAAATAATACCAAAATCACGAATTTTTAGAATTCAATTTTATTACCGTTTTAAAAAGGAAATAATGTCTAGTCTACCTTACTTCCGTTTTTGTAATATTTCGTTTTTTCTTTTGATATTCACATCACTGGTATATTTCAGTTGAAATAGACATGTATATATTTAAAAAATAATTAATACGGATTTTAGATACGAAATCAGAGTTATATACGCTTTTCCCAAAATATTTATACATATATGTATAAGTGAGACTCTGAATTAGCAGAAATTTTAGAGATGGATTCAAAATTAGGCTACTTCATTTTCCAGAATATTTGTATATAAGTATATGCGGGATGAATGAGGAAGGTTTTTTGGTGTTGTTTACATAATTGTAGACTTATAAACTTCTAATTCATAATTCCTAAATATTCCGAAAAAAGTAAATACTCTGATTTTGATACCTACTCTAAAATCTCTCCTAATTCAGAACATAATTAATATGCATATAAAATAAATATTCTGGAAAAACGGTCAACCTTCATTTTATAACCACTCTAACATTCCCCTCTAATAAAGAATTCCGTATATACATATATAAATATGCTGAGGAAAAAGGAAAACTCTGTTTTTTTAACCACCTATACAATTCACCTACTATAAAATCTGTCCGAATTTGGAATGTATTATTAATTAAGAATGCATCATGCAAAAGTACACGCGTTCGGCAACGCGACTGCGTTCACTCGGACTGTCAAAAATATAGAAAAAAAAAAACGAATCGGCTTTATTTCGTTTTTAATTTCGGCTTTATTTCTTTTTCAAAACGGTAATAAGGTCAAATTCTCAAAATTCGCAATTTCTGCTTTAATCCCTCATCGAAACGGAAATAAATTCGGCATGATTTCTTCAGGCATTATTTCTGGTTTTTTATATATATATTTTTTTATAACTTTTTTTTTATATCTGTTTCTTCAATACAAGTCTTTAAAGTAGCAAGAGAATTCTAAAGAAGAAGACAAAAAGTTAAAATAAATGGAAATAGAAGAGTATTCAAAAACACGGTTAGAAAATAAAGAAAAAGAGATACTGTACAAAACAAACTAACTAATATGAAAAAAAAAAAATTAAAAAATCTTTACTATGAAAATGTAGTTTTCATATACTATACAACTTTCAACATACTACTTAAATATATATGTATATTTATGCTATATAGTATATAACTATACTATAATATTGTTTCTTTTCTATTATATTTATTAAGTATAATATTTTTGTTGTCTTCTCGTTTTTAGGTATTTTCCTTTTGTTTTCGTTTTTATTTTTGTTGATTATCTCTTTGTTTATTTTTTGTTTTTATGATAATTCAAAAAAAAAAAAAAAAAACTCATTCAAGAGTCTGAATATAATTAAATTCAGACATATTTTTTTTTTTTTTTTTGCTTTTTTATTAAACTTTATATTTTAAAATCTTTTAATAGAAAAATAATATACATATACCATACAACAATAAGTTATTTTGTATAATATGTAGGTAATGTATGCAAATAAGTATAATTTTATAAAAAAAACAAAAAAAATATAATGAGAAAAAAAGATATGTCGAAATTTTTGCTGAAATATTCATTTTATATAAAAAGCCAAATATAAATAAAGATATATACTTATGTATATATACTAAACATTACTCGCATTTAAATATTTGAACATTGAACAAATTTTTATAAGGTAAAAATTATTAGTGTGACAATGAAAATGATTTTTTTTTATATATATATATATATATATATATTAAAATATATAATATTATACTTGAATGTAATAAGGTTTTTAAATAAAAACATTCAAATGGGGTGAATAATAGAATATATTACATATTTCTTAAGAGAAAATGTCTCAATATTTTAGCAATATATTATTATCACTCAAAAATAAATGAATAAATAAATAAATAATATAGAATTTAAAATATGGTATTAAGTTAATAACGAAAAATTTAATTTTGAAACTTTATTACAACAGTAATGTGGGTTTTAAAAAAAAACTTATTATGCATTTATTTGAAGATTATTTAGAAAAGAGATTCTTAGTACCTTTGCATCTACATCTGCAACCTATTATGCTTCTTTTGCTTCCTTCCTAATGTGTTTCATTTCCTAATCTGCTTCCTTCCTAATATCCGCTTACAAGTAACTTACATACAAATTCCATCTAGTGGTTATTGAAAAGGAATTTGCACGAGCTTAAGAATTTCACACTCGTATGAACGATGAATTTAAAACTACTTTTTCAAGCACGTATGTCGAATATTCTGTTCGTTTTTTTTAAATCAACTATTTTCCTTAGTAAAATTTAAACACAGTACATTGATATGGATATGGATAAGTTAATTTTAGAATTCCTTATAAGATATCTTTTTGAATATTTTTAGTTTCTATATGAAGTTTATTAAAATTATTTAAAAATTGTTATTGATGTTAGTGTCACAGAAAATCGTTCTTCTGGTGGTATTGGAGCCCTATAGGAGTCGGTAATTTATGTATATATGGCACAATAATGTTTAAAATATAATCTAAAGCAGATGATGACGTTCTGTAATATCCGTAAAAGCATTCTCCATCTTGGTAAAGTCGGTCTTGAAAGTTATAAAAATCTTTCAAAATTTATCTTTCTTTATTTATGGGATGAATAGATATCCCTTGGTATATCGTATACTAGATACCCTAACAGTATGCTCTTTTTAATATAATAACTAAAAATTATCTGCGAGTTGCAAAGTATTTTGTGAATAATATCTTTTCAAGATTGAACATAAGAACTAAGTTTTCGTCTGTTTTTCTTTCAGTATTTTTACTTTTTTCTGCATTCGATGATCTTTTCGAGACCTTATTTAATCTTTACGACAATGACTCTTAATGTAGTTTAAAATTATAGACATTTGGTTAGATTAACAATTGAAAGTTTATGTTATTATTTAATTTTCATTTTATTTTTTTGTAATCAACTACAAAAAATAAATAAATTGATTACAAACGTTAACATTAACTTATAATATAAATAATAAATATAAGAAATAACTTTTTAAATTTTACCTAAAATAACAAAAAGTCAATGTACATTTTTTTATGTATGGTATATGGATATTTTTAATATGTAAGAATTAAAATTAATTTGGGCAAAATTTGTCTAGTTTTGTTTTTTGTTTTTGTAATAATATAGGAATAAAATCAATATTTGTTTTTTTTTGTTTTTCCTTCTTAAACCAAAAATAAAATAAAATTTAATAATATAGGTCAAAAAACTTTAAATTCTAAACAAAATATAAATAATTAATTTTCGAATAATTTAATAATTTATAAAATACAGTATTAAAAAATATTAAATAAAATTTGGCAAAAATAAGAAATTGTAATAAATGAAAATTACTTTCTATTTATTTATTTATATTAATATTACATACATAAATGTATGTAATGCAATATTATTGAACCATCTGCTACTAAGGCCATTATAGGTTTTTGTACTATTATTAAATTATATACTAATGTTATTTATTTTGTTTATATTATATACTATATATTTACATTATATTTGGTCGTATATACCCCATATAAAGAAAAAAAACACTTACGACCTGTGCAGGGATCGAACCCGCACTCCTTCCGTTAATACGCCACACGCCTACCCTCTAGGCTACCGAAGCCCCTAATTACTTTCTTATTTATTTATTTATATTAATATTACATACATAAATGTAATGCAATATTATTGAACCATCGGCTACTAAGGCCATTATAGGTTTTTATACTATTATTAAATTATATACTAATGTTATTTATTTTGTTTATATTATATACTATATATTTACATTATATTTGGTCGTATATACCCCATATAAAGAAAAAAACACTTACGACCTGTGCAGGGATCGAACCCGCACTCCTTCCGTTAATACGCCACACGCCTACCCTCTAGGCTACCGAAGCCCCTAATTACTTTCTTTTTTTCATATTTTTTTTTAATGTTTTATTTATTTATTTCATCGATTACTAAAGCTAAGTTGTAAATAAAACTAAAACAACAATAATTCATAATGCATATATACAAAAAAAATGCACGTGGCTGATTTTAATAATTATCAGCACTCTCATTCATATATATTATAGAATTTAAGTTTAAGTTAATGCTTAATTGTAAAGTTATTATTTTGTGTACAAAGAATATGATTTTATTCTAAATTAATAAATAAGTTTCTATTTTTACTGAGAAAAAATTGAGTAGCAAAAAACACAGTTTTAATATCTTGTAAAAAATTTTATGAAAAAACTTAAATTAAATTAAAAAAACAAAATTAAAGAAGAAAAAAAAAAAAATAAAATAAAATAATAATAATAATCAAAAAAGAAAAAAGAAAAAAAATTAACCTATCTTAATATTAGTTATCCCAAAAATAGGGTTTAGAACTTATTTGTTTTTTATTAAATATTATGTTTTTATCAAATTTAAATAGATTTCTATCTGTTATGTCCAGTGTGTTTAGGTTATGCGGTAAAGATTTTAAATTAGCATGTCTTTTAAAGTGATAAATTATGGGAATGAAGTTATTATTTTCAATATATTTATATTTATCTAAAAACACAAATCCTTCTGGTGGTATGAAGCCGTTTCTAATTGCGCTTTTAATGTACTCTTCGTTTTCGTGAAAAGGGTGGCTTATAAGAGAATAATTTTCTACTTGGCTGCTACGTTGAATATGATTACGTATTATTCGGATGATAAAATTGTCGACTCTAATAACGTTTGCGGTTTCATATACAATTTTATTAGAATAGTAATGTAGAAAATTTGTTGACGGTTTTCTAAAAAGATTGGTACATGCTCTTAGACACTTCCTTTCGAATAACCTAAGTTTTTCCATCAAGGAAGCGCTTATGTTAATCCAAATGGGAGAGCCATATACAAGGATTGGTCTTATGAGAGTTTTATAACACAAGATTTTTACTTTACTGTTTAAAGTTCGTGAATGAAATAGTTTGTTGAGGCTACCAAATGCTTTATTAGCTTTTTCAATCGTTTTGTAGGTATGGACTTTAAAGTTTAGGAGATAGTGGAAGTGTACTCCTAGATATTTTGTGTAACTTTTATTGGGGAGTGTTGTGTTGTCTGGTGTTTTAATCATGAATTTTCTCCAATTTCTCTTTATATCTTTTTTTCATATTATCACCTCTTGTAAATTTTGCATATTTTTAGGAGATCAGAAATTTTATAAAACTATTTCAACATTTTCTAAATAATTTATTAATTAAAATAAATCAAAATTAAAATATTACTCAATTTTTAAATATTAAGAGAAAATATAAATATTAAATTATAGTTTTTATAAGTTCAAAATATATATATGTTTTTGTTATATTCAGGATTTTATTAAATCGATTTAAAAACACTTTTAAACACAATAATTGATCTTTAAAAATTTGTATTGAAATTTATAAATATATATATTCATATATATGTTTGTATAAATAAATATATATATAGTATATATTTATTTATACAAATATAAATATTCGATTATCTTCATTAGATTTTGTTAAGTACATATATAAATTTTACTGTACAAATAAATACGTTAAATAAAAATAGAAAATTTTGAAAAATCCTTGAAATAAAATCTTTACAAAAAGTCATTATAATTATATTATTGTTAGAAATTCTATTAGAATAATTGTAGTAAATATGATACATTTTTTTTTTTGTTTTTTTTTTTTAATATTCATTTCTATATTGATAATTATAAAACTAACTCTAAAGGACTTTAAGTCCTTGTTAATCGTAAAATAAAATTTTAAGAGTTTATGATCCACAAAGCATATTTTCTTTAATATAAAATCGTTGTTTAAAATTTAATAATTTCCTGTTAAATAATCAATTTTTTTATAACAGTTATCTTTCCAAAATACCTTTTTAATGTTTTAAATTTTTATTTAGGTACATATGTATAATTTCGGATAATCATTTAAGTCTGTATAATTTTCTTCTGACAAAAAGAAAATATCCCCATCTCTAATATGGTAATAATAACTTAAATAAATAACTGCAATTTTAATAATATTTAAATTAAGAGATCAGAAAGAAACTATCTTTAAAATTGTTTGAAGTATCGCTTAACAAGATGTTTTACCAAAAAATATTTATTAAGCGTATTTCTTAAATATGTTTTAACCTTCTTCTTCTTCTTCAACATATAGTGACTTTGAATTAGTTTAATAACTCTTGAAACTATATTTAAATTTGATTGAACTTTAAATTTCCTGTTAAATAATCAATTTTTTTATAACAGTTATCTTCCCAAAATACCTTTTTAATGTTTTAAATTTTTATTTAGGTATATATGTATAATTTCGGATAATCATTTAAGTCTGTATAATTTTCTTCTGACAAAAAGAAAATATCCCCATCTCTAATATGGTAATAATAACTTAAATAAATAACTGCAATTTTAATAATATTTAAATTAAGAGATGAGAAAGAAACTATCTTTAAAATTGTTTGAAGTATCGCTTAACAAGATGTTTTACCAAAAAATATTTATTAAGCGTATTTCTTAAATATGTTTTAACCTTCTTCTTCTTCTTCAACATATAGTGACTTTGAATTAGTTTAATGACTCTTGAAACTATATTTAAATTTGATTGAACTAATGGTTAACAAGTATTTAAAAAAAATATTTTTTAAGAATATTTCTTAACCATGTTTTAACCTTCTTCTTCTACTCTTCATCCTATATGACTCTCGATCAGTTTTACTTTAATCAATTTGCCCATATTATATTATTTTCGATATTATCTTTCTATGTTATCGAGTCTCGAGTCTCGAGTCTCGAACTTCGTATTGATTGACTTTTAGCCGTTCAGGTCTTATTTGTCTAACTATCATGATATTATAAGTGATTATAAGTATATATCTAAATAGTATTATAAAATCAAAATATTTGATATCTTTTTTTGATAATTTTGATAATCTTTTAACATTAATTTGCTTTTAGTTTAAATACTAAATTCTAATTTCATTAATTTTTTTTTTTTGTACGTATATTTTTTTTTATTTTTTTTTTTGTTTATAAATTTTAAATGTCCTAACACTGTCAACATAAAATAAATCTCGAAAATTACTATCAAATTAATATGTTTTTCTTTTAAAGTTTTAAATTAAATTATAAAGTTATAAGATAGCAAATAATCTTATATATATATATATATATCTTTTATATATACTATATATAATGTGTAATAGTATATATAAAAGAAAATGAATTATTCTATCAATTGATTTTCTTAATTCTATATTAAACTTTAAGAAAGAAAAATATTTATTTTATATAAGATATAGATACTTTATACTATTGAAACTATTAACATTGACAATAATTTAATTAATATAGTAAAACGATTAAAATTTATCTGTCAATAATGAAAATTGTTTATAATATTTATTTAATAAGGTTTTTGGATTCAAATAAATAAAATTCTTTGAATATTTTAAATTAAATATTATTTATTTAAATACAAATAAATTTCTCTTGTATACAATATTTAATATAATATATCTTTGAAAAATATATAGTAGAACAAAAATCTAATGTGATATATATGTATTTATTTTCTCAATTTTATTTTTTTTTTATAAATTTTATAATTAAGTTTAAATCATATATATACAGATATATAAAAAGGAGTTTTGAAAAAGGATATTAATTAATAATAATTTTATTTTAGAGTTGAAATTTTTAAATTGAAAAAAAAAAAAAAAAATTATTAAAAAATTAAACAAAAAAATTGGTAACATGGTAAAATATTTTATATTATGTTAATTGAATTTCATACAATTTATATACAAATAAAGATATCAATTATAAATATATTTATACAGCAAAATTGAAATATTAACATATTAATATCTTTAAAAAAAAGTAATAAAAAAATGAAAGAAAAAATTCAGTATTATTGAGATATCATTATAACCAATATTAATTGGCAATTATATATATTTTTTCTTTAATTATACAATTATTATTAATTTTGATAATAATAATTTGATATTATTTAAAAATTAAAATTAATACCAATTTTATTTATTTATTTATTTATATTAATATTACATACATAAATGTAATGCAATATTATTGAACCATCGGCTACCAAGACCATTATAGGTTTTTTGTACTATTATTAAATTATATACTAATATTATTTATTTTGTTTATATTATATACTATATATTTACATTACATTTGGTCGTAAGAGGGGTATGTAAAGAAAAAACACTTACGATCTGTGCAGGGATCGAACCCAAACTCCTTCGGTTAATACGCCACACGCCTACCCGCTAGGCTACCGAAGCCCGTTAATACCAATTTTTTTTTTTAACTTTAGCTCATTTTTTTTATTTTGCATACTTTTAGGGATTTTCTATTGATAAATGAAAATTTTTATTATTTAATTATTCATTAAAAAGCAAAAATAAAAGCAAAATTTACATCATACATAGAATAGATAGCATAATTATATTAGTAAGCCCAACACCACCCACTACCCAAGAGTATCGACGGCGATAAGTACAGAGAATCTGGGTATTCGAAGATGTTACAACTTTTTATATTTAAAATGTTGAGTACCACGCTCACCAGTGAAAATAAAAAATATTTGCGTTAAGTCCAACGTGTATCATCTAACGCAACTTAATGGGACTTAACGTAAGTTTACTTAACACAAGTTTATTTTTATCACTGGTGAGCACGAGATTTTGAAACATTTAAGTGCGATGTTCACCGGTCATACTCGTCGGACTTAAAGTATAACACGAATAAATTCATTCAATTCTTCAATAATTAAAAGTTTTGTATAAAATAAGTTTGTCTAAGTATTTAAAAAATATATTAAATATTTAAAAATAATGAAATGTTTCAATTTTTGATTTAATGCCTAAAAAGGTTATTTTAAACTTTCAATTTTTATCTATATATATTACACGAATAAAAGGATTAATATTTTACTTTAACTTTTTAAATATTTTAGAATAATTAAATGAAAAATGAAATATAAAATAGGATAATAACCTTATATTTTATTCAAAAAATTAAAGTTAGTTATTCGATCGCCACAACTATTATAAAAAAAATCGAAAATTGACTATTTAAAATGACAATTGACAAAATTTGTGGTAAATTTTGTAAAAGGATATGATAAAGGTTTCCATAAATAAGGTAAAATATAAACAAAAAGACATTTAATTTCACAAGTGAATTAAATAAAATTTTTATATACTTAGATATGATAATTAATAATTAGTTTCGTAATGATAGAGTATGAGATTAAATTTGATTTATATTATAGGGATGTAAGTGATCCTGCGACATTTTGATTTAGATCTATTAAACTGCTTGAATTACTACGTATTGTGAATTTTCTTTCTCCAATTATAATTCTTCTATCAACTCTACTTCCTCTACTTCCTCTAACAAAATGAAGATCTGTATAGGGTTTATTGCTTGCAATTCATCTTCGGTAAATCAATATGCTCCTAGATACACATACATATCTTGTGCAAAGTAAAATTCTGCAATTTTTGAATATGTATCTTGGAATCAGTTCTTTTTCATTAATCCTGGAATCCTGCTTCTGGAATCAGATAAATAAATTTACATTAAGAAAGAGATTTTTTTTTAAATTTATTAAAAAGACTTGGTATTCCTTATTCTTAACCAATTTTATTAAAAAAAAATAAAAAAAAAATACCATTTTAAAACATTTCTAATTTTGTCAATTATAATGAAAATTCTACTTCTTTTTTTTTTTGGTTTCCCCCAATTCAAATTTAATAAAAGAAAATATAAATTTTAATATAAAATTGAAATTGAAATTGATAAAAAGAAAAATTTTATTTATTTTTTTGCACACATCTACAGACACGCCATTTATTTTATATCATTTTCTTTATTTTCTTTTTTTTAAAAAAAAAACAGAAAAATTATATTAAAATAAAAAATATCTGTTTTTTTAAATGAAAAATACATTATGCATAATATAAATTAAAACAAAAACTTTTAATTAATTTACTGAATTTTTTTTTTTTTTATTATATTTCTTATATTATATTTTTTATTTAAAAAAAAAAACTCCTATAAAATTTAATTCATCAACTTAAAAAAAAATTTTTTTTTATTTATTAATTATTTTTTTAATAATTTAAGGATAAAATTTTATCAATGTTATCATCATAAAAAATCCTTTTTTTGTTTTATTTAATAGTTAAATTCTACAACATTAGACATTGAATATAGCTGGAATATTACATTGGATCATCATAAATTTGGTGAAATGTTTATTATATGCAGTGTATTGTATGCAATTGATTCAGTGACCGACACAAAAACAAGTATTAGTATTGGTGTTAATTTAATATCGGGTAAACTTTTAGCCGTTAATTTACCATTTACAACACCATTTAGACTTGCAACAACAGTTGGATATAATCGTAATCAAATGGTATGTATATTTTTAAAAGTTTTGTTAAATTTTATTTGAATATGTGAGTGTATTTGACGTATATAGTGTATACGTCATATACAGGTATAGGTATAGGTATATTAGAAAAGATATTTTCAAAAGTATAAATTTTTATTTATTTAAAATGAAATGAAATTTAAATAAAATTAAAACTTTAGATCATAAATTGTTTTTTTATGTTTTTAAGGTTTGATGTAGATATGAACATTTTGTTAAACGAGACCTCCGAAAAATTGTACATTATTGTGTATCATAAAATATTTGTATTCAATTTTGGATTAATTTTCTTTTTAATGCAATTTCTATTGCCATTTTTTTATTCCACTTCATGTGCATTTTTTTTTTTTGTAAGTAAGTAAATACATTTATTCTCTTGTACATAGTCAAGTTGTATTAAAGAATCGTGTAATGGTCTCCAGACGGATTTTTTTTTTTTTTTTTATTGAAGAAGGTTGACCTGACGTGTCAGTAATCATTAAACTCTATGTCCACATAGTGTACATTCACAACGTATGACAACCTATTCGGTCAGAATTAGTGTTAGATTGTAGATTTGACGGAAAAAGCTTTGAAGCCTGATTCATCTCAGAGATTTCAGTTAAATCTTTGAAAAAGAAAATACAAAAATATTTTCGTCTATATCTTCACAGAGTATGGGAGTCTCAAGACTTGATTATGCAAATCTATAGAATAATTTTCAAGTAAGATATTAAAAAAATACGACAGAGTTTTATTTTTTTTTTTATTGATAAAGGTTGACCTAACGGGTCAGTAATCACTAAACTCTAGGTCTATATAGTTTACATTCACCACGTATAAGAATCTATTCAGTCAGAGCTGGTGTTAAGATTTCCTAGATTTTACGGAAAAAGCTTTGATGATCCTCAAATCCTAAAAAATCGCCTAAATCTTCAAAAAAAAAACTACCGAAATATTTTCTTCTATGCCTTCACAAAACTATGGGAGTCTCAAGACTTGATTATGCAAATTTATAGAATAATTTTTAAATAAGATATTAAAAAAATGTTTGCTGTTTTCATCATTGAAGCGATTGAATTTTTAATTTATACATTCAAAACTTAACATTTGTGGAAAAGATTTATTGCAAAAATTTTAATTAACCGAGCGTTCACTGTTCAGAATAATAACCATTATTTTTATATATCAAATCAGATATTGTAAAAAAATAAACATACAAATAAAATTCATTTTCAGTAAATATATTACAAAAGAATGTACATAAAATATAATATTGTTTATATAAATATAATACATATAAGGATATTTAAGTACAAAAATATACACATAATATTTATGAGATAACTGAATAACATATACTAAGGCTGTAAATCGCACAGACCAAACAAAATTAAAAAATAAAACAAAAATAGGGAATTATTGTTGCAATAAAACAAATAAGGATTTTATACATATATTGTTCTCTTTTTTCATTATTAGAAAAAAACATATTTTTAAGTCATTCTCTTAGTCTTATAATGGTATATATGTCGGTTCATTCACTCAAAAGTCATCCCCCAAAAAGAAAATAATATATGATACTTTAATAAAAATTATCAATCAATCATAAAAATGAAAAAGACATCATAAATGTAGTCATATATGATGATCTTTTGATTGATTAATTATACCAAACAAAAATTATTTCACAACAACTGTTTGAATTTACTTATAATTAAAATTTGCCAAAAATTAAGAATAATATTTATTACGAGTATCATACAGAACATTTCTGGCTAGCCATTCAATTTAAAGATATTAGCGATCTAGTGGTTAAGCAACCTGTAGAAATGGTAAGCTTCCTAAAAACAGCGAAATTGATGTAAAAATTAAACCCAATATAGCCTCAATATAAAACTTGTGGCACAGAAGTGGTAGCAAAACGGTGCTAACTTGTATTCTTGGTCACGATCAACTGGACCAGCCATTTATTCCAACCAACCAGTAGTTATCATAAAATTGTCAAGAACACGCAAAGTGTCGCATTTTGCTATTGTCTATCCTATATGTCTAATAAACTTTACCAAGAATTTAACAGATACAAACTTATATAAAGACTATGAGGAAAAATGAGAAAAATTATTTTACACTAGAATTATAAACGTCCAACAATAGGAGAGCTCTGTATAGTACTTTAAAAGAAAATTTAAAATAATTTATTCAAATTAAAGTAATAACTATTCATTGTAAAAAATAATAGACGAATGCTATACAACAGTATCCTAAAGAACTTATAACGTAGCTATTAAATGAAAACAAAGCAAAATATATAAAAAAAAAAATATTTTATGTACTTAATGTTACATATAACAAAAAATTAAGTAATATGACTGAAGTCATCACCTGTTGTTTCTCAACTAATTCAAATCACATAGGATAATTCAATATTTTTTATACTATTATTTATCTTGTATAAAAAATACTTCTTTTCAATTAATAAAACTTGCTACCAGTGCAGTATTTGAAGCCGCATTCCCTGGGTTAGTAAGTCAAATGCTTAGACCATCGAGGCTCCTACACTAATATGCATTTGTTATTTATTTATTCTAATATTACATAAACAAACAGGAACTACACAATATTAATTAAGCGCTCGGCTGCTAAGGTCATTATGGACAGAGTTATTTATTTGTATTTCTTTAAATGAAAAAAAAATTACTTTTTATTGCATACGTGTAGGAGTTCTTTTAAAATTATTTCAAAATATTACAAAATTTATTATATGTTATGTATTGCTATTATTTAAATTACGTAAAAAATTTTTTTACTTATTATTTTTCATTCAATTTTGAAAACATAAAATATTATATCTATATATCGTAATGAGGTAATTCTAAATCATGAAAGAAACGGAAATTTGAAATGAATTCACAATAGCGAAAATAAAAGAAGGAAAACAAAATAAAACCAAAAAACAAAAAAAAAAAAAACCCTAAAACAGGAATAGAACAAAAGATTTTGTAATTGTAATAAAATTTCTTTCTCTTCAAAAATATATACTACTAATGTTGCTTTTTTTTTTTTATTAATAAAATTTTATATAATATACAAACAAAATTTATTTGTAACCATTTTTTGAATTAAAATTACAAAAAATCAACTTATGGTTAAAGTGAATATTGATAGATTGTTATAAATCTGTGATTTAATTCCTGAATTGGTCAAATGGTCAATATGTTATACGTACAGATAATAAGATTATTTTAATTCCTTTTGTTATATAATATATAGGTATATAAATATGTATATGTATATGCATATCATTTCATATAGTCATATATATATATATATATAGGATTAAAAAGAAAAAAATCCCCATGAGGTTTTTCTATTTTACTAATTAATTATGACTTTTTAGTATAATTTTTTCTTTTTTTTTTTTTTGAATTAAATGAGGAAAACAAAACATGAATACTTTTTACAAATGCCTTAAAATAAGTTCTGAGCAATATAATGAAGTTTTAATTTAATATTCATTAATTAAAATTGGAAATAGGAAATTTTCCTCTATAATAAATTTGATGTGATACATTTTGGTTTGTTTTATGAAGAAAATTGAATAGAAAAAAGATGACGAATTAATTTCATTTCATAAAATATGAAAGGTTGATTCTTTTTATAGTCACTTTTTTTTTTAATTAAATATTCATAAATAAATATTCCTATTCATAAATTAGAAATTTTATATTACTTTAAATAAGAGGAAATAGGTTCGACATTTTTGCAATTTAATAATGATCAAATTATGAATGTTTTGTTGTATAAAAGTTTAAATTACTTAAGTAATTTAATATAAGAAAAGAAGGACAAGCATAAATTCAAGTCATTGACTACTATATTGGAATAATTTCAAAGATAGAATGAAAAAAATTATTTTAATTTAGAAAGTTTTATTCCATATGGGGAGCTCGAATGAGTTGAAAACTTAATTTTCATAAATAGAGTGATTTTGAACTAAAGTTAACCCAAAATAATTTAATGAAGTGTTACATGTAAAAATTTGGAATGTTTAGTTTTAAAATTTCAGAATTAGATTAAATTGTAAACTAAAAAACGAAAGATATTAAAGTGTAAATAAGAATGCGCCTCAAATCGAGGAAAACTATTACAATTTTGCAATACTATAAATATGTATTATATTTTTGTTTGTCCTTTCAGCCCCTATAACCAGAATCCACAAAAACTAAACTAAACTTCAGTTTTTTAAATCAATTTTTTCTTTAAACCCGATTCATTATTCGACTGTAGTTCTTGTGTAAGATTAAAAATTAAAATGCGCCATTAATTATTTTATACAAGAATTAGTAATTTATTTATTTTATGTTGCGATATAGACTACTATACAACTATTCCATATAATCTGTTCGATTAGAAACTTTCAAATGAGAGTTAAACGACTTAACTATGAAAATATTTATTGTCAGTTCTTTTACAACTTAATTTATTTTAAAACCACAATCATTCACCTAACAATGATTAAAAAATATATCATAATTTTGAAAATTTATGTTCTTTTTCAAAAATTCAAATTTTTCTATTTTATCTATTGATAATCCTTAAGGTCCAATGAAAACAAATCTTATCTTTATTTAAAAAATCATAAAATAACACCATATCACCTTTGGCAAACCACATTATAGATTATTTCTGATTTAAAATAAACCAAAATGATTCATAAAAAAAAGGGTTAAGAAAAGATCATGTTTAATAAAAATATTTTTCATTAACGATAAAAGAAAATATATTATATATATTTTTGTTTTGTAAAGAAAAAAAATTTATTTTGTGTAATAATTGTCCCACTATATTTTAGAATTACTCATATGAAAATTTTAATTCAAAAATTTATTTAATTTTCAAAAAAAAAAAAACAAAAAAAAGGACCTTTAAACCTGATGACATTTTATAAGATAAAAACAAATGACCATAAACAAAACCACCTAAAGATAATCTAAGCTTTTAATATTTTTAAAAATAATTTCGGTTTTTTGTATTTTTAAATTTAAATTTTGAATCTTTTTAATCCGTAATTCTTATGAACAACCGCAAATGATAAGAAACTAAACAAAAAAAAAATTATTTTTACGTATACTATCTTAAAGGAACCATCTAAGTTTAATAATTACATGATATGCTTTAAAGATCTTTTTTTTTTTACCCAAAACAAAACAACTACAAAATACGAAAAAACAACAGAAGAAATCAAGGGATACGTAAAAGGATATTATCCTTTTTTTTTTGATGGCCGCAATGCAATTACTATTTACACAAGAAATAATAATAATAATAAAAATACAAAAAGAAAAAAAAACTAAACCAAAAAATATACAAAAATCAAGTGAACCGTATCATACCATATAACTTAAAACTGACCAAAATATTGTTTTCTTATTACCTTTTGGGTAGTTGTGGACAAAAACTAAAAATTTTCAACATGCGATCTTAGGATGTGATTATTTTTCTTTTTTTTTTTTTTGAAAGCTCTATTACTTTTGTAGCTCCTCATTTTAATTAAAGGATTGTTTAATTTTTTTTACATTTGTACCACAGTCTGCATATAACTCATGACGTCACACATAGTTTACGTCATAAATAAAATGGTATGTAAAACCAAGGATTTTAACGAATATCCTGATCGTATACAAACCAAGGATTTTAACGATGCAAATTTTCAAAACGTTAATATAAAACATTCTAGAGTTGGGAGTTGTGACTATATTTTTGCATCACAATTTCATAATATTTATTTGAATATTTTCTGTCAATAAAAATGATGAAAAATTTAAGAAAACGTTTTACAATTTATTAAAAAGTAATTGTTTGGATATGTTATAAATATAATATAATGTTTTAACTTCAATTTTAGCAACCTACCGTTTATAAATTTTCATAGATTTTTCAACTTATAAAATATTTCATAACAGCATAGCAACAGTTATCGTTCATAGCTCTAAATGCAGTGGAATAATTAAAAAATCCTTTTAAAATTTTCTAACTTAATTTATTTCAAATGGGTGGGTTTGGTTGTGTGAAAGCAAGTATTAATAAAAAAGTTAAAAAATCTAAAACGAAAATAGTTTTAGAACTAAATGTGAACTTTATCCAAAATTAACTGCAAATTTATTTAATAAATTCTCTCTTAATCAACTCGGTCATAAATATTACATCAGTAATCGAATCAGATCTTATAATTAGCGTACAGAGATCAATGAATTTGATTATAGATTTATAAGGTAGTAATACAGTTGGATTTGACCAGGGAAAATGATGAAAATCAAATCTCAAAAATCTTTTCTGAATGGTTTCTATATTCTTGAAATGCGAATTTCATAGACTGGAGACGAAACCTTCCACCTGCATATTCATAATGAAATAGCACCAAGGAATATAAAGATTTTAGTAAATATGGATCATGATATTCTGAAAACCAACACTTTATAAATCCAAGCAACGCATTTCCTTTATTAATAATATTATTATAGTACATTTTGAGAGTTAAATGCTTATCAAAATATACACCCAGATTCCTAATTGATTTTACTCTATCTAAAATTTTACCGTTAAAGAAATAATTAAACTACAATGGCTTCTTTCAACGAGTATAAATCATGAACGCACATTTTTTAACGTTAAATTGAAGGTTCTTGCAGTACAATAATAATAAAAGTTCTAAAGATCTTTTCGGAGCCTTTTGTTAATAGTTTTTTTTTAAATATTCATATCATCAATATATATTTTTATATCACTTTCAGTTAATAGAAATTTAATTTAAATAATAAACAACAGTAGACCAAAATGACTTTTTTGAGTTACTTCTATATTCGCTAGCTAAGTAAGGTGTTGAAATGGACCATCTGAAAAGCATTGTGTAGCTTCTGTCAATCAAATAAAGTTTCATCCACTTTACGAAAAAGTCCAATTTTGGTAATAGAATTACACTGTGAGGTAAAGGTTTACCAAAATCAATACCAATTATGTTGGTCTAGTATACTCCTTCCATATTGATAATAAGCAATGAACTTGATTCTATTAAGTTTGTCACAGTTGACTTTTATT
Source organism: Poecilobothrus nobilitatus (assembly GCA_947095535.1). Taxonomy (NCBI): domain Eukaryota; kingdom Metazoa; phylum Arthropoda; class Insecta; order Diptera; family Dolichopodidae; genus Poecilobothrus; species Poecilobothrus nobilitatus. The sequence goes on from OX352773.1 coordinate 168,031,610, forward strand.
TAATAAAATCGTACTGGTTAGAAACCAGATAATATTGGCAATGTTCATTGAAATCACTGGAAATGTTGATACATAGAAACGAAAATAATCAGCTCATAAATTATTATTTCTATAAATCTGCGGTATCTGAATTTATTTTCCTAATTTTCCGAACTATTTTCTTAATTAGTATAATACAAAAATTGGATATTGATAAAAAGAGAGATTGTTGATGATTTAATTCAGCATTTTAAACTCCTTAAACTTTTCATAATTATTTTTCTGTTACTGTATCTAATATTAAAATATATGTATGGTATGTATATACTTAAAACACATACAAATACAATTGTAAAAAAAAATTTTATCAATAACCTTAAATTTTCATTGATGTTTATCAATGTTAAACCAAAACACAAAATAAAAAAAAAAAAAACAAAAGTAAAAACATCAATGAAAACAATAAACGACAAATTGTCATATGACCATTATACATATGCACACCAGATTAGAACTTGAAAGAATAAAAAAAAAAAAAAAAAACAAAAAAAAATCCAAAAAAGGGATCTTTTTGTTGAAGTGTTATAATCATTTTTTGTTTTTATTTTTATTCTGATTTTCTTATCCGGTTTTTTCTTCCTATTTTTATTATATTGTACTGATTGTACTGATGAAAATGTTGATTATTATTATGTTTATATCTTTGCTCTTGGGTTATATTGTATTCAAAAAACAAAAACAACAAACCCCAAAAAAATATTTTTAAACAATATTTTTTTTTTTTTTTACAATTGTTTCATAAAAATTTACGCCTAAAGATAAGGACACTTAATATTTAGTATAAAATCTGTCTTTATATTTTTTTTTTTTATTTTTTTTTTTAAACTGAATAAATTTTTTTTTTTTATATGAATTTATTTTTGTAATCTTTTGATTTTATTTTATTACAAAACATGAAGAAATATTTTTTATAAGGATAACATATGTATATTGCATTTTAGAATTTTAGGATATTATATAAAAAAAAAACAAAAAACAAAAAAAAGCAATAAATAAAAAAAAATCCCAATACCCTAAAATCTGATTTTAACCATTTTAAACCGACAAAATATTTTTAATTTAAATTTGAAAGATTATTATTAGAAAAGTTATGATTGAAGAATTCTCTGCCTGCCTGAGAAGGATATTCTAATTTTTAACCATTTTTTTTTTTTTTTTTTTTTTTTTAAATTTTAATCTAATAAATTTCATATTTATAAGGACAAGTTTTAAAAATATAATTTTATAGTTAGAACTTTAAAAGAAGTTCTTTATCTAATAAAAAGTATACTTATATATTGTATGCTATAGTTAGGAATTTTAAAGATTTTAGATCAACTATCTAATCTAATTATCTAATCAAGATTTTAGATTAGATAAGTACACCAATAATGTCGATTCTATTAAAATTGTGCAATTTAATGAATCGTTAAATAATTTAATATCTGACCATCATTGTTGATATTTTATGAAAATATTAAGAGTAATAGACATGGGAGCCGAAAGGTATCCTTAGAGCCTAGGTGGATGCTCTACCTTTGGTTTCAATATATATAATAATTTGTTCTGAAAAATAAATGAATAGGTATATTAAAAGTTAAAGGGTCAAAGAAGAATATATTATGTACTAAAATTAAACAAAAAAAATATTAATAAAGAGTAAGTAAATAAAAAGAAAATGTATATAATATGCACTTTAATATAAACCATAAAATCTCCATTAAAAATATTTTAATATATGTATTTATTTTGTAATTTAATTTATAATACCTTTTATAAAACATTTTCAAGGTAAGCTCAGGTTGATATCTAAATTTCACGACGGTTATCATATTTTTTTTGTCGCTGGTCATGTATTTAAATGAAATTGGCTAGAACGGTGACGGCGAGTTTTGTTGTTGAAGGTAAAATAAGATAAACTTAAGGTTTTCTGTTGAGAATTTATTTTTTTTTTGGACACTAATGATATGATTGACATGAATTTGAAAGATTAATTAATATACCTAATTAAAAAATATTCAAAACAGTCACTAGTGAATCTTGTGAAATTAAAATTAATAAATGAACTTTAAAGTAACCGCACTATTACACATTTTTTATTTTGTAATTTTGTACATTTTTTTATAATTCAAACCATTTTTAATTTTGATAATTGATATTTGTTACGATTTTCTTGATTATTATTTGTTCCTACAGTGGTTGTTTCAGCCGACGCCGCCGCATTTTTCTGCTTTATTTTTAAGAAATTCGTCATTTGCCACAAAATTTCAACATGATTCTGGTTCCAACTTTAAACCGCAAAACGAAAACTCTGAATACATTAAAACGCAAAATCAAAGTGACAAAATGACTATTAAAATTTTGCAAATTCCAATATTTTGGACTTCTTATAAGTCTACTTACTTATAAGAATAAATGATTGAGTCTTGTCAGAAAGTACGCCAAGCATTTCTAGAGGCACTTGTATATGTAGTAAAATGTATTTGACTGCAGAATAAAAAAATAAAAATTATAATACTACTGAAAATGTACACACATCTATTGAAAAACAATATATGTAATACTTAGTAAGTTAGAACATATAAATATGTATTTATGTGTATGATAATTATTTTTTCGCATGTCCCATATCTTACACAAAATCCTGCCGGCGTAATTAAAATAAATATGAATAGATACTATTATAGTTTCATAAAAGTAAAAAAAATATTCTCTAATGAAAAGAGTTCTTGAAATCGAAAATAGAACAAGATTGTAAACTTCTTAACACACATTTTTTTTTCCATTATCACTCTACGAGGGAACATAGAGTTTCAAATTGATATCTTCATCTTACGCGGTTTCCTACTGCTGTTTTTGAATTCTCATATGTGAGGTTGCATTGGTTTTGTTCGGCTATTACGGTGTATATTCATGTCTTATTTAGACGTTGGCATCTTCTATTTCCTCAGATGTTCCAGTCCAAGTCCATGCAGTTTTTACATTTTTATGATTTTTTCTTGAGTGTGGCCTATTTACACCATTAAATGCTGACTAAATCTAACTTACTAGATTACATTGGTACAATAAAAAAAATATAAATATGCATTGCTTCAATACATTTAATAACAAATAAAAAAAAATTAAAATTTAAGATGACAAAAATGGCTTAAATCTATATATTCTTCGTTAAGCAATATTAAAGATTCGCCTTCAATATTAAATATAACATACTTGTAAGTCATAGTCATAAAAAGAGCGTTTTTTTTGTTCCCTCGCTTCCTAAGGGAGGTGAATATCTTCCAAAAATAGCAATAATACATCCTTCGTAGTGTCAGATTCTTACTGACTTTATCCACCTCCTTCTTTAACCAATATAATTATATGAAATCGCTAACTGCTGATGCAGTATATTACCTAAAGAATTGTGATAAAAGAGGGTAAAGGAAACTATGGGAAAGAAGAGGCGGAAACTATGAATTGGCGTGTAAGACTGTGAGGGAACAATGAACAAAGGGAACATTATATAGGTAATAAAAGAAATTGTTAAAATAATCCAAAATAATTCCCTATAAAGAAAAATGTGAAGTCAAAAGAAATGTTGTAAAAGTACATATTCTTATGGTCATTAATGAGATTTATATCATCATCATAGAAAAGAAAAAAAAAATAGTTATTAAAAATATTAAAACTAAAAAAAAAAACTGCATTTGAAAACATATTAAAGTTTTTTTTTTCAAATCATAAATTAAAATTGTTTAAGGATTACCATGTAAATGCTCACAGAACCTAAATGATATCTCTACGTACAAAATAAAAAGAAAATTTTCATCATATATTATATGTTTTAGTCATATTATATATTATAAGTTTTATATTGTGAAACAAAATAATTAATTTAAATATTATAAAACAAAGAACAGACCCCTATTCTAAATCTAAAAAAAAGTAAAAAAAAAAAAAAAACTATAAAAAGTTTATGAATGTTAAAAGGCAAATAAATAATGAAAAAAAGAAAAACTAAAGAATTATTACATGTTTTTAAATATAACTTTTACTTAAGGTTTTTTTACTATAATCAACATAAAACAATAACAAATTAATTAATTTTAAAGTTCTGACATATCAAAAACATTTTATTTCTTTGTTTATTTTAAATATTTATAGTTTAAGTTTAAAACAATTCCGAAAAACAAATAAAAAAAAAGTTTTCAAAAAGTTAAAATAATACCAAAATTTTGTTTTAACATGGACCATAACTATACATTATATTTACATAAAATTTATTTTAAATTTTAATTAAAATTCTTTTAGAAAATAATATTATGTTTCTTTTAGTTATTTATACACTTACATCTTATATTATTTGACTCAACATTATTTAAAACATTTTCATTGTTTTTTATTGTTTGTATTTTGTTTTTAATTGTTAAGAAAATGAATGATACAAAGTTGCATGAAATTTTTTAAGTACCTATTCAATAGGTAGCTATATACCATTTTCAATTTAACTAAAGACATTTTATTTTAAGTGAAGACATTTTTTTTTTAAAATGAAGACTTTTTACTTTAAGTAAAGACATTTTTTTTTTGCAATGAAAATTCTTTATTTCAGTAATTTAGTTAATATACGTGTATGCATACAAATATATTATATATATGAATATATGTAGTATATAATATAGCATTTTTTGGTATATAATACCTAAATTTGTATTTACTAAATATTCTCAGGTAATTACTAAATATATTCAGGTATTTATTAAGTCAACGATAAATATTTTTAAGAATTTTCACATGTTTATCAATAGCCAAAGGTTTTAATTTTTATAATTTTTGAATCAAAAAATTATCTGAATTTATTTAGTAAAAATCTGAATTAAAAAAAAGAAACCTGAAATTATTTAGTAAAAATCTGAATTCCTAAAAAAAAAAAACTATGAATTTATTTAGTAAATACCTGAATATATTTAGCAAAAACCTGAATATATTTAGTAAATACCTGAATTTGAGCAGAAAATACTATATATAAGATAATATTTGTTCATTTATATGTATTATATATGTATTTATATGTATTATTAAATAATTTACTAAAATAAAAAAATGTCTTCACTTAAAATAAAGAACCTTCATTAAAAAAAAAATGTCTTCACTTAAAGTAAAAAAATCTTCAGTTAAAGTAAAAAAGTTATATATACTTTTAAAGATTGAAGACTAATTTGACTTAATTATTAATTTAAAAACAAGTTGTGCAGCTTAGAGAACCTATACGTGGGCTGTTTCAATTAATTTGGTGAAAAATATGTTTGTTATTTCATCATTTTCCTCATCATTTATTTTTTTTTTAACAAACCATGTTAGATCTGACCAATGGCGAAGTGCGTAAGTCACTAGTCTTTCAGGTGAAAGGTCTCGTTTATAAGCCCCGGTCAGATTGTAAATATTATATAAAATATATAATAATAAATAAATAAAATAATGTAAAAAAAACGTGTTTAATTTTTTTTATATATGTATGTATGTATAATCAATCAGATTGATTTTATATAATTTCTTTCTTTTTTTTTAATTTTTTTTATTTTATAAATTTTTCTCTTGTTTCTATAGTTCATTTTTTTTATATCCACTCAGCAATAATATACTTTCTAATTACCTCCAGATAATAAATAAAATAAAAGCATTACTTTGTAAATGTATCTTTTTGACGATGACCAATAATTTCTCTCTCAAATAGAAAATTGCCCCAAAAATTCTGGAACTTAACGATTTTGGCGCTAATATCTTTTTGAAAATGAAAATAAAGATAAAATTAACAAGATAGAATGTAAACCGACGGTTTTTAAAAGCGCACATTTCCAAAACACAATACAAACTGTTTAGAATATTGTGACCTGCACAAAAATTTGAAAATTGAAAAAATAAATTTTAATAATTTATTTGTAATAAGAAAATACGTGCAAATAGGACTTTTCTGGAATTTTGAGGGGGCTGTTTCTTACCGAAGAAAAATTTGTACAAAAATTTGCCTAAAAATAGCAAATTTTCAATTTTTCAGCCCTAATACCTCTTAAAGGGGGGTGGTGCAAAAATATTTTCTAAGGAAACTTATACTAATTCTAAAAGTTCTTTCTTGTCATCAAATCTTAGGTTCCTATCTCAAGGCATGCCGGAGTTATGATCATGCAAAATGTGGTTTTCACATAACGGCAAATTTAAATAATAAATTACAAAATATTGCATAATTTTGATATTGTTTTATGTAGATAATAAAATTTTCGGTCTTCTCGCGGTTTTAGATTGCAAAACTATTACCCATAGCCTGAGATATATACATCTGCAAATGGGGCTTTTTCGTAATTTTGAAGAGCTGTAACTCTGGAACCCTATACAACTAAAATAAACCTTTAACACACGTAAAAATATCTTATTGTAGCTTTAATTTTTATATTTTGCCGAAGTAAAATGTGTACGGGTTCCTAAGTTACAGGTGTTTAAAAATAACAAATTTTCAATTTTTGAGCCCTAATAGCTCATAAACATGGGGTGGTCCAAAAAAATTTTCTGAGCAAACTTATACTAATTCTAAAAGCTATTTCTTGCCTCAAAATTTCGAGCCTCTATCTAAAAGCATGCTTATTATGAAAGTAGGAAAATCATGCAAAATTTGGTTTTCACATAACGGTAAATTTAAAAAAAATTGTATAATTTTGATATTAATTTACAAAGTTAAAAAAAATACCTGTCGAATGACGTTTTCAGATTGGAAAAATCTTAAGCAGAACATAAGATATATGCATTTAAAGATAGGGCTTTTTCAAAGTTTGAGGGGTTGTGGCTGCGTAATGGATGGGGCTACATGAAAAAGTTGTTTCACAAAATAATTTTTTTTATGAGACCTACCCATGGTTAAAACTTTTTATCTCTATTTTAGCGGTGTAGAAGTTTTGTAAACAGACGGTACAATTTGTACTCATAAATTTTTGCACTTTGTCGGTGCAATTTTGTCAAATTTATAATGTTTGACTTTATTAAAAGTTACTTAAATAGTGTATATTACATTTATAAACTTAAAAGCATTTGCTAGAACTTAAGATGAAATTTTTTTTTCTCTCTACAAAAAATTTTCCAGCAATTGTATTGTATACTTATGGTAATGGTACTGTAACAGATGATACAAGAGATAGTTAAAATAAGCAAACAGTTTTAAAACAGCAGAAGAGGAGAGCGTTTCGTTTCTTACTCCGAGTAGAGTTTATGCTTTTATAGGATTAACTACCACACTCACATCCAGAGTTAACTTTGCTCTGCCATTTCGAAACGACTAAAGTTTAATATGATTTTGAACTGTCAAAATTAGATTTGAATATTTATTTATTTCAAATAAATAATGAAGTTTTCAAAAAAAAAAAAAAAATTAATTTTAAGAAGTATTATAAGTTCAATTGAACCATTTCGCTTACAATTATTTAAATATGTAAGTTTATAATGTTAAAAGTTTAAATAAAAAAACAATAATGACACTTTATAAGACTTTGACATTTGTAACACTCCTAAATTCTCCTCGAGAGTAGGATTAAAAAAATTAAGTCTATATTAATTCGATTCTGGTGTTTTGAAACGATATTTATGACGTCAGAAAGTTTATTTTACTTTACTCTGGCATTTCGAAACGACTTTTATCTGTCATAGTCTTAACTAAAAACCAGAGTGTTAGAAAGGAAACGCACTCCAGTAGATTTTTCTTGTATTTATACATATATCAAAGTTTTTTCTTTTTTTTTCTTCCCACTCCTATAAGGAGCATAGGGCATCCAGTTTTCATTTATATTATTTATATTTAATTAAACTTTCGTTGGTATATATATATTATACTTATTTTATTTATTTATTATTATTTGCCATAGTTAATCCTATGAAATCTAATGGAAAAAGTGTTTTCATGTAAAACGTGTTCTTCTGTTGATTGAATTTCGTAATATATTATTAATGTATTGTGAATCTATATGGTTATGAAATACTTAAATAATAAAAACCTTACCCATCACTGTTCTTCTAGATTCTAAAGTATTCATATCAATTAGTTTCAGTCGATCAACATATGGAGGCAACATTAATGGATTACCCCAATTAAGATTTCTTAAACCAAATCTAAAAAAATGTCTTTGCATTGCTTCAATTCTAACAATATGTTAAAATTAGAATGGCGACCAGACTTAGTTTGTATACTCCAGAAAGGATGAACTAAGGTCGTATAGAGAGAGTATCGTAATGTATATATGTATGTATATACATATTTTTGTTTTTTTTTTTTATTGATGAATTTTAAGATAATCCGTCAGTAATCATTATATACTCTAGGTTCGTCGTGTTCCTTCAAAACATAGAAAAACCTATTCAACAAGACTTGATGTTAAAATTTGTAAATAAGATTTTATAAATTAGATTTATGTCATGAATCATCACCACTGTGACGAAAGAAGTTTTGTAAGGTACCTCAGATTTATGTTAGAGAATTCACTTAAATTTTGGAAAAAGAAACTACCGAGATATTCTCTCCTTTTTCTTGGCAGACTGGGATAGATGCAAGAGAGTGCTCCACACTTTTTATAGCATCAATTCCTTTGTACAATTAATATCCACAAGTATATACTTAATCTTCTAGCATGAACTATCCTACATATATATATATATAAACAAACTTCAAAGTAAGAAAGATCTGAATTTTAGATGCTTCATACAGAATTTAAGAAATATTTTCCTTGTAAGCCTTTTTAGAATTTTCCGCATTTATTTTTTTACATCTAACACCACTATAAGTTATGAAAAAAAAGTAGTTAAAGAAAAAACATTTCTTTTAATATTATACATAAATATGCTCATAGCTCATAGTTTATAAGCCATGTGACTATGCTGTAAAATTGATGACTATAACCGCATTCTCTTAAAACATTTGCATTATTTTCATTTACGTTGTTCATAATTTTCTCATATTTCAATTAAATATTATCATTTTTAAAGTTTATAAAATTGTTAAGAATATACTTTTAAATCCTTTTGTCAAATAATTTTAATTAGTTTTAAAACATTGTTATAAAATAATAAATAATTATGTATTTTTTTTCTTTTCAATTTTTGTTTTTTTTTTTTTTTTAAACAGGAACTATACTCATGGGATCGTGGTAATCAATTAACATATCCAATACGTTTACAAGATTTACCAGTTAATGAACCTTATTTTCAATCTTTATTCTCAACATAATAAAAAATATAGAGTTGAAAAAGCAGTAAATTATATTAAAGTTAAGAACCATAAAATTTTAATTGAAATTTTATAAGAAAAAGAAAAAAAAAATATAAAAAAAAAAAAATTATTAAATATTTATTATTATAAAATTAAAAAAAATAAAATAATTTTTTTTTCTTTTTGTATTTGTATTTTAAATTAAAAAAAAAAAAAAAAAAATTTTAATTTGTAGAGAAATTTTTAAAAATAAAAGAATCTAAAACGAAACTAAACTTATATTATATTGTTAATGTTTTATTATATATATATATATATATATTTTTTTTTTTTTTTTTTTATTTTATTAGTTTATAAGATTTTAATATTAACATTATAAAATAAGTTATAACGAAATAGGTTCAAGTGTTTATATTTACATAATATAATATATAAGTTTTATATAATATATTTATTTGTATATGTATATATACAGGGAGTCTAGAAATTATTGATAATATCCATATATTCTATTTTAAATTTTTCATTCTACATAAATTAATTTGAAATATTTATAACTTTTAGTAATTATTTATACTTAAGTATTCATATTGTTAAAGATTACCTACCACCTGTCGCTTAAAAAATAACGCCAAAATCAATATTTGCAATGTTATCACATAGAATTTACCGATGAACTTAAATGGCCACCTGTAAAGTTAATCCTCAATAATTGTTTCAGATTAACAAAAAGATATTAGAGAACTAGCCCATCCTTGTAGTTTCGGCCTACTTAAAGTTTCTTAAATTTTGTAATATTTCCAAATCAATGCAAATTTAAAATATATGTCACCTCTTCGATGTAAAGTCGCGAAATTGTCAATGATCCTAAGACAAACAAAAATACGTAAAGAAATAATATTGACCTTCATGATGGATTCGACTTAATAATTTTTAACTTAATTTTTTTGGCTCAATGTTTATTAGGCATAATAAATAACTGTAAAGAAAGCAGGAGTATTAGCAAATCGTTTAGTCGTATAATGGCAAGTAGTAATTCGCTTAGTCGCTTAGTCATATAGTGGCGCATGATCGCTTGTTCGTATAAAGACAAGAAGGATGTCGCGGACTTCTATTTTCATCAAATTTCTGTATTTGAATATCGGACTAAAGTTAAAATTATCTTGTCTTTTAAAATCTATATAGTCCTCACCTTAGCCATAGTTTTATCGATATCATATATTTTATCTTAATTTATAGTCGTTTTAAATATTTCTTATTTAATTGACACCCTGTATATATATATTTTATTGGTTTATATTAAAAAAAAAAAAAAAAAACTCTAATTTAATTTTAAATAATTTTATACATTTTTGATTGTATTTACTTTTTATGTGTAGAGATGTCGCTATTATTGTCTTATTTAGTTTTTTCTTTTTTTTTTTTTACATTTATTAATAATTTTTACCTTAAATGTACTTACAAAATTGTATAATGAAAAATAGTTAATAAAAATAAAATGTAAAGTAAAATAATAAAAAAAAAACAAAATATTACTTTAAATAATATAATATAATATATATATATACTTATATACAATTATTATATAAATTATAAAAGGTTATATTATATTTTATGTATTTCTCATTAGAATTTTTATTTTTACAGCTCTTATACTCTTTTATATCCTCTGTACAAATTTCGTTCAATTATTATTCATGAGGAGTATTTAATATTAAATTTTTCATTTTTTTTTTTTTTGTGCTGAGAAAGAACAAGTAATTATGAATAACAGTCAAAAGTAAAAATTAAGAATTTTTTTTAATTTTTTTTTTCAAATAATTTAAAAAAATGTAAAAGCTTAATTTATACATTTTAAGATTCAAGCAACTAATAAGAATGAAGACACTTTGACAATAAGATAAGAACCACCGACGAAGTGAGTGTCTACAACAGACAAAAAGATTTTATTAGTATAGGAGTAGCTATACATACATATCATAATTTACATATACTTTTCTGCAGTTTTCCCAAACAATGCTGGATTATTTCGATAATATACAAAAAAGATCTAATATTTTGTAGAGATAAACACCTGTTCTAAAGACATAAAACAGTTAATGTTTCTACTTACAATTTTTCTATGAGAAACAACGAGTACGACAGATGCCTATTCCTACACTGTAGAAGATTACCTATACAGCTTATGGAATTTCTCTTGTAATACTCACTTCGCTTATATTATCATATCACCATCTTTATGTGTTCCCTAAAGTTGTTAGTTTATATGTGTACGATATAGTAAAATTTAAGATAACATTTATTTCCAAAACTGCGTACATTTGTATGTAATTTATAGGAATAAAGATCTTATCTTAAAGTCTGATTTTAAAGAGAGTGGTTTTGATTTGTTATAACAAACACAACAACAAATTTTTATCGTAAAACAGATCAGGTTTATTATAAACTCTTTTGATAATTATATATATACCTCATTCTTGAAATAACATTCTGCTTTTAGAAACTTAATTAAAAACCTCTTTACTTAACCGCATAATTGTATGTATCAGGTTTTTGTTCCAAAGTATGCGTATTAGTTTTTCATGCTGAAAGAAGTCGCAAAAAAAAAATACTTAGGAAAAAGGCCCAGTGTCTAACCTTTTTAACGTAGAATTCGAATATATGCATCTAAAAATACTTCTTCATTTTTAGCAATGTCGATTTCGGCAAATGTCTGGTCAAAACAAACTCATTTCGCGGCTTTTTCCGAAAATTGAAAATATCACCAATAAATAGAACTAGAGAGGTGCCTTTGTTAATAAATTTTTGTTTATATTTTAAACATAGCCAAGGAGTCACTGATTAAAAAACTGATATGCCTGCTCAGGAACATACCCTGTATAATATAATATAAATAAGTTTAAATATATCCCATACAAAATTATTTTGTTTCTAAATTTTAAAAATCTGGTTTGGAACTACTGTTTCCGTTCCTTTTGCACGCAAGAGCAACCGCTGTTTACGTTCCTTTTCCTGTTGAGAGTTGTTGGGCGTAGTTTGTAAATGGAAGGCAAATTTTTTTGTTGAAAAATAAATGTTTGCGTATTTACTACTACATAATATCATCTACTATATTCTTTCGTAAAGGTTGTGTTGGGAGTAGAAAGTATAGTTGACTCTGTGAAAGAAATGCAAACATTAGTATTGAATAAAAAAATTTATCGTATCTTATTATTAATTTATCGTATCTTATTATATTACAAAAGTTGAATAAAAAATTTTCAATTTTGGTTTTCACTGTATACTTATTAATTATGTACTTAGTATTATGTATACATAGTAAAGTGATTATTCATAAACATCACTTCCTATACAGATTAATTTTTCATTTCTGAATCCTTTTATCTTCCGTAGTCTTTTATAAACTGTGTTATACTTATGTGTAAATGATGAAAAAAATTGTTTTTTGACCAAAGTATTAAAAACTATAATAACATTTATTTTCTCAAAAGAAATGAAACTTCCACCTCGTTAATTTAATTTCATGTATGTAGACATACTAATTTCTGACTAAAACTATGTACAAAATTTGAGAAAAATTAAAATTAAAAATAAATTAGGGTATTTTACATTAACATGAATTGTTATACTCATAGCAATTGACGATTACAATTGAAATAAAATTTTATTATTTTATAGAAAGACTTTCATTTTAAATCACATTAAAAAAGTTCTTTTATAAATAGACATATACATACATATGTATCTATGTATGTTTCATTATTCAAAAGACTTTTCTCAAAAAAGTACATTTTTCCAAAACACAAATTGCAAAAACATACATACCTACTACACTTTGCAAAAGGGACAATAATTGAACTAAAAACATTTTATGTACTAAAAATTCATATATGTATGTATACATAAGTATGTACATATAAAAATTCATATTGGTAAGTAGATAATAATAATATGTATGCATTGAATATAGAATAATGTAGATTTTGTTTGGAAATCATATATGAATTTACGCTTTTTTCAAACATTTGTTTTTCTTAAAAGGAAAATCGTATTTGATTCGTCACCGTATATGAATTTAGGAAATTTGTAAAGTAAATCTTTTGTGAAATGGTTTTTGATTTTTGCAATATGAACATACATAAGTATGTCTTTTTAATAAAGTTTGATCTAGATATTTTTTTTGATTATATGACAGAAAAACGATTTCAATTAGATTATTTCACAATTTTTGGACAATTTTTATTTGATATTGTGGTAAATTTAAAGTAAAGTAACGGGTCTACAGTCAAATTTAAAGAAAAATGCTCATTATATTGTAAAGTTAAAGCAATCATTCCTTTCCACATGTATTTTTTTAATTTTTTTTCTAATCTTTATCGTAAAGTAATATATGCATCTTTTATAATAATATTTTGCTACTACTAGATCATTCTAGATGCAACTATGATATTTAAACCATTTTTATAGTTTTCTTGTAATTTAAAATAATTTTTCATGGATTTTCTAATTGCTAATAAACAAAATTAAATTGTAAACAATATTTGGTTAAATATAAATTTTTTAGTATTTCATAATTTTTGTAATTTTATCGTATAAAACAAACTATAATAAGTATATTTCATTTTCAATGAAATTGTTTCATTTTATTCATTTAAGAAAAGAGCAACCAATCTAGCTATATACTTATTATATTTTTACTATTTGTAACAAATAATTTATGTTTATAATTTTAACGATTGTAATAAATTTTGCCATATAAAATTTTATCTTAAAATATCCTGTTTAGTTCCATAAAGTTTGAGAATGTCTGTTACAAAATTTAAAGTATTGAATGTATATAAATTCTAATAACAAATAAACTAAAAGGAACAATTGGTATTTGGTATTTAAACAAAATTTTGACAGATGTAAATAATGTTGCTTTTTGACTTTTGTTAATACTTCAATATTTCTATTCTATTCTATACTATTCTTTACAAATCATTGATTTATTATTTAAAAGTAAATAAAAATGTTTTCATCTGTTAAAATAAACTCATTACGTAAATTTTCAACAAATATTATAAATTATGGATTAAAATATAATGCAGTTGGTGGGACAAGACTTGTTCAACAAGTAGCAGCTACAGATAATGGAAAAATGTATATCGCATGGCATCCAGATCAAGATTTTCCATATGAATGTTCAAAACCAATACCGCCAATTGAGGTTACAAATACTGGATCATTAATTAAAGAAGATGCTTTAAATAATGCAATGGCTGCATTTAAAAATAAACATCCAGAAATAGCAAGACTTGAATTAATGAAATTAACATTTACAACGAAGCATAGATGGTATCCAAGAGCAAGAGATAAGAAAGCAAAGAAAACACCAATGGATAGAGAATATTTATAATTCTTAAAAATTACTTTTTTATTTTATTATCAAATATTTTTTATATATTAAACAAATAGTTAGAAAAAAAAATTAATCAACTCGTCTCTTTTTTATTAAACTTCCAAGTAAATCAGATAAATTATCCGATACACCTGTAGTTGACATTGATTTTGAATTTGCAGTCTGTGGACTATCTTGTTTCATATTACGATGTTGTGGAAATGTTGGCATCAATTTAGGATCACATGCTACAAAAAATAAAATTTATTTTAAAAATCAAAGTTATTTTGTAAACTTACGTAATGGGGCCTCTTTAAAATAAGAACTTTGTAAACATTCATCAGCAGTAGCACGTTTCTTTGGATCATACATAAATAGAAAATTTAACAGTCGTAAACCAGTTGCTGTTAACCAGGGAAATTTTGTTTTTAAATTATTGTAAGGTTGATTTTTCAAACTGAAATTTTTTAATGCCGGTAAATTTGGATATTCGGGCCATATTGCCTCAGATGGTGTTCCCAATAAATCAATAATCATTTCCAACTGTTCAATTTCAGTGCTTCCTGGCAGTAAAGGTCTATGACTTAAAAGTTCCCCAAAAATGCACCCTAAAGCCCACATATCAACTGCTGTGGTTTGTTGTGAACTTCCCAATAACAATTCGGGAGAACGATACCAAAGTGTAACAACTTGTGGCGTCATTGGTTTTGATGGTATACCAAAAAATCTTGCAAGACCAAAATCAGCTGCAAAATAATAATAGAAATTAAAATATTCACTAATACCTTTTTATTATTATATACCTATCTTAACAGATCCTTTATCTGTTAACAGAAGATTTGAAACTTTTAAATCTCGATGTATAATAAATCTTGAATGCAAATATTTAAGACCTTTCAATACTTGAATAACAATACATTTAACTTCAGATTCTGAGAAAGGATTTGGCATGTTATCTAATAATGATGCTAAATCTTGTTCACAATATTCCATTGACAAAAATATACTAAGATTAAAATAATATATATCAGCTTATAAGACAAGATTTAGAATAGAAAATTTTACCTTTCAAGACTTTTTCCAACAATAACTTCTCTTAGACTTACAACATTCTTATGATCGCAAGCCATTAATATTTGTATTTCACGTAAGCTACTCATTGGAATTCCATCTTTTTCTTGATCCATTCGTACTTTTTTTAATGCAACATATTCATTTGTTTTTGTATCCCGTGCATAATCTGAAAGCGTAAGTTTTAATTAATCTAATTTTAGTTAAAATTTGAATAAAAATTAAATAATTACAAACAACTCCATAGGTTCCTTCACCAATTCTCTTAATTTTTTCAAATTCTGTAACAATTCTACATCTTCCAAGCTAAAAATTAAAGTACATATATGAATTGAATTAGCGCTAAAAATTATATTATTTACTTACACCATCATTCTCTTTAATATCAAGTGGTTCCCCAGAAAGTAAACTTATTAAATAACCTATAAAATTAAATGAACATTTATTTTTATAAAAAAAATTTCATACATTAAATGATAGTAAACTATACCTTTCCTTGTAACCGGACAATGTGGATCTGGGTTTGCTTTTGTTGTATTATCTTTCTCCGCTAAAAGGTAATAAAATTTTTAATAAAAATTTAAATAAATAATTTCAATATGTATCATACCATTACTCATTTTTAATATTTTAACTATTTTATTTTAATTAATTAAAAATACTATTGTTTTTATTTTAAATGCTTATAAAATTTGTTTACAATCTAAAACATTAAACAATGGCACAATGATAGCCGACTGTCACAATGACGTTTAATATTTTATAAAACCTAAAGTCAACACTGGAAGTACTTTTACACTTTTTCGTGAGAACAGTTTTTATTTTAAGGATTGATTTGATGAATAAATTATATTAATATTAAACTGTTCCCGAAAAAATAAAAAATACTACAGTTATAAAATTTTTTAAAATGTTGAAAAAAATTATACTTTAACAATAAATTTCTTAAATTTTTATTATTAAATTAATAAAAACTATGTATTTTTTATTTAAAATGCAAATTGTTAGAAAAAGAAATCGGTTATCAATCCTATATTAAAAATTGGCAGTGCAATGCTTAAGAAAAACAAAAATAAAATAAGTGCATTTTATAAAATTAGTTAATAAAATTATATTCAATTACTGTGTAAGCCTTCTTTCCATCAAGATTCAAGACTACGCTTGCTGCTACGAAAAAACGGTACAGGGTCAAAAGTCCCATTGTATCCATTGGAACTTTTTTTTTTTCTTTAGCTCTGTGAGACAAAAGTCCCAAAAAGAAGGTCAAAAATCCCATGGGACTACTGGTTTATTGAAGTGAGTCAGAAGTCCCAATTGTATTTTTATAATGATAATAATTAATAATATAATAACATCGTTTAGACTAAACTTTTTAAACTAAACTTTAGTTTATGCCCCGGACAACTATAAAATAAGATACATTTATTTTCCATATTCCACCTAGTCCAGATATATTGCATACATATATGTATATGTATATACATCTATTGAGAGGGATTTTATAATCGGTTGCGAAATCAGATTTGCCCCTTTTTTTAGAATATATGTATGTATATGAATTTCTGAAATTCTGAATTACGAGCGAATTTAGAATTAAAATTTTTTATATACATTCTGGAAAAAGCGCATAACGCTAATTTTGTAGCCTAAAACCCCTTCTAATTTAGAATCTCATGTATACATATATATATGTACATATTCTGGAAAAGTCGTATAACCATAAAGTAACTATATACTGTATATAATGTAAAAATAATATCCAATAAAAATATTGCATCGTTAAACGAAAGACAACGACAATAACTTAGGAATTGTACTAAAAATATTTAGTTTATAATTTTAGACAACAAGACAAGTACAACGTATGTTTTCAACTATTTTTAAATATCATATAATATTAATTATCTACTTTAGAATTTGACTTAAACAAGATTCTAGATTCTATTAACCACATAAACTATAAAGAACATCATTAGTACATACTTGTTCTAAAAAAAAGAACCTAAACAGTTTATCTACAGAACAAAGATTTTCATTCAAAGTATTGTACATACTTCTAAACTGTGATAATTAACTACATAATAATAAACCGATTTTTTCTGGTTTAAAATTTAATCTATAAGTAAAGTTACATACTTACATACATACATACATAAATATATAGTAAAGTTACATCTTTGCGATATATTAAAACATCACCAACCTGCCATAATTCGGATTTTTAGGTTTTATTTATTTATTTATTTATTTATTTATATTAATATTACATACATAAATGTAATGCAATATTATTGAACCATCGGCTACTAAGGCCATTATAGGTTTTTATACTATTATTAAATTATATACTAATACTAGAAAATCCCCTGTGCAATTGCACAATTTCTATAGAACATTTACGGAACATTTACTATAGAACATCAAAAACATTTACGGTAGCATACTGACTCCCTTAATAAACTACCTAAAAATTTCATTTTTACATCAGCACCATTAAAAAAATGTTGAAATCACTTACTTACTTGTAATAGAAAAAAAACATAAAACAAATCTAAACACATAAAATTAAAAATGTTAGGTACAGTTTATTAATTTTTTCTCGCCGTTTTTCCGTGGCGGTAATTTTTGACAGTTTTTTAATCATTGAGAAAAAATGGTCCAAGCTAAAAACACATTAAAAAAAAAAGGGTAAAAGTTCGTGCCGATATCTCAAAAATTGTTTGAAACACATGTATAAAAGTGCACAATAAAAACCGGCAAAAAACCAACCAACACCAACCGCTACGACATTTTTTTTTTTTTGTTACATTTAAAACAATACCAATAATCGAAATAATTTTAATATTTGTTAAAATTTTACCAGACTCTCTATTTTTCTTTAGTTTTAAAAAAAAATTTTTATGTCGATGAAAAACAGTTTTCGCCGCGAATTACTTTAATTACCAAACTACTTTCAAGTCTTTTGCGTTTATTTTTTTTTGCTTGAAAAAAATTTGCTGAATTTATTTTATTTAAATGTACTTTAGAAGAGGTCTTTGGTATATTTAATAAAAGATTCATGTCTATGATAATGTAATTTCATAAATTTTCGGGGCCTTTTTTTTGTGACGGTCGTTTTCAACAGCTTTTTAATTTAATGGTCTAATAATAAATTAGTACAAAATTATGAATCTTTTGTGAGAGAAGGCTTCTAAAATGATATTTTCTATGTTTTTTTTTTGTTAAGAAAAATATCCGTTTCTATAATATTTAGTAATTTTCTGACTTCTGTTATGAAATATAATTATTTAAGTCTGCCGAATTTTATATTAATAAAAAAATTCCGAATATTTTATGTTATACCAGAAAATTTAGCTTAAAAATCCAAATTTCAACCTAAATAAACAAAACTATTTTAAAGTATGTTACGAAGCTTTTACCAGCTTTTATACTAATGAAAACAAAATCAAGAATAAAATCGGACTATTATTTTTTTCTTATAAATATGAGGTTTACTATAAACTTTGTTCACTCTCACTTTTTCACTTTCAGACGTTTTAATTTTATTAAGAGTACCAATTTTTATTTTTTTCAAAACAATAGATAGAACGCCAACAGAAGATTAATAATTTATTTTTAATTTACCGCTGCTACCAGTTCCTAATGGACGTGGCGGTCAAATTTAAAAATTAAAAATTTGCTGAATTTATTTTTATTGAAAATATGTTTTTTAAGTATGTACTTCTCCTTTTTTGACTGTACTCACTTTTAATGGACGGTGTGTGTCTCTGGTAATACTTCTAGTGGAAAATTTGGTCTCCGGTAATAATATTTACTAAATTTATTTATATTTTTAATGAACTGTTTGTGTCTCTTGATATTACTTTGAGTCAAAGATTTGTGTCTCTGGTAATAAAATTTTAATTTATTAAATAACTATACAGTAATATCATCATTGCCAGTTTAGTTTACATTCAGTGTGAGTGTTTTATTATAGATATAAAATATATTTTTTTACATGTTGGCAAGGTCTCGCCAACATCTTGTGTATTATATTATAGATTATTTATTTTGTTTATATTATATACTATATATTTACATTATATTTGGTCGTAAGGGGGTATGTAAAGAAAAAAACACTTACGACCTGTGGAGGGATCGAACCCGCACTCCTTCGGTTAATACGCCACACGCATACCCACTAGGCTACCGAAGCCCCTTTTAGGTTTTATTATAAATTTTTTATATGCATTTTATAAATGGTTTTACTATTCTCTATTAAAAAAGGAATAATGTAATGTATGGATCAGTATTCAGTATACATACATACATAGGTATACATAATCTAGGTATGTATAGTATGTAATTTACTGTAAATTCTTTTTAAAAATGAGATTAACAATACTATCTATACAAAAATTTTCCCAACTACAAATACAATCAGAATAATTTTAACAGTAAACGTTTCAATTTATAAATTTTCTGAATAGAAACTCTAATACCGAAAGTTGTTTGTAGAAAAATCTTACAACAAATTTTAGCTGTTTAAATTTTTAGTTGATCAAGCCAATCTACATCTTTCATAAATCGTATAAGATATCTCTCTGATTGAGCATTCTCAAATCAGAGAAGCGCTACCAGTATTCCTCATACCCAAGATTCTCCTCCTTTAAAATCTCAAAACTGCCCATTGGCACAGAACATGAAGTACTGTTTCTGCCTTCTGCTCACATTTTCTGCATAGGTTTGTTTCTGCTACATTCATTTTCTCGTTGTGCCCTCTTAGCATCAGATGGCCATATTAGGGTACGTGCGATTCTTCTTTGAAGGAAGCCATATCCATTCCTCTTTGATGGCCATACCTAATATACAGGATGTTCTCTTTATGACCAAGCAATATATGTACTAAGTAAAAAGAACTTTTTAGTACAATCAGAGACAATCTGATATTATTATATTATTTGGGGATGTAATTCTGTTAAGGAATCAAAATTGATTCACAATTTATAGAAATGTTAAAGAAGATGTTAATGTTTCCTTTAAACCTTGTTAGGTGAAAATATAATCATCCCTAATTTTAAATGAAAGGTTGTGGTGAAAAATATGGATTAATATTGGAGAAAAATAAAAATATTTTTATATTTTTACACTGGGAGTGGACAGAAATTTTGGTTCCTGCAAAGAAATTTTTTTTTGATAAAAGATTTTAGCATCCTCAATATTTTAAATGCTTTGTTGTTAAAATATTTGTGTAAAAAATTAGAGTATAGGTCACTTTATCAAAGGACACTTCGTAAATTTACCGATTTACAAAAACGCCACTTCACAAATTCCCCATTTGAAAAAACAGCCTCATCACAAATTTTCTTTTCTCAAAACAGCCACTTCCCAAATTCTCCATTTAATAAAAAAGACATTTACAAAAAAGCCATTGTTTGCAAAATTCGTATATATGTATGTACATATATATATGTGTATATAAATCTCGCATATACATATATATATATAAATATTCTGGAATAAGGAGAAATCCCGATTGCTAATGAGTTGGAAAAATCGAATTTTTGAAATTACCTTTTGTAATATGTCTGTAACTTTGCAAGATGTGCATCTTTGTGAAATGCATCTTTTGTTCAAATGTCCATTTTGCAAAGTGTGTTATTTGCAATTTATCCGTTCATAAAATGTATTTTTTTGAGAAAGGTGCCTTTGAGAAAGGTTGATGAAATGCCTTTTTGTAAAACAACCTTGTAATGTGTCGTTCTCCAAAAAAATAATTATACGAGGAGTTTTTTAGTTAGTTACAAAGTTTTCATCTTTTTCCAGAAAATGTATTTGTATATAAAATTAATATACAAAATTTTGAATTAGGAGGGGTTTTATAAGTATTTCATTACAAAATTAGAATACAAGCTTTTCTAGAATACATATTATGTATATTTATGTAATTATATAAGTATGTCCATATATAAGTATGTAATTTAGAGTATACGTAAACATAATGCAAAAAAAAGACTATAAAAAGATAAAAATTTGTAAAAAAAATAAGATTCAAAATAATAGGACTTCGGTAATAGACCTAGACAATTTTATACTGTCAAGTAATTTTTTATAATAAACAAAAAAAAAATGAATGCAAAATTTATTTGACAACATGCGACATCAACACATCATATATAGCTAATAGGGTTACACGTTTTGTAAAAATTTTTTAGTGTCTTATTTGTTGAATGATCTTGAAATTGAAATTTTTTTAATGGTTAATTTAATTTAATGCATAAATGATCATAAAAGCAACTACAATTAACAAAAAAAAATTGCTTTTGTTAACTATCTCGGTTTCCTACTGTCAAATTAGAATAAAAACCCAAAAAATTTGCCAACCTTTTAATTAGTGGTTCAGTATAAATAAATATGGTAAAAAAAAGGGAGTCTATGAAATACACGTTTTTTTTTTATTACAATTTGTTTCTTTCCTATACAATAAGCAATTATTTAGATGCAGTTACAGAAGACCTACAGATTTTAACTAATTTAATTTTGGAATCAACACTTGTGGGCTTGTGGACCCAAGGGTCTTAATGTCACACAATCGTCGGCGCACTGACTAGCACAAAAGTTACAATCATCAACAACATACAATTATCAATCATCAACAATCACTATGAAATCTCCCCTAATTAAGAATATACTAAACATATACTCGCATATATACTAACATATACTCGCATATACTAATATAATATATATATATATATATTACGGAAAAGATGGTAATACTGATTTTGACAACTATATATAAAATCCCCCTCAATTTAAGAATTTCTCATATTCGTATATATAAATATTCAATATTCAGGAAAAAGGCATAATCATCATCAATATTCATGAAAAAGGAAATACTCTATAACCAACTCTAAAATCCCTCCTAATTTAGAATCTCACATGTACATCTACATGTTACGGATCTATGACAGTTAGCATAAATCCAGTTCTCAAAAACACATTTGGCATAAACCCAGTTGGCATAAAAAGACTTTTAGCATAAAAAGACACTTAGCAAAATTCCATTTGTACTAATTGGACACTATGCATAAAATTTTGTTGACAAATGGGACATTTTGCATAAATCTTTTTAACAAATGGGACATATAAATATTCTGTAAAAGGAGTATATTGAAGTCCTTATTGAACTCTGATTTTGAATCCAACTCTAAAACCCCTCCTAATTCAGAATCTCACACATCCATAAATATAAATATTATGGAAAAAAGAGCAATCCTGATTTTGAATCCAACTAGCTTTAAAATATACTTTTAATACTTTTAAAAAAAAATGTCAAAAAATTTATTTTCCATCATATTTTTTCATCATAATGATCATTCATCATCTTCATCATCATCATGATCATGACCAACACTATCATAACCTTATTACGTAACCAACAACCAAAATATCATTTACAAAAAATTTATACCAAATGTCCTATTTACTAATAAGATTTATGCCAAATGTCCCATTTGCCAACAAAATTTTATGCTAAGTGTACAATTAGTACAAATGTAATTTTGCTAAATATCTTTTTATGCTAATTGGTTGTATGTTAACAGTCTTTTTATACCAACTGGGTTTATGCGAAAAATCTTTTTGAGAAATAGATTTAGATCAACTGGGATGCTCCCCTATTTTACATATTATATATTTATACACATGTACATTTTGTAAAAGGCGTATAACCCTAAGTTTGTAATCAACTCTAAAGTCCCTTCCCATTTTTTTTTTTTTTACATATGTCAGAAAAGGTAAACATTTACAAAGCTTTACTTTAAATGGAGTATAAATATTCCATTATAATGCAACACATACAATACAACGAGTTCTGTTCTTCCATAAAATGAAATTATAATTTCGATGTTCTGTCATTACACCAATTATTTATACTTTTCCTTTCTAATATATACTAATTGACAGTCTTTTACTATAGATATAATTAGATTTTTGTTTGATAATTAAAACGATTCAATGAATTTTATATAGTGTCTAGTCAAATTTTTTTTAAAATCACTTTCAATTTCAACAACTGTATAACCTATATAACCTATACATAACCTATATAAACTGTAGGTAGGTATTGGTATATAAAATTTTATCCTTTACTAGACTTTTTATCTATAGTACGTACTGACTGAGTAATAATTTTTTTTTTGTAATCAATATATTATAATTATGTAATTCTTTGATTTTATGTTAAGATTCATCTCATCAGTAACTAATAATGTTTTTATTGTTCTGTTTTTGTATATTTAATCTAATTTAAATGAAAAATAAATCTTCGACCTTCTTCATAGATCATTAAAGAGAGAGAGAAATCATGCGTAAATTAATTTAAATTTGAATAGAAATTTATTAAAGTGAAATGTTTTTGTCACCCTGACACTAGGTAACGACAATTCCACTTATATGAAGTAAAATTTACAAAAAAATTTTCTTTTCTTTTTCCACAAAAAAAAAAAAAAAAAAATATATAAAACAAAACAAAAAAATTTAACATTTAAAATTTTACTATTAATTTAAAAATTTCATAGTTTCACAATGAAGAAAAACAAAAATCTAGAAAAAAAAAACTTTTAAACTAAATGAATTAAATAAATAAGATATAAGATACATTTTTTTTTTTTGTTTTTTAATTTCTAATTATCACTTTTTTAATAAAAACTAAAATTTTAATTAAAAAAAAAAATTTATTTGTATATAAAAGAAAAATTTTTTGATAATAAAAATCATTTAATAGTAAAAAATTTAACAGTGAACATAAAATTAAATAAAAACACAAAAAAAAAAAAAAAACAAAAATAGCCTTACTTTAACTTTTTCAGTTATTTTTAGAATCTGTTAAAGTGAAAATTTTGTGGAAAAAAATAAATTAAAATTTATAAAAATCAAAAAAAAAAAAAAAAAAAAACCAAATTTCATATAAAATTGTGATTAAAAACGGATTACATACATATAGTGTTTAAATATCAATTAAAATGAAAATATATTTAAATATTACTGTTATAATTTTCATAACAATTTTCATTTCAATAAATTCAGCAACAAAAAATGAAAATAAAAAAAAAGGATTGAATTTTACAACAACAGAACAAACAGCAAAAAGTTTTACATCATTTCAAAAAAATTATACTAAATCTAATAATGAAATTGGAGGATTTAAAAAACTTGCAGAAATACGAGAAATTGGAAGTGATGTTGGACGTAGAATAAGAAAACGTTTTGGTGGATTATTTGGTCCATTTGGAATGATGGGTGGTGAATAATAATTTTGTTTTTTTTTTCTTTGTTTTTTTTTTATTAACTATATATTTATTTAAAAAAAAATGATACTCGCGATCTCCTTATATGCAAATATCTTGCATTGAAGCCCGTGAAGTATATTAACTGGTGGTGGTGATGATGAAAAAAACATTCTCAGTAAACTTTTATTTCCGGTCAATAAATTTTAAGTAAAATTTAATCAGTCATTAATGTGAAAAAAAAAAAATCCGCTTAAATATTTTTGATCTGTTGTTGCTCAGTGCTTTAAAAATTAGTCGGTCTATTTGTTATTCTGTTTTCTTTTCTTCTTTCTATTCCATTATTTAGGAACAGCTTGCCGCTTGTGCTTACAAGCGGCAATGATGTTTTCTTTATCTAGAAATTTCCTTTTACATTTCGAATGTAATTTTTAATTGTTTTACAGTTCATGTTCTTAATAGGCGATTCTTTTGTTATTTTTGAATTTTTTTATTTTCTGATTTTTTATAGCATAATTCGCATATATATCAGTAAAAATCTCATCCAGTTAAAATGAATAAGACTACAATATTTTACTTTTTTAACATTCATAACGTAAAAATTAAGTGCTTAAAATATTGCAAATATTTACATTAAGTAAATGTGGTAAACATTTTATCTAATGACGTAGTGGTTAAGTCGCCAGCTTTGCAATGGAAAGATACTAGCTGGTAAGGAGTCCAAATCCAAGCAAATTAAACACAGTAAAGGGAAATGGATATAAGTATATGACACTCTAAGAAAACCACTAAACAGCATTGCATGAATAACTTTAGAGTGAATTCCTCAATGGATAAGAAAATAATTCCCTCCAAAGAAAACCTGACGTAGAACCATCCACCAACATTTTTATAATTGCAACAGATGAAGTTAAATTATAAGCGCCAAATCAATTGAAATGAAGTTCTGAAATGGAAGCCCTATTCTCTCAAAATTATACCCTAAAAAATTAAATTAAAATTTTTAAAATTTTTTTGACGTTCATTCCTAATTATGCACATTGGTTTCTTTAATAAATTGTTTAAGATTTATTTCAATAGTTTTATAGATGATCTCTTGATCTAAAAATTGCTCAAAACTTCAATTTTTAATTTTATGCAACTTAAACTTTTCAAAAAAAATAATAAAATAATTTCAATAAACTTGATCAATAAAAAAAAAATTTAAACATATACATATTTCTTAGTTAGTTTCACTCTGTCTATTGGATCAGTACAAAATAATATAAGAGATAAAGTAAGAATCTTTTTGAAAAAAATTATTTCGTTATATCACTTTGCAAAAAACTTGCAGTTTTTTTGAGTCAATTATTAGGTTCTACTCCTAAAAAAACCTAAAATAATATTTTTATACTTAAAGTTCTCTAGGATCAGAACCCCATAATGTTAGGATTATATATTTAATCTGATATGCAAACGATTTTAAATATTATTAAATTAAGTTTTTTTATTTTATTCAATGATTTTTATCTGAAGTACAAAATTATTTTTGTTTTTAATTTGCCAATAGAAAATTTCTTATTTTACAGTCGAATGACATCAAATCAAAACAAATAAATAAAAAATAAAAAGTGTAACAAATCTCCTAAAATTTAATTTACTTGAGAAATAGTAAAAAAAAATATGTATACGATTTAATTTCAATTCATTTTCAATTAACACTTTTTTTTTTTTGGGGCTTATACGCGTTTTTTTTTTTTTTTTTTTTATATATAAATACACCTTATCCAAAAATATAAATGATTAGTACTTACAAATTATTTCACGGGTTAAAAAGTTCAAAATTATAAAATTTTTTTTTATTTTTAATTTTTATAAAAAAGAAAAAAATAAAAATATTTTTTAAAGAGAGTAAAAGTGTTAAATATAACGAAGAATTTTCATATAGAATTTCATATTATACAAAATAGATTTCTCAAATTTATATAATTTTTGGATTTTGATCTCATATAATCATGAGAAAATTTTTATTTAGTTTAATAACTATTGTTATTATTTGTATAAGTTGGACAGCATATGCTCAAGAAGAAGAAGAATTTGAAGAATTAAAACAATTACAAAGGAAAGTAAAGAAACCATTATCATTTTTTGGTCATGCTTTAGGACCATTCGGTATGTTACAAAATAATATTGTATGTTACAAAAGTTTTAAAGGGAGATTTGTATATTTGAATATTGATTGAATCAAATTGAATGCTAATTTATTTTTAATCTAAGAATAAAAAAATAGAAGTACGAGTCAACCAGATCTTTCGCTTTATTCAATAAAGCGATTTAATTATTCATTGGATTAATGAAGTGGTGGATTTAGTTGGTTCTTGTAACTTACCTTGTTTTAACTTATCTAATTTAAATTTCTAAAACATTTATAATTATGTAAAAATTTTATAGTTGAAGCTTTAATTCTACCCCTATAGGTTTCCATATTTTTTTATTATTTCAACAGGATTATTTTGAGAAAAGCTATATTTTATCTATAAGTATTAGTCCTTATCATTAATTAGTCCTTCAATTTCAAAAGTCCTTTTCAATTTCAAAAAAAAAAAAAAGAAATGTTCTTGAAATTATAAATTTACTGTCAATTCAAATAAATTTAATAAATAAAATTTGAATTCGTTGCAACTTCCACTTGTATTTCTTTTTTTTTTTTTTTTTTTTAAATTCAGATACCGCATTTTCACTGTTCTAATTTTTCGTTCACATTTTTATGTTAATTATCATTAAAGGTGTTAAGAAAATATCATTTTTCATATTTTCCTTATTTACAATGTTGTAAGCAAATGTTTTCAAATTAGGTATATAAATTACAAATAGCCTTGGAAAGAAAAAATAGTATTTAAATAAAAATTGAGTAAAAATGAAATTACTTTTACAATTTCTTATTATTTTGCTGTGTGTTATTTATTTTGTTGAAGCTGTAAATGAAGAAACAAGTGTTGCTAGAAAGAAAAAATATTCATATTATAAATATAAACATTTAATTAAATATATAGTTTGTAAGCTTATGGAAATTTAATTTAATTTAAATAAAATTATTTATTTTAAAATACTTACAAAAAATAAAATTTTAGTGTGAAAGAAAAGAAAAGTTCTCGATTTAAATTTAGAAAATAATATTTAAATTACATTATTTTATTAAATTTGAAATTTAATATTTAGTAAAAGAATCAATATTTGATCTTATAACTAAGGACATTTTAAAATCTTTAGTTCCAGAGATTTCAAAGAATTTTTCAAAAAATATATTAAAAATTAAGTTTCCACCTTAAGTCTTTCATTTTAAAAACGTTTAAATTTATTTATGATGATAATATGGCTAAAACAAACATTAATTGAAACTTTATTAAAAAAAATATTAAACTTTTTTTCTTTTTGATTTGTATTTCAGGGGGATTTGGTTTTCATGCACTTGCATTGTTATATTGGTTAAAAGTGAAAGCAGTTATTATTGCATTTATTGTTGGAACTGCAATTGTTTGGGGTGCAAAATACGTATGGGGTAACAATAAATCATGTCCTAAAGAAATAATTCATGAAGGTCCAATTATGCCATTTAGCCATGGGTAAACTAAAAAAAAAAAAATTTAAAAAAAATTAAAGGAATTTTCACTTTAAAATTATTTATTTTTTATATTATATAGTCCATTATGGTCCGGTCATGATCATATTCCATATTCACCAAGTTATTCATCATCACCATATGATCATCATCATATTTCATCAGATTCATTCGGATCATCACCATTTATCGATTCACCAACATCATCTTCATTTCCAGGAGCAGAACATTTTGCTTCAGATAAAAAATGGAAAAGAGAATCCAGACAAAGACAATTTGAATCTGAAGCACAGTAAGTTTTAGAAAAATTTAAAATATTAAATTAAATTAAATTTTAATGTGTGTGTGTGTGTGTTTTTTTTTTTTTTCTTTTTTTACTTTTTTTCATAGAATATCAAATATAGTTTTTGCATTTCTTGGTGTTGATTCAGATGCTTGTCGTAAACGTTTTGTATGTGAATGGGAATTTAGATCAAAACGATCACCAATAACAAGTCTTATATTTCGTGTATTAGGTAGAGGAATATTTACAAAATATTTAAGAAATTCAAATGAAATTCGTTCATTTGATGATTGTGGAATGGTATATGATGAGTGTAGATTCATTGAAGAACATATACCAGAAAATGAATATGAAGATTTAGAAGAAGATAACAATTCAATTATTGAACATTCACATAATGATGATAATTTATTGCCCACATTATCAACACATGAAAATAATGAAAATTTAAATGAAAATGAAACTGAAACTAGTACTCAAATAATTCAACGTAATTATGAAGGAGAAGAAGAAGAAAAAGAAGAAAAAGAACAGCATCATTATAATGGTGATAATATTGTTAAAATGGACAATAATAAATTAAGTTCAAATAAGGTGCGAAAATCACAACCGGAAGTTAAATTATCAATGAATGATAATCAAAATAATAAGAAGAAAAAGAAAAATATGATCGCTGAAACATTATTTAATAGATCAAAATCAAAATTACGTGTAGTTCCTATTAGAAGATAAGAAACTAGAAAAAAGAAAAAAAAATTTTTTTTTTTTTTTATTGTGTTAATTAAATTTTAAATTGGCACCTTTCTAAATGCAAACAAAAAATTTCAATGGTAAATTTTGTAGTATAGTATTATAGTATAATTATAGTTTATTTATTTATTTATTTGTTATTTGTATATGTTGTAGCAACTAGAGTGATAATATTAAAATTTTTTTATTGGATTGCACTTTCGGCAATAAAGAAGTAAATAAAAGTGATAATCCGTTTCTAATTTTCATTTTTATTTTAAACTCCACTATAAGACTTTCACTATTAACAAAACAAAAAAACAGAAAAATAAACTAAGTCAGAGGTAAAGATACTTTAATATTTCCATCAGTGAAATATTAGAATCTAATACCTTATTCTTATTAATAGGAAGTTTTTTTTTTTTTTAATTTATTATTTATTTATTATGAATTGATTTTAAGTTATTTATTGTAGTTTAAAAAATAGAATTTTAATAGAATTGTAATTGTTTAATAAAATAATGTTAAAAAAAAAGAACAGAAGAAAAAAAAATTTGTTATATTTTTAATTTTTTTTTTAAGCACAATGACAAAAAATTGAAAAAAGTTACAATTTAAAGACACTTTCCAACCACAAGAGAACTGAAATTGCACAGTTCCCGAATTATTAAACGTTTCAACTAATGACATTATTGTAATTGTATACATACAAGTAATACTCAAGTAGATTTGTAATAAACTCAAATTTCGTTGTGGTACCTCATATTTTGAGCACACATGAGCTCACTCGTTGAGGTAACTCAAATATTGAGCAAATAGTAGCACGTGATCTTGGAATTCAATTAATAGAAAAATAAATAAAAAAATGATACTATATGCATAAGATACGTTCGTAACCGCAAGAAAACTACAATTGCACAGTTACCGAACGGTGAAAATCTTTTTAGCTGATGTTCGTTGGATTAATAATGAACGTTTCAATTAATGACATTATTAATGTACTTATAGAAAAAAGTAATACTTAGGGTTGTTATAAACTCAAATTTCGACTCAATCCATCGCTTAACTCAAATTTTGAACTACCTCATACTTTGAGCAAAAGACATGAGCTCAGCTGTTGAACCAATTCAAATGAACTAGCATGTACTTTGAGCGATATGAATAAGCTCACACGTTAAGTTAACTCAAATATTTAGCTAGCAATAAATATGAGCTAATTCAAATTTTCAGTGCGATTCAAATGAACTGAAACTCATTGAATTTTTTATTAATATTACCACCATATTAATATTAATATAACCACCATACTTTTGGGAATCAGACGATAAGATCAAAATGAAAACATGGAAGGTTCTGAAATATAATTTTTCCACAAATAACAGTTTAAATGTTTTAAAAAATAAACGCTTCGGGTCTATAAAATATTTTTTTATTGAAGACAACACGGTTTTATCAACCAGTGCTTCTGTGTAGATATTATTTAGTTGTAGTAAATTAGTATTCAAGCCGAGTAAATTAAATAATGAAAATTTCGGCAAACAATTTTTAATGAGAAATCATAAACTTTTATAAATATTTTTTTTTAATTTATCCTGTCTTTTGTACAGGAAGGAAAGGAACATTAACGAAAATTTATTTTTAAAATCGAAATTTATTTTAATTTTTTTTTACTAAAAAATTAATGAAGTTATGCATAAAAAAAATTATTAAATTAATTGTTCCTTTCTTTTAAGATAAATATCAAATTTAAAAACCCATATATGGATTTAAAAAAAAAATTAATGTATTTGAGCTAATTTAAGTTACTCTTAACTCAACTCAAAATTTGAGTTAACTTAACATGTGTGCTTTTGTGTACTCTTCAAAGTATGAACTAGTTCAACATATTTTCAGTTTAGTTGAACGTGTGAGCTCATCTAAATCGCTTTAAGTATGAGTTATTTCATTATTTTAGTTGAGGTTCGTATTTGTGTTCGCCCCTCCGTACTTAAGAAAATGTTGCTTATTGGTCAAAGATAACTAATAATGAACATATCAAACTTAAACCACAACAAAATTATAATATAGAAATTAATTTGTATTAAGAGGTTATTATTATTAATAGTTCTGCTCGGTCTTTCAACCAAACCAAAAACAATGTCAGTAATAACTGACAAGAGTCACTAACAATTGGTTTAACATAGGTGGAAAGAAATTTATATTTTCTGACAATTAACAAGATAGAAAAAACAACGGTAAAAAAAAACGCTCTGCACAACTCAATGGATATACTGCGGTTTTATGAATAATTCCAACTTTTGGGTTGTGATTAAGCATGCTTTAAGAAATAAATGATTAAACCAAACTAAAAAATCTAGACTGTTGCTTATTATATTAAGAAATGGTGAATGTATTCATAATGCTACCCATACACGGCAGACTAGGTTGTAAATTTGGCACGCCAACAGGTTTTAGAACCATTCCACACCCTTATCCAACCATTGTAATTATATACTTTATATTTTTATTATTTTCTCAAATAAAACTCAACTACAAACCAAAAACGCCGCCCACAAAAATCAAAATTTTTTGATATTCTTCCAACCAACTTTTTAACCATCAAAATGGTTTTACAACTTGCCCATACACGATACAACTTATCAAGTCCGCGTACCAAGTTTTCAACCTAGTCTGCCGTGTATGGGCAGCATAAGAATCGAAACTAAGGAATATTCAATATTATATCAAATTAAATTAAAACAAAATGGTTTAAAAATAAATATATAACATTTATTTTTGTCTTTTTTTTTTTTTAATTTTTTAATTACTTTACTTTTTTTTTATAAATACAATGAACTATAAAATGCACGAAAAATCTCAACAAAAGAATAATAATAACTAAACTACTTTTTAACCATTTACCAAACAGATATTAAATTCTTAACAAAAGTAGTGTTAGAAATCATTAGAAAAGAAACAAAAAACGATTTATAAAACTAAAGATAATCTTTAATCTAAATTTTTTTTGCTTTCTTTTTTTTTATTGAGTTAATACCTTCTGCTAATTGTTCAATTTCTTTATAATTAATTGTATTATCATTACTTTTAGTTTCTTTCTTTTTTGTATTTGATTTCTGTAATAAATCTTGTATTAAATTATTAACACGAACCCAAACAAAATTTAAGAAATCCATTGCTAAATCTTGTTTGAAAAATGCTATTGCTACTAAACAAACTAAAAGTAATGCTGATATAGAATTTTGATTTAAATCACCTTCTGTTGTACGTAATTCTGGTTCAAAATTTAATTCAACATATATCGAACTTTTATTTGCAATGAATTGTTCTGTTGGTAAAGTAAATTTATAAATTCGTTCTGCTAAAGTTGTTTTTAATTCAACAAAATATGTTCGACCATCAAGTGGAATTCTTGGGAAGAAAATCATAATACCAGGATTAAAACGTGCTTTAATATTTAAAGGAGTTTCAACTTTTTGTGAATAAATTGGACTATCAGAGCTGCCTTTACGATATAATTGTATACGTAATGATTTGTATAAATCATTTGAAGATGCATAAATACGTGCTGTGACATCAACAAAATTAATTGGACTAATAGCAATTAAATTGACATCATTTGAATCATTTAAACCAATTTCAACGATACGACTTTCTGGTATTGATCTTTCGACATTTTTATTTGCTTCTCCAGTTTTTGGTTGTACTGTGTAAGTACAACCTGGTTGAAGTCCACGAATTCTATATTGACCATTTTGTTCAGTTGATGATTCTTCTTGATGATGCATGCATTTTTCATTCGAAATAGCCTCAAGTAAAATATTAGGAAATGGTTCACCATTTAATGATGTTACAGTTCCAAAAATTGAATAAGCAACACGTTTACCACTGTTAAAATTTAAATTACATATAAAACAGATTTAATTAAATAAAATAAATAAGTTTATTTATATATTTTACTTACATTAATTCCACTTTAATTGTTTCACCATCTTTAATATCAATCATTTTTGAATTTGGTTCAAATTTATATTCTTTCATCATAGGTCTCAAGAAATATTGACTTGGAGATAATGAGTGAAATTTAATAGTACCATCATCATTAGTTATCATATTTTTTCTATAACTTTCGGCTCCAGATAATGATAATAAAACTCCACTTAATTTATTTCCACTTTCATCTTTAACATTAACTATAACATCACACAATTTATGTGCTTTAAAAACATTTAATTGTTTATCATAGTCTTTAAAAACATAAGATTCTTTTTCAGCTTTTAATTCGTATTCTAAACTTTCATCAATTGGACTGAATTTAAATGTACCTTTTGTTGAAGTTACTGTTTCTTGTTGTTGAATTTCAGGATTTTGTGGGAAATTTAATGTAATTTTTGCATCTGCTATTGGTGGATCAATTTTACCATCAATTATTAAACCTTTTATAGCAATAAAATTAAATGCAACATCGATACAATCATTACCACCAACTAATTCTTTTGTTTCTGGTTTAAATAACATTAAATTACTTATTGGTGTTATAATTATTTGTTCTTCAGGTTTCAAAAACATATCATGACGGTATGAATGATATCCATCTACTTTATGTGATTCTGAAATGGGATTAACAATTTGTTTACCAGAAGATGTTTCGATTTGAAGTTTCATTGAGAATATATTTGATTCTGGAGATAAAATTCGAATTCCAATTTTATGTGCAACAGCTGTTAAAACAACGGGATTTTTATCATCTGTTGTAAATGATTTTGGAACATCTGCAAGGTATGTGTGGCATCCATCTAATGTAAAACTATATTCTCCAGATTTGGCAACACAGAAAGTATTTACACCTGACATGATTTTAATAGATTCGGTAGAACTTTTTATTTTTTCCGACGAAGATTTCCATTTATAATTAAGCTAAAATTATAATTACTATAATTAGAAAAGTATATATTAAATAAAATTTAATAAAAGAACTTACAGTAGTTCTATGACTAGAAATAATTGAAATTTCATAACCCTTATGAATAAAGTGTGGTGCAGTTTCTACGGCTGATGCAATATTTATTAAAATTTTATTGCTTTCAAAACATAAATTCGATTGTGGTACAGTAATTTCGTATGGTCCAGGTAATACTTTCAGAAATTCATATTTTCCATCTAAAATTAAATGTGAATGATTTTTAAAATTATTTTTTAAATACATTTTAAGTTCAATTAAGTACCTTTACTAATGGTTTTCATTGTTTGGCCAGTTGGTTTACCCATAGAATCTAAAGAATGTAATGTAACTTCTGTAGTTTTGCAACTATTTGAACTGTCTGCCAAGCATTTAATTTGTCCATTTAATGTAGCTCGTAGTTGAGAAAATACAATACCAGAAAGCATAGGTGAATTTATTACTTCAATTGTATGTCCTTGTGGGTAAAATCTAAAATATTTTTAAAGAAAAATAATTAAGTATAAATAATTAAACTTTTATCGAGATTTTTACTGAATTCCATTAGCTTTATCTTCTTCAGTTGTTAAAACTTTTACTGAATATTTTCCAGGAGATAAAAATGTACACCATTGATTGTTTTCGGTTGTCGCATGGAATATTGAATCACCTTTACTTATTTCAACCGAATATGATAAATCAGATTTAACTTCACCACATACTTTAAAGCCAGAAACTATAAATTCACCCAAATTTGGATTTTCAATTGATATTTTTGATACTTTTTCAGCAAATAAAAGATTTTCCGCAACAATTTCGAATTTATAATTTTTTTCTGGTATATTACTCAAAACAAAATGTCCATTTGTATCAGTTTTTGCTATAGTTTCACCTTTTAATTTGATTTCAGCACCAGAAACACCTTTCCCACCAACTGAATATAAAACGTTTCCAAATACTCTAAAGCCAGAAATCTAAAATTATAACTTTTTGTAGAAATGTTATTTGTAAAAAATTAAAAAAAAAAATAACAATCACCTCAAAATTCTTTTTCAAAACTATATTATCTTTTTCTACTTTGAATTCAAATTCTTCTAGAGTAAATGTAATAGTTAATTGTTTATCAGTAACAAATGGTTTTACTTTATATGTTCCAGGTTTAACATTTTTAAACATATATTCACCATTTTTTTCAATTTCAACTCTATCCAATTGCTTTAAAAAAATTTTAAAAATGATATTTAATAACGTAAATATTATTTTGAAAATATTACTTACTTTTCCAGTGTTTTGTTCCAATAAAACCATTTTAATATTTTTGTATGCTTGACCGATATTGTCAAAATGTCCTTGAACATTAAAACCACTCACAACCAAAGAATTTTCGGGTAATTCCGTATTACCACTTTTAACAATTACTGTATGTTCAGATTTTGAAAAATACCATGAACTATGTGATGCACGAATAATATATTTTCCAGGTATAATTGGAGTAAATGAAAATACACCATTTAAATCAGTTTTTGTTTTTCGTACATCACTTGAATTCTCTGATTGTAATTCAACAGTTACATCTTTAGCGCCACCAACTGATTGACCTAAAATTCCTACTTTACCAGTTATACCGAATCCCTTAAATACAAAATTAACATCTTTTCCTTAAAAAAAAACAAAAAACAAAATTATAAATTTTAATAAAATATTAATTAATTTTCAAATCAAAAATTTCATTAGAGAATAAATACCTTGACTACAAATATCAGTTTTACCATCAAAATTTAATACAACTCTTTCTGGTTCAAAACTCCAACCGGGTGGAGGTGATATTTCTAATAAATATTCACCTTTATCATAAACTGGTAAAAAGTAATAACCATTTGATGGTGAACAATCAGTCTTATCTTTTAAGCTGCCTTGTTTAGTTAACCTATAAAAAAAAAAAGTTATTTTACATTATTGTTTTGTATTATATAAACCTTTGCGTTTTATTTAATCAAAATTAAAAGAAATATACAAAAAATTAGCTAGGTGGCAACTTTAAAGGTATGTAGCACATTTAATGTGCATGAATTAATTAAATTAATTTTAAATTGTTAAAATTTCTACTTACAATTTTATTTCTACTTTTGAAAAATCTATGTCGGCATGACTTTTAATAAATCCACCGCATCCTAAAATTTCATCACATGAAATAAAATTTATTAATGTGATTAATTTAATTAATAAAATTATATAAAATTTCGATTTTATCCTAGTCATTTTTTTTCTTCTTCTATCTATTAATCAAAAGAAAAGTCCAATATGAATATAGTAATACAATAATATACAATACCACTTTACTAAATTACTATACATACCGATTTTCAGAATTTAAGGTCGCAACGAATTTGACATTTTTGACGTACACATTTACAATTTACACATGATTTAAACGAAACTTTTGGAAATGGAACCAATAATGAAATCAATGAAATATATAGGTAGGAAGGAATAGGTATAAAAAAAGGCAGTTTATTTAATTTAAAAATGTACAGATTCATTTAAAACCAATTTGAATATTAATTTGTTTAATAAATATAGATAATTAGATGAAGTTTAAGAATAGGAATTTAAAAATACTAAAGTTTTAATATTTAATGTACTATAATTTAAAGATAATAGCAGTTTAACATTTTGAAGATGTTAATAACGGCAAACCAACGGTTTTTTTTATTTGTTTATGTTTTGTACAAAAAAAAAAAATAGTTGAACTAAATATTAATTATTTGGTACGTAAAAAAAAAAATTAAATAAAAAAAAAAAAGAATGACAAATTTATTTACCTTTTTTGCACTTACATTATTTTATTACGCTTTTACTGCCCTTTTAGTGAAGATGTGAAAATTTTTTACATTTGTAATAAAAATTAAAGTAAAAAATGACATAATATACATATGTATACATACATATGGACAACTGCATGTATATAAATATCAGATATGTACATAAACCTAGTCCAAACTAAATATGTATGAACTACAAAAATTAAATATATGTACAAGTGTGGTGGCATCAGTTTCCGGACAAATAATTTTTTAATTTTCAATATATTCAATATATTTAAATAACACTTTCACTAATATTTGAAAAAATCTAATAAGAGCTTGCTGCTTTTGAGTGATTGTCCATAATTTTTTTTTTTAAGTAACATTTTTTTTGCACAGCTGAGTAGTGCGTACTTGTCAACTATACTTTTTATTATTGAATTATTTATTTGTCTCCTTTGTTTTGTTTAGAATTTTGTTAGGAACAAAATAGTAAAAGTAAATCGCAAAATCGCAAAAGTCAGTTATTTCAAATTTTCTTAATATAAATATGTTTATTTGTCCACAAAGTGATGTCTGTCCGGAAACCGATGCCACTACTATTAAATATATATATAAAATTAGTTATTGAAGTAAAGATTCTTCATTTAAAATAAAAATGTCTGCACTTAAGGTAAAAAAATATCCTCTTAAAGTAAAAAAGTCTTCATTTAAAGTAGAAAATATTAACTTAAAGTAAAAAAGTATTCAGTTAAAGTAAACATGGTATATGTGACTAATTTCTAATTTTTAGTTTTCAATTACAGTTCAGAAATATTTTCATTTCGACTTCTTGAGTCGAAATCACGTTATAACGGGTGTTTTTTTTTTTTAGAATGATAGAACTTTAAATTGAAATAAAACACATTTAAATTAAGATTGAAGCCAATTTTCTTTTTTATTTGATTTCAGTAAGCATTGACAAATTATCATGGAAAAACTCACGCCGAAGCAACCTTTATAAAATCAGTGTTCTATTCGCCAAACTTATAGAGCATTTTTTATTGTGTTTAATGATGAAACTCATTTTTGGTTGAACAGCTTTATAAACAAGCAAAATTGCCGTATATCGAGCGAAAATAATCCTCAACAAATTCAGCGTAGGTTTCATTGCATCAGGAAGAATGCACCGAATGGTGTGGTTTACACGCTGGAGGCGTGTAATGGTGTGGTGAATGGTGTGGTCCACGACGAATGGTGTGGTCCATATTTCTTAAAAACGATGCTGAAGCTAATATTACAGTGATGCTCATTATAGATTGATGATCAATGATTTTTTGTTTCAAAATTTGAATGGTATCGACCCGAAAGTGTTTTGCTTCCAACAAGATGATGCTAGACGTCATACTGCTACAGCAACAATTGATTTATTGAGAGAAAGATATGTTATCACCAACATTATTTCGAGAAATGGTCCAATTAATTGACCTCCAAGATCATGCGACATAACGCCACCGCGGTTATGTGAAGTCATTGGTTTATGCAGATAAACCAGAAACAATAGACACTTTGGAAGCTAACATAACCCGTGTTATTGATGAAATAAGGTCTGAATTACTCAAAAAAAAATGGTCCAAAATTGGTCTTATCGAATGCGGTTCCTCAGAATTAGTCGTGGTGGACATATTGCCGGAAATTATATTTAAAACCTAAATGTCATAAAATTAACTTTCAAATAAAAAAAAATTTGGCTTCAATCTTTATTTAAATGTGTTTTATTTCAATTTAAAGTTCTATTATTCTACAAAAAAACACCCGTTACATTTATTATGCGATATTTCTTTATCCTTTAAAAACAGAGAAATTAATATTTATATATTTAATATTTAATATTTATATATTAAATATTTATTTCAATATGGAATTTAAAATAGTTACTCTTACTGTATACTATTTTATGTACATATATTAAGACAGTGATTTAATTTTAAGCTTTCGTTTTTAGAGTTCAAATAAGAGACAATAAAAAAATAAAAAATAAAAAAATTAAATTAAAATTTTATGGTCATATTTAAGTGTTAAAAAAAAATATATACAGTGGAACTTCCTTAACTCGAATTCGCAAAGGTAATGAAAATTTCTTCGAGTTATAAAAACAAAATAAAAAATAAACTCCTTCATTTGATTAAAAAAGTTGAATTCTATTCTAATAACATTTCTTTTATAAATATATTAAACAAAAATATTAAAAAACTTAAACAAAAAATCATATAACAGTTAAAAATTAAATTTTTAAATACCTATAGACTATAAGCATATATTTTTTACTTTTTATAAGTATATTTTCGCAAGTTTAATTCAAATAAATAATATTTTGACACTTTTTAAACTTGCGTAAATTTTTAATTTATTGTAAAAAAAATTTGTAATTGTTTCTTGTTACGACAAAATAAAAAAAATATTAATTTTGTAGTAAGAATTTCGTAAATTTTTCGAGTTAGAGAAATTTTTGATACCATAGGTATAGTTTTTACTTCCCGACTTATGGAGAATTTCGAGTTAGGGAACTTCGAGTTATGGAGTTTTTTTTAAAACATAATGAGGAAATGGTTTGGATCAGCGTCCGCGTTCGATTGAAATGTAATTTTTTATAAGAGTACTTAGTGGTGCCACCAACATTTCATAGAAGACCACTTTAGTTAATGTCAAGGTCATTTGAAGGTCAAATTGATTATTTGAAAATTTTTCTATTATTTTGTAGTATTTTACTTTATCCGTTATATCTTTCATCTACGATAATATACAGGAACCATTTTTTTTACTATCTTTAATATATATCTTGTTTCATCTTAATCGGTGTTACCGTTTTTCAGATATTGCAGTTTCAAGTGGAAATTTTGATAAAAAAAAAAAAAAATTAAAACTTTCAAAAAAACCAATATACATGTAAAATTTTCAAAGGCACTCTATATTTATTACTATACCGTTAGAAAAAACTTTTCAACTCTCAACGAAGAGATCAGTTAAAGAATATTTCGACTTATAGAAGTTCCACTGTAATTAAAGTAAGAAAAAACTTTCTTGGGTTTTTTACAATGTAAACTAATGTAACTTATGCACTTCTACTTCCATAAATGAATGAAATGTTCATACTTCTTTTCATATAATCACATACATTACAAAATTCTAAGAAAAATTGACAAATTTTGGTATAAGTTACAAATTTTAAAATGTAGCAAAAACTATATTTTTTGAAAGATATGCATCTTTGAAAACAACGAGTGCTGCGACGAGATAAGTCGTTAATTTTCACTTTTTATTTGTTAGTTATTTTTGCGGAAATAATGTAATACTTCTACTGCTATACAACATAATATGTACATACATACATACACACATAATAACATAATCGATACAAACATATTACATACTTACATATTAGGTCTGCTGCGTACTTTCCTGACTAATTTCTCTGACTATTTTTTTTTTGAGAGAAAAGAGCAAAATTTCACGTTTTTCTCATTTTATTGTCATTTGTACGGAAAAGTACGCAGACAGAAAACTGACTAAAAATGTTATAGTTGACACTTGCAATTGACATATAATGTTTAGTTGAAATTTTTTTTTTTTAATGTTTTTCTCTGCCACATAAATGTGGACAGAAAATTACACAGCCTTTCCTGTTCATGGCCGTACATGTCGTAACTCTTACGACGTGTGTGGGGTTCGAAGCTACACTCCCTCGGTGTTTACAGCGTATTTTATACGCTCTTATCCACTAGGCCACCCAGGCCCCCGTAGTTGAAATTACAATTGACAACTATAAGATACAATAATTTTTTTTAAATTCAATTGTTTTAAATAAATTATTTATTATTAAAAATGGAAAAAGAATTAATTTTAATGGAAATGCTTGATAGTGGTTCAGAAAAAAGAAGAATCAGCAAGTTGTAGTAGTGAGACCGAAATAAATTAAACATTAAATAATAAAACATCTAAAGTGCGTTTCATTTCTTACTCGTTTCAAAATGGCCGGAATAGAGTTCCACTTCGAGAACAAAGCTAACTTAAATATTACAAAGTTACAAAGGTCGAACTGTCAAAGTCTTATGAAGTGTCATTATTATATTATTATTTCAAATTTTTATATTATAAATTTACATATTGAAATACTTGTAAACGAAAGCGTTCAATTGAACTATACTTAAAATAAAAAATTTTTTAAGACTCCATTATTTGTTTGTAATAAATACATGTTATAAACGAAAACGCATAAACTGCACACAGCGTAAGAATGAAACTCACTCTGTTAAAAACTTTATAGGGGAAGTGTGTCACGTGATCAAAAATTTAGTCAGAGAAATAGTCACTCTCAGTACGCAGACAGTTTTCGGGCTTAAAATTTATAAAGTTTTACATTTTTTGTAAAGTTAATGAGTGCGCAGACAGACCTCTATTACATATAGTACTTATTTACCATAATAATTCAGGAATGTTTTTTTTAAAGATACATAAATAGATGGAGGTAATACTATACATATATACAAAAACGATGGCGTTGAATAGTTATACCTATTAAGTTTTAACTATTGTAAAAGTAGTATTAATAATTCTTAATTATAAAGCATCTAGATTTTCCCAGGGTAGTACTTTTTATTTCGTGCGGGGAGTTACCCCAAAGATATATCTAGAATAGATAAATAGCTTTTACATTTTTAAGTTGTCTTATATCAATTCTATTTTTGTTTTGTAGAAGTACATTTTAATGTACCTTTTTTAAGTATTGCACACAACTGTTGTACGTACATTCGTGCACAGGACATATATACCAAATATGTACCTAAATTAATTATAAATTTTTTAAAATATACAGATCAGCTTTTAAGCGGTTTAAACTTATATAAGATATAAAAAAATTAAATGAAATGAAAATTATTTGAAAAATAATAAATTGCTTGTAAAATATAAAATCAGAATGGCGCTATAAATCAAGTTAGATGAATTAAGTTAGAAAAAAAAAAGGAACTAAAGTTAGAATAAATTTAATAATAATCTACGTCAGAAAATTTAAAATGAAACTAACTCCGAAAAAAAAAGGGGATTAAATTAGAATTTTTTTTTTATTTTTCTAACTTTAAGTTAGAAAAATTTAAAAATGAATTAAGTCGGAAAATTAAAAATAAATAACAACATGAATTTTACCAGTTTTTATATAATGTAATTTTATTTAAATTAAGGAATATTTAATTTAATTTAGATAAATAACTACATATATTTGAATTTCATCATTTTCAAAAATTTCTCTACAATACGTAAAGAGGTTAATTATTGTTTTGGCTATCTGCAAGTGCTTCAGTTTTTATAGCAACGTCTAACATAAGTGACATATTTTAACATGACGGCACGGAAGCAAAACAATATTAAATAAATTTGCCAAACAAACACAGTATGTATTTAAGAGGTTCTCTCTATACATTGCATTCTTTTCCATAACCAACGTCTTCAAATTTATAATTATTTGTATAAATATTTATTTTAGATTTTAAAGTTGGATTCAAAAAGGTTATTTGCTTTTTCCAGAATATTTATACCTCTAAATAAAAGTTAGAGAATAAAGCCGGAAATTTTCCTAACTTAGTTCTTTTCTAACTTAGTTCATTCTAATTTAATTCATAGCGCCACCAGAATACTTTCCTTTCCACTTTCCATCATTTATCATATATAATAAAAATTCATTTCTTTCTTCAATAATATACATGAATTCTGAGTCGATTAAGCCATGAAACTGTCAACCATGAACTGTTAAGCCATGAAACACAACTATCATCCAACTTCTGTCTTTATATGGAAATAACTCAGTATCTATTCAAGCTAGATATCTGAAATGATGATTTTCAAATGATGATCAAGTTTTATGGCAACAACTTCTGTAAAAT
The DNA here is from genome assembly GCA_947095535.1 of Poecilobothrus nobilitatus. Taxonomy (NCBI): domain Eukaryota; kingdom Metazoa; phylum Arthropoda; class Insecta; order Diptera; family Dolichopodidae; genus Poecilobothrus; species Poecilobothrus nobilitatus. The sequence continues at coordinate 168,074,839 of OX352773.1, forward strand.
TTGGTTGTGTTGGTGCGGTGGGTTCGGGTAGCTGCCATACAACTTCTCCGTTTAAATGAGAATAACTTAGTGTTTATTGAAGCTAGGAATCTGAAATTAAGTAAAGAGGTGTCGAGTTATATGCCAACAACTTTTGTAAAATTTGGTTGGTCTAGAGCAGCCGGTTCAGGCTTCTTGCACCTCTTGGACCTTAATGAAGCTAGGCCTCTGAAATCTTGCAAATGATGATCAAGTTGTATGGCAACAACTTCTGTAAAATTTTGTTGTGCTGGTGCAATAGATTTTGGTAGCTGTCATACAACTCCACAATTTACATAAATATATCTCTGTAGTTAAAACGTCGGTACTAAAACATCTGAAAGTTTTTTAAAGATGGTCAAGTTTTATAGAAACAGGGTATATTATTACATTCATACGGGTATCCCAGAGTCTACTCTACTGCTCTCTTCCTCGTTTATTTAAAATCTATATAATACTTGTATGTTTTAATTGAGTATAATTTTTTCTTTGGCATTTTAAGTCAATAAAAATTAATCTCAGATAAAATCTCATAAAAATTTTAAATCCTTTTTTTGTAATTAAAACTTGTTACAACCCCCAGGTTGTACATCTAACAAATTTCTCGATTAAAATTTTACACTTTGTGAGTTTTTATCAATGAACGGTGTTTTTTTATATGTATTGTTGTCAACCAAAACGCCTGTTAATGTACATACATATATACACATATATATCTTCTATCTAAATAGATGTACATTTTGCATCGAGATGTTATTCATAAAATATTATAATTAACTGTTTAATAATAAACGATAAACGGTAAACATTTCGTTACATCTTTTTACCTTCTTGTTAATTTTTTTATCACCAAATAAACTTAAAATATGGGTCATTTTTAAATTATATGCATAAAAAATAGCATACTATTTATCACTTTACACATATTATTGAGAAAAAAAAATCGTATTACCTATCGATTATATTTATATTAAGAAAAAAAAAATAAAGACTTTAACGAAAACAAAAAGAACAACTAAACTAATAAATTAAAATTTTACTATAAATGAAGTTACTTTTTTATATTCGAAAAGAAACAAAAATAAAAGGTTATTGCACTATAAAAATTGAAATCGTACCTATACATAATAGTATCGTATCGTATCTGCGGGGTTTATAAAAACAAGACCAACATATGATTGGCGCCCACATAAATACAAGAAAAAAACAAATAATATTGTATTGGACAAAAAAGAAAAAACAAAAGAAAATAAAATAAATAAATTCTTAAGAATTCATATTTTCTTAGCTTCATAAAATCTTGAAAAAATATTTAAAAAAAAAAAAAAAACCCAAAAATGAAAACTACCATAAAAACTATTTAATTATGTTTTTATTGAAACCGAAACGAAAAAATAATAAAAAGTAAAAATAATATCCGTAACAAAAATGAAATTGTTACTTAAGATTACAGCATTCAGCAATCATTTACTATTGTAGATTTCTTACTGTGTATATATATTTCAATATACATATTATGTCTATATGTATGTACCTAGTTATACAGTATAGTTCCAATTAATTAAACTAAATTTGTAGCGTTTTATATAACCAATACCAATAAATGAAAACCATAATAGATAAAATTTTATATATTTGACAATGTAAGAAAATATTATATCTTATATGACATCTAATAATTATTTTGAAAAAAAAAATCTATAACTATCGCGAATAAATGTAAAATAAAATTTTCATTAAAAATTATTAAATTTAACCGCATTAAAAAGGAAAACACAAAAGAACGATTCATGACTGATGAGTGATGAATATTTGCGACTTTCATTTGCTTAATCCTTTTTTTCAACTTTTCGATCAAACAAAAGGTTTAAAATCGCCTAATATTAAATTATAATTTTTAAACAAGAAATAACGAGATTAGGAAAAGAAAAACTGAGATCAACATTAACTGATCTAAATTTTCACTCATTTGGAAGTTCAACTTTGACATTAATATTCTTTTCAATGCAGACTGAATCCTATAAGGAATATTGGACTTTTATATGTGGTTTTTGGTTGAATGAAAATATTTATGAACATTTTTGAAAATGATAAACGCTTTATTATAGAAAGAAAATCAAGATGGGGTCCCAAAATTTAAAACTATAATGATGCTATAGTAATTTGTTTAAGATTCATGAGAAACAAAGGATTCAATATATTTTTTTTCTCCAATTTAGAATTATGATTAATTAGAATAATTCTTTGTAAATTTAAAATAATTCTTTGTAAATAAATTTCAGTATAATTTACCGCTTAAACGTGATAAATCTTTTAATTGTCATACTTATAATTTATTGAATTTTAATTTTCAAATAATGACTATACTGTTATTGTTTTGATTTTTAGTAGGTAGAATCAAAAATCTTAACCAAATGTATAATTTTATCCATGGATGAACGAATAAACTTATACATGTTTATTGCTTATATATATACCTATGTATATATATTTCAATATATTATAATAGGGATACCAAATAAAAAAATAAATGATTTTTTTTTAACACCTTTACAGGTATTTGATTACTTTCCTTTTGCCTGAATATTTATACATCACTTGCGCTTATTTTCAAGTCTGTATTCTGTTTATGTGTTTGTTTTTTATTTTAATATTGAGACGGATACAAAAAAAGAAAAGGAAAAAAAAAGTTTACGGACTAGAATCTAGATGGATAGATTGGAATCTTGTCTAAATATGAACAATAAAGGTACAGTTATAGTTTTTATGGATTGTAGTCTTTAGTGTATATGCATATATAAATATATATTTGTATATAATTATTGTATTATTTATTTTTCTTTTTCAGTTAAATGATTTCAAATTTCATATTTTTTTTTTAAATAAACAGGTATTTCTTTTTAGACAGGTAAAAGTTATGATTTTATTATTATGGTAAAAAAGATAATAGGATACTTATATGAATAAAAGTTAAAATATAGTACTTGTTACATTCAAGCAAACGTTAAGTTGAAGGATTGTGAAAATTACTATAATTTTGAAAATATTGAGTTAAACTATTCTGAGTTTTAAAATTTTTAATTACATAATTACTGTTACATATATATATGTATTTTTTCCAGAACAATTGATGAAGCACCTAGTCAGTTTTGTCTGCATAGAATCACCTAAGAAAACGCATAGAATCACCTAAGAAAACCACCTATATACCGGAAAAACATATTTTTAACATTATGTAACTCAAAAATAGTAATTTTTGCAAATAGTCAATTTTTCTTCTCAGTATAAGTATACGCTTGTAAGCCAAACCTTATATGTATTTCCACTTTTAAATTTTAAAAAACTTAGAATTTTGTAATCCAAAATTTTAAAATATATTTACATAATTTTAATTCGATCCAATATTTACTAAATTCCTTCAAACAGTAAATTTATACAAAGTAGTCTATAGACATTTGTTTGATCAGATCCTTTTGTTATATTACTATTAAAAATTGAATGAACAGAGAAAAAGGGTTCGATTTGTCTATTGGTTTAAAAAGAAGGTAGGAATAATTAAAATGATAGTTTCAAAAAAAAAAAAATAATAATGAATTCTAATTGATATAGAATATCATAAAATTGTTTTAACTTTAAAGTATATACGTCTAAAACTTTGATATGTAGCTATAAGTTCCGAACAATTTCCATCAATTATCCTTTAATTTTTAAGCTGAGATAAGACGTCTCTAATAGACTGTATAGGTTCGCAGTATACCTTAAAAATGTAGGAGAATATATTCAACACGAGTTGATGTTAAGTTCCCCTAAATTTATACTACGAAGATACAATTCAGAAGGAAGAGGCAGATTCATGTCCGAAAATTAAACCAAATCTTGGAAAATTAAACTACCGAGATATTACAGTGCCTTTTCCTTAACAAAATGCGGAAGAGATGAGGAGAAAGTGATCCATGCAATTTATTATTATAACAGCAACTTATCCTTTTATTAATGGTTTGGTTATCAAATTTCCATCATTAATATGTATTTTCTTATTACTCAAAATATACTTCAAAGTAGAACAGCATAACGTGCTTAGTCTTCAACTGACTAATCCTACAATATCATGATGTACCTATAAGTATTATATTTTTAATTTTAAAAGGTTCATTACTTTAATATTATAAATGTTATTGAATTATAACGATCATTTCATTCAATAGCATATCCGTGTGAGTAATAAAAAAAATTATTTTAAACTACTACGAAATATGAATCTTTCAAAATAGCGCAATTAAAATTCATAATTTAAAATATAGTGTAAGCATTTTTAAAGATATACTATTTACATTTACCACGATTATTTTACCTCGATTATGTTACCTGTATTATAAACTTGTCATTACAATTCTTATACTCATAAAGTAAACCTGTTTCACATATAGTTTCAAATTAAAATCTAAATTTAGATTATAATATATAGATAGTTTGTATTAGATAGACCATTTTTGATTTCTATATATACAATGTATAAAGAAGTAGGCATACTGACTATATATTACTTTTTTTTTTTGCTTTTGATTTTCTTTTGTTATTCTTTTCATTTTTTAGTTTAACCAATTCAATATTTATACATTATACATATATACATGTGTATAATAAAAGTTAATGAAATGAAATACTATATATAGCCTAAATTATACATACCTTACCTATAACTACCTAAAGATTTCAAAAGAATCCTTATGGCGTCTATTATATTCGGCATTATAATTTATATATAGAATGTATGTACATATATATATACGATATATATGTATATTATATACCTTTACGTTTACCCAATATTAATAACTTTATTGAATATTGAAATTTGAATAATTTTTTTTTATAAATGTTAGAAAATATAATATCTATAGATAAATAAAATTTATATTTAGTATACTGCGATATAAATTTATATTTAGTATACTTAGTATATATATATATATAGTAATATAATAGAAGCATAACTAATATTAAGATAACTTTGTTGACTATATAGAAAAATTATTGAATTTAAAAAGAAAAACAGATTAATTTTAAAGTGAATTTAATAACGAACCTAAAATTAATATTAGATACGTATTAAAATAAAATTTTCATAATGTGTGTTCTATCTATGTACTATATATATGCAGGTCCGGATCTACCTATACGTTAATGAAACTCTAGCTTCAAGGCCTCGAATGCTTTCATAATTAGAATTATTCGTAAAATAATTTCATGAAAATTCAGAACAAAAAATAATTGAATACGAAGTAAAACCGAAAAATTTGAGTCGAGTAATTATGAAAAATTATAATGATGTAACGGATAAGAATAAAAAGATTTAATGGCAAAGACAAGTTTCAGATATAGAAGGATTCAATATATAATTCGATAGTTAACAGACGAATTATCGAAAAGAGCGTTGCGCACACAAACAAATAAATAGCAGAATTAAATTTCTTTTAAATAAGGGAAAAAAGGATAATTTCGAAATGAACATGGAAAGCATGAAGTTTGTTCTTACTTTTTACGATAATGATATACAGGACTAATTAATGAATGTACTTTTTACCATAATATAGATGCAGGACTAGTTAATGAATGTACAGAATTTAGACAATATTTTAAAATTACATATATCTTTAAAAATGTTCCACTATGCGGAAATTAATATACTAGAGAAATTGGATAGATGTTGTGCCAAACCTATATACGATATTAAAGATATTATTAATCTCTACCAGTAACAAGCTATTTTTTTTTTTTTTTGTTCACATAAAATTAATTAAAATTAATTTATATATTTTTTGCCAATTTCATTTGTGTATACTTTTCTTTACATTTTACTTATATTTTGGTTTGGTTGATTTTGGGACCCACAAAAATACTTATCTTTAAGGCCCACAAATGTTTAATCCGCCCCTTTATGTATGTACAAAATATTGATGATATAAAGTTTCATTTATCCTCCAAAACCAAAATAGTTATTTTTTTTTTTTTTTATAAGTATTATCTGGTATTATATTAATAATTCCAAATGTTATTTTTCTTTTCAGTAAGATAATATTATAAGGTTCAGTTATTGGGAATTACCTATATACATATGTATTAAATTTAAAAAGTTTACATTGCATTTTTATTTATAAGGATACATTTTCCACAAAAAAAAATCATAAATTCAGATATTTTTTTTTTATAATTTCTCATATATAATTATTTTGTGGTAGATGACATTTAATTTTAGATAATGTTTTGTACAAATTTAGTATTTACTTCTAATTTTATATCCTATATAATATATATGTATGTATATACATATATACTATGTACATAAAATGTATTTTATCAGTATTATTAATTCAATTTCATAATAAATTTTTAAAATAAATCCTTCTATTAAACAAAGATGAAATTTTATGTTTTGTGGTTAAATGCGGATGTATAGTAATACCACAACACACAAATATACATATAATATAAAAAATATGAAAATAGAGGCGAACAATTAAAACATATTACAGCAAAGTAAAAATTTAATTTTTGTTGTGTAGGACATTTTGTAATTTTTGAGGACATATTTTGTAATTTTTGAGAACATTCAGGACTTTTATTTTTTTATATTTAAAGTTAAACTATGGTTTGGTTATGGTTTTTTTTGGAATAAATACTTTGATTAAATACTTATTTAGTTTTAAGGTAAATAACTACATAGAAACTGTTGTACATAGTTCATTAAGAAAGTATACGAAAAAAAAATATTCTGGATCATTTGTTGTTTCTGACATAAAAGAAAATGTTTATTGCTGAAAATGTTATAGATTTACTTGGAATTAACTTTAATCAGGTTATACTTTTACAAAATTTTTTTAAAAAATGACCAATTCACTCAATATAAGGGTAAAAACAAAATAAAAATAAAAATTTTTTAATTTTAAATTTGTTTTATTTTTTTAATTTTAACTTGCTATTAACTCTTTGATCCCTATATTGAGTGAATTGGTCATTTTTTAAAAAAATTTGTAAAATAATTAATAAACATTCATAAAAACTAAAATAAAAAATAAATTATTCAGGTTAGAAGGATTTTATAATATGTTTAGATAAAAAAAAATTCTTTGGAATGTTGAATTCTTTTATTTTTGTTCTTTGATTATTCTTTCAAAGCGGTTTCCCATGAAGGCAAACTTAGTTTATAATATAACAAAATTTAAGAAGAACATTAATATCCTTTTTCAAAAAATAACTAATTTTTTTCTTCATCCTCGATAAACCTAAAAACTCAATTTTCCAAGTAATTCTTTCTTTATCCATTTTCCCCAAAATCAAAACTGTACAGATAATCACTATGTATTAAATTACCCATCATTAAGTTTGATTTTAAAGCGGTGAGTTTTTGTTGGTTAAAGTCCAACACTACTGAACCTCGTTTAATTCCTTTGAGTGATTTTCGATATTTTCCACCGTCCCTCGTAAAAAATAAAAACTTTCTAGGATTTCTGTTTGATTGAAAGTAATTAATGAGATGATCAATCTCGTGTTTCAACATTTTGGTGATATATTTATGATTTAATTTGATATTTTACTATATGTGGCTTTTACTGGTATTTACTATTTTTACGTTATTAGAGATTTATAGAATGTATTTTATATCTTAGTCCTTCATACTTTCATCGTCTACTACATCAATTAGTTAAAATAATCTTTAAAATGCACATATTGTATTAAAAATATTCTTTTTAGTCTTCAAAATAAAACCAATGTATATTTAGGTTATTATTTTATATTTATTTTAACATATTCAATAACTATTCGAGTTCTAACACTAATAATTGCAATTTTTTTCTCTTATATATGAAAAAAAAAAAACACTCTGCACCAGCTAAATCAGTTCTTTTTGAAATATTTGATAATAAATGAGAAATGAAAAAGACTCCATATTAATTCTATAACAAGTAAATGTAACAGTAAGTCGATGCAACCGACTTATTAATACCCTACACCTGAATAATTCGAATTAAATTAAAAATCCATAAGTGTTTTTGGCAGCTGCTTGAACTTCTTCCCTTTTCTGTCTTATTCAACTCGAATTTCAAGAACGTAAAAGAGGCATCCGCTTGGGATATGCTTGACACCCTTGTATAAAATTTTAAGTTTCTATCTTAATTATTTTCGAAGATTGGTAGTCCTTGGGAGGTTTGTGTCAGCTACCCGAATTGCCACTCCAATTCATCGAATCCATCTCAGGAACATAAAGAAAACTTGCCAGAACACCATTCTATTAAATTTAAAGGTTCTACTTTTGTTAGTTTTGGAGATATGCTCGTTGCTCTTGTGCTCGTCCGGAAGTTTCCAAAATACGAACCCATGGTTCAAATTCTTTCAAATGTCAGTTTCCAATTTTACAGAAAAGGAAACATAACAGAACACCTTTGTACTAAAAATAAAAGTTCTATACTAACTAAATATAAAAGTTCCAAGATTTGAACCCATGGACCAAATCCTCACAAATTTCAGAAACATAAATCAAACATGAAGCAACACCATTCTGCCTAATTTAAAGGTTATATCTTTGTTGCATTTGGAGATAATATCATTTGCTCTGAGGCTCGTTCGGAAACTTTCAAAATCCGAACCCAAAGACCAAATCCTCTCAAATTTCAGAGGCCTAAATCATACATGAAAGAACACCATTCTGCCAAAAGTAAAGGTTATATCTTTATTGGTTTTGGAGATAATCTCATTTGCTCTGGGGCTCGTTCGGAAGCTTCCAAAACCAAACCCATGGACCAAATCCTCTTAAATTTCAGAGACATAAATCAAACACGAAAGAACACCATTGTACCAAATTCAAAGGTTCTATCTTTGTTCGTATTGGATATAATCTCATTTGCTCTGCGGCTAGTTCGGAAGCTTCCAAAATTCGAATCCACGGTTCAAATTCTTTCAAATTTAAACCCACGGCCAAATCCTCTCAAATTTCAGAGACCTAAATCAAACATGAAAAAACACCATTCGACCAAATTTAAAGGTTATATATTTGTTGTTTTTGGAGATAATCTCATTTGCTCTGGGGCTCGTTCGGAAGCTTCCAAAATCCAAACCTATGGACCACATCCTCTTAAATTTTAGAGACATAAATCAAACTGGAAGAAACATCATTAAAAAAAATTTAAAGGTTCTATCTTTATTGGTTTTGGAGATAATCTCGTTTGCTCTGGGGCTCGTTTGGAAGCTTCCAAAACCCGAACCCATGGACCAAATCTTCTCACATTTCAGAGACTTAAATAAAACATGAAAGAACACCACCCTGCCAAATTTAAAGATTATATCTTTGTTGGTTTTGGAGATAATCTCATTTGCTCTGGTGCTCGTTCGGAAGCTTCCAAATCCAAACCCATGGACCAAATCCTCTTAAATTTCAGAGGCCTAAATCATACATGAAATAACACCATTCTGCCAAAAGTAAAGGTTATATCTTTATTGGTTTTGGAGATAATCTCATTTGCTCTGGGGCTCGTTCGAAAGCTTCCAAATCCAAACCCATGGACCAAATCCTCTTAAATTTCAAAGACATAAATCGAACGGGAAGGAACATCATTGTACAAAATTTAAAGGTTCTATCTTTGTTGGTTTTGGAGATAATCTCATTTGCTCTGGTGCTCGTTCGGAAGCTTCCAAAATCCAAACCCATGGACCAAATCCTCTTAAATTTCAGAGACATAAATTGAATGGGAAGAAACATTATTGTACAAAATTTGAAGGTTCTATCTTTGTTGCTTTTGGAGATAATCTCGTTTGCTCCGGAATCATTCGGAAGCTTCCAGAATCCGAACCCATGGACGGATTTTGTCCAGATTCGAACTTAGCCTTTCTTTCGTAATTAGTAACCTACTATATAAATTTCATCAAGATAGCATCATTATTTTTTGAGTTATCGTGCGTACGGACGGACGGACGGACGGACGGACGGACATCGCTAAATCGACTCCGGCGGTGATCCTGATTCAGAATATATATACATGTCTATACCTAACTCGCTTCCTTTTGGTGGTTACAAACACCATACCAAAGTTAATATACCCTATACTTTAGGTGTAGGGTATAACAATGATATTTCAGATTAATAAAAAAAAACCTTCAGAACTCATTAAGAATATCTTCTTGTAAAATTAATTAGTCATGATTTACGGTCTGATTTGGAAACGGTTTATTTTATAATTTTAGTTATATATATATGTACTATATATAGACATTTGTTTGATAAAGTTTTTTTCAGTATGAGCTGAGAAAATTGAAATTTTGTTTTGATTAATTGAATTTTATACTTTAAATTGTATACAATGGAAGTCAAGCTGTTGATTTTAAGATTTTTCAATTTTTTCTTTAAGTTAAATATACTGAGATCATTTGTAATCCTAGGAAATATTCGTAAATAAAATAAAAATTTTAAACTTTGGTATAAAGTAATTTGAAATGAAGAGCATAAAATGCATTAAAAAAGGTAGAGATCAACAATGCAGAATGCTTATTTATAATTTTATTATTTCTAATAATATATTGTTTTCATAGATTAGCTTTGTTCAAAACCTATCATATAATTATTAATTATATTTTACTTTTCTATACAACCTCAGAAACCCTAAAAGTAATTTGAATCATTTTGATCAAGTAAATTCGAATTAAAAAATTTATTTGGCTTTGGTTTTAAAACTGAATTAAATCCCATTAACATCCTTTTTAAACTCAATAAAAAATTATTGACTAAATCCAAATTTTAAGTTTTAACAGAAATATTTATATTGGAAATATTTAGGCGGAATATTTATCCTTTTTAAATAATTTTTTGGGTTTAATAAAATCAATTCTTATATTGAAACTGAACCATGGCCAAGTATTTTCGTCGTTGATCTTTCAATCAATTTTACGTTCCAAAACAGTCAGGCTATAATCAATTGTACTAACTAATAGTTGATATCGTAATAGTTTATATCGTAAGAGTATAAACTATATTTATTTGTTTTTAATAGGAATGTGAGAATCTTTCAACGACAGAGAAGAATAACCCCTTGATAGGTTCATACTGACTAAACCCACATACTTCCACCTTAGCTAATATAATAAGTTGAAATTCCTAATAAGGGAGAGGTATAGAAGAAAAGAATTGGGAGAGAATGCGGAAGAAAAGGCAAGGATGCGGAAACTTTGAATTGGGGAGTGGAACTGCAAGGAAAAAATAAGTTGGCCTATTATTATTACTATTTTGCTATTAGTAATAAAGTATCAAAAGTTACAATATGGGTAGTATATAACAACTTCCTGAAATAATTGAAGGCAACTCTGCTGGTACCGTGGCAGCTATTATTATTATTAGTATTTATTATTATTATTATTATACTATTTACTTCACACATAAATATAAAATACATAATGAATGCTTCATAATCTTCTACAATAGCTGCAGCTGATTAATTGACGGCTTAGTGAAAATAATTATTCAAGAAATTGAAAAATGTAAATAATAAACGACTTAGTAAATATTCAATGTTCCTATAAGGATCAAGGATAAAATCGATAAAGCAAAAAAAAAAATGATTTTTTTAAATTTAGCTCAGATACTTTTATTAATAACGATTTTCTTTTTTTTTATAATGTAGTAGTTTTAACTTATAAGTATCTTTGATGAGACTGTCAGACTTAAAACATTTGTAAAAAGAACTTTCTTCCTTCCAAGTTCTGACTTCTGTTTCAATATATATATAGTATAAAATTATTTAACAATTAAAACAAATTAAATAATTATCGATCTTTATTGATTGATTTAACTACGTTTTACTATTTGTTTATATATATATTTAAATTCTCCTCTAAATATCCTCTACATTGTTATCTAGTTAAAAAGCCATTAAAAGAAAGCGAAAAATTGTTTACTAAACAAAATTTAAATTATTTATATTGTTAAAAAAATTTTTTTTTTTTTTATTATTTATTTTGGGTACTTAAAAATTAAATACAGAGAAAATTTTTTTTTTTTTATTCAAATTTTTAATGTTAAGTTAAAAATGTTAAATAATTAATGAATGAATTGAAATTAAAATTAACCATTAAAAATTCATTGAAAATTAATGTATTTATAGTGTCAATAACCGATAATATATAAATAAAAAAAAAAAATTAAAAAAAACAAAAAAAAAATCAAAATAAAAACAAAATTTTGAGGAAAAATGAAAATTTAATGATCCATGAAAACACTTAAAAATTAAAAAAAAAATATGATCAAATAAAATTCAAGTGTCTGATGTTAACAATTCTGTTACTCATAACATACAACATAAAATAACAAAATATGACATGCACATATGGTTATACTATAAAGGGTTGCCAAATCACTAGCATACGTTATTTTATTTAAAACTTGTTTTTTCTTTTCGAAATTAGTACAGAAATTAACTTAAAAACCACGTTTTTAGGCTTGCCACATTTCATCTAACTTTTGTACTGCATGATAAAAAGATATTGGTATACATACATAATATATGACAATCAAATCCGTTATAGGCTACGACAAAGTACATATTTAATTTTTAGCAAGATCAATTTTATAAAAAACGAAAAAGAAATTTTAAAAAACTTCGAAAATTAATTTAATGTGAATTAAGATAATCGGTAAAGGAAAAACAATTATTAAAAGCCATAAACATTATTGAAAAAAGCAATATAAATTATTGAAGATAAATTAGTTAAAATCCAATAAAGATTTTTTTGAGTTTGTTGTATCTCAATTTTAGTAGAAGGTGGCCGAACTCGACAAAATTTTCGTAGAGGATGAACAAAAGAGAAAGTACCAGGTAGAAGAATATTTTTGATTGTATAATAAGTTCCAAACTGTAACAAGCTTTTTTCAAGACAAAAGAATTTTCATATAAACAGTTTGAAATTACTGTAAACTGTATCTATTTAGAAATGTTCGCAGTATAGCAGTACGGAGCATTTTTCTTATGAAAATCTTTGTGGTGTTGCCTTAAATTTCTTTAATTAGATAAATATCAAGAAGAATGAAAGTTACATTTACAATAGTATATCATTTGTCAAAGTGTAATTGGATATTACAATAAAATGCAATTTTGATCGCTGTTTGATATTTCCCACGTTACTTCTTAAATCTTATATTCAATTTTTGTTTTAATATTATATTCTTCGGCAACCTTGATATATAATACATAAAAAGTAAAAAACATGTATACAAACAAAAAATAATATAAAACATTTAAACCGACAATAGCCCTATAGCTAGTATATATTTATGTACATTGTACACAATGGACAAAAATAAATAAATAAAAATTAAGTAAGTAAGTAAGTAAGTAAGTTAATAAGTTATTGTAGAAGTATGTAAGCATGTTTGTATAATGTTCATGACATTGAAGTTTTTACTTTGATATTCCGAAAGAGTGTCTATATTACGTTATTTTCTGTATACATTCGAAAACAAAAAAAAAAAAAAAAAATTAAGAAGCTTTTTTGTATCAATACTCTTCCCCCTTATAACCACCGTCTTATTCATTTATTTTAATTTATTTCCTTACTTTTGTTCTATTCTAAAAATTCTATTCTATTTTTATTTTTCTGTTTTTTTTTTTTTTTCTATTTTCCTTTTTACTTGGTTTTATTTTCGGAGAAAATTTTTCTGTATTTTTCTATTGTCTATGCAATAATTTCTATCAATTGTTTTATGTCATGCGAGAAATTAACAAATTTTGTTTTTTTTTTGTGATTTTTGTGCGATTTTTGTTTTTGTTTTTTTTTTTATTTTTTTTTTTGTTTTTGTTTAGAAATCAATTCATTAAAGAATCACGTAATAGTCTAAAGATATTAAATAATCGTGTTCATCATAATAATTATTAGGTACCTATTATATGTTTTAAATATTTAAGTATATGATATCTATTTACATATATGTGAATATATATGTAAATACATATTATGTATATATTGTAAAAAAAATTTAATGAATTCATTCATTTCTAATTTAAATATCATTCGTCGTTTATTATTCTGGCTATATGTATATATGTATATATATGTAAGTATTACATTATGTACAATTATTTTTACTATTATTACTTCATTTTTTATTTTTGAAATTTCTGAATTAAAAAAAAAAAACTTTAGTATCTAGGTGAATTAAATGACTATTGATTTTTGAATAAATGTATATGTATTTGTTTTACGCATATTTTTCTTAAACATTTTTTTTTTGTTTTTTGAAAAATAAACATGTTTGTTGACATGTTTGAACAACAAATTCTTGTAAATGATAAATGATTTTGGAATAAAGTAGGATCAATCTCAATCCACATCTCTAAGTAATAAAAAATGCGTAAAAGTAATGAAAACTGGTTAACGTGGAATCAGCAATTTGGTTTGTTAAAACATATAAACTAACTAATTAACTGCACAGAGCATTATTATGTTTTTTTAAGGACTAATGTCTCAGGATCAGTAATCGAAAAAAATTATCTGATTAAACACTTCCTCAGAAGATACTCTGAGGATCAGTAAGCCATAAAATATCTGATTATAAACTTGCTAAGAAAATATCATTAAAAGTTATAACTATAGGTTGACAAAAGAAGATCTGAACAAAATATGTTATACAGAAATATGATATAAAAAGATTTGAATTAAAATAAAAATATCACATGAAATTGAATAACTTTAATTGAAAACTTCAGAATTCTAAATGACCTTTGCAACTTAACTATTAATAATCAAAAAGACTCAGCTTATTGTACGAATTGTATTTTTTTTTTTGTTGAACTTTAACCTCCCTTTTAAATCAAACAGCAAGTCATAGAACTGCAGAAATGTACTGATTAGTTTGGAGATCGGAAAAATAAGAATAATGGAATAGCAATAACAGAAATTTGTAAATATGGGAAGTTACTGGATATTGGGAGGATTAATGTTCTTCTTAAATTTCACGATATCATATACACGTTATGGTTGCTAATTTTTGGAAATACATATCCGGTAGCAAATTTATTCTATATCCGTGCTGTATGCATTATAAACGAATTTTCATGTGCGGAGCTGAGCCATTTTTGGATCTTTAAGGTCAAGATTTGTTGAAAATTAATTTAGAATCAATGAAAATTAATTTTTAAAAAGTTTTGAAATGAAGTTAAAAAAACTTGTGGAGTGGCGATAAAAATGTTAAACTTCGATAATAAATGCTAACCATCAGTTAAGTTGATATGGATATATACATATATTATATATAATATTGAAGTATTTTTAATTAAGACAGAATTGTAAATTGAAACACAAACACATTAATAGTAAACTATAATTTAATATTAATGTAGCCAAAACTGAAATTCTTAGTTCAGTTTAAAAGAACAAAAATCCACTCTGTCGTCTCTGTCCTATCGTTTAAGATGTAAAAATAAAACTAAAATGAATTTATAATTAACAGTGGAACAACTGTTTTATGTAGACACATCAGCTACGAAGCTACAGCCCTTTAAAGTTTGAAAGAGCCCTATTTTCAATTAACGGTTTTTCAAATATAAAAATCCCAAATGACAGGTTATTTTTTAGTTTTATAAATCAATATCAAAATTATACAAAGTTTTGCAACTTAGAATTTTTATTTACCGTTATATGAAAACAAAACATTGATTTTGTAAAATTTTGTTTCCTTTATAACTCCGGGACGCTTTTAAACAGATATCTGGAATTTTGAGGGAAGAAATATCAGAATATCACATATCAAAATTAGCATTATTTATTTCATGAAGATTTTTGGCATCTGCCTTTGTTTAAGATTTATTAGGCTTCAACATTTGAAAATTTTTAGACACCTGCTTAATTTTAGAGACCTGGATTTACATTCTGCCTTGTTTTTGGTTAATTAGCTATAGTTCATGTTTAAAAATTGTGACATTTTTTTTTAAATATAATCTAAATATCTGTACAAAAATCTTTTAATTGTCTATAGTAAAATTTTTCATCGACTATGAATATTGTCAAATAAAACCATATGACTTGTCAAATCTATATATATGTGTGTATCCTTGTATCCAATATAAATATAATCTACCATATTTTCATTTCACAATATATATACTAAGTATATTTTATTTGCATAAGCATACATATATATATATATATATAATTATACATATATATAAATATACAAAGTAACATTTATGCGACTATATGCGAGTAGAAATCATTTTAAAACAAAACAAAACCTCATTTCAGTAAACAATAATTAGTTCCGGATTCTATATATATATTGTATATTATAAATTTTCTTGTTGTCTTAATTCTATTTATCAAACAATAAAGTCAACTAAATTGTTGTCAGCTACTAGACATACAAAGTGACTTCATTATTTTCTTTTCATTCTTTATTTTTTATTTCCTATATACATTTTACACATAACGCGTGTGTACACACATGTCTTACATTATAAATATATATATATATATATATATATATATATATATATATATACATATGTACTTGAAAAAGAAAACCATTCACAATATTGTGGCGTATAGCTTTTATAAAAACAAAAAGCAATGAAATAGATATCAATTATCATTTTAGATTAATCCTCGCGGAAAAGAGAGAGAGAAAAAAATATAAAGAAAACATAATTTTAATAATCACAAAATTTCGCGTATATGGCTAAAAGGCACAATTTATAAAATAATTAATCATATACATATTGGATGTTCATATATAGTAAAATGTTTTCATTTCACATATTATACAAGTCTGCAAAACAATAACGTTTAGTGAAAATGGAAAATCAAAATAAGAAAAAAATCGTTATATCCGTTTATATAAATAAGGTGTTATGTTTTTAAAAATAATGATTAAATATTAGTACAGTTTTGCTTCTTAAGAAAGGTTTTATTAAATGATTTTTAAAAAGTCTAATATAACTTAATATTTTTTAATAATTTTGCCTCCAGCTTACTTGTAGGTGATTCAAAGATATAAAAATACATACATATATATGTATATGTATTTATTTTATATTCCTCACATCTATTTATAAGTAAAAAATTCTAAACAGACGATTCGGAAATAATTTATTATTAATTTATTTATTTTTTTTTTGGTTATTTCCCTAACACATAAATGTGACAAGGAAATTACATAACACTCCCCACCTCCCTCAGTGTTTACAATCTATTTCATACGCTCTTACCCACTAGGCCACCGAAATCTCTAGTAATGTTTATCATTTACAGATGATTGATTTTTTGATCTAAAGACTTATGATAAATTGGTTACGTAAAGTTATTAGTCGAGAAAACTGTTGAAATGCAGAAAATACTCCTATTAAATGTGTTTTTCTCTGTTGCTCCATTTTACAATTTGCACTTATCCAAAAATAACTTTTCGAATTCGCATCCAATTTCCTCCGTCACTTTCTTCCAAATTTTGTGAATTTAGTGATTTAGTGATAAATCTGATTTTATGCCCAAACTTAAAAATACCTCTTTAAATAAAATAATTTTTTTTTGACATACATATTTCAAAAAAAAAAAAAATGTTTAGTTTTCTAAATACGTACTATTTCAGAAAATTTTTTTTGTGGTGAAAGTGTCCCTTTTGTTTAAAGTCATTATGCTATGAACATTTTCTTAAAAATTTTTTTTATCAAATAGAATTAAGAAAAATATCTTTTTGAGAAATGGATTTAAGTAAACTGGCATGCTTTCTTATCTAAATATTAATAAACATTTTTTTTACCTAAATTTTCTTATTCTTAACTAAACAATTTATTCTTAACAATTAAATAATATATTTCCTTCATACATATATAACCAATGGCATTATTCTTAACGCTCCTATACGACTTAGAATCTCGGTATTTGAAATATGATCTACACATGAGATCTTTTGTATTTTTCTATATAAATCCACATTTCTAAAGTTTCTATTTTATTCATATTATGTGAAATTTTTAACGTCCATGATTCTAAGCCGTATAATAGAACAAATTAAACATAGCATTTAGCGAATCGTAAGCGTGATTTCATGTTGATATTTCGGTTGTATAGGGTTGGAAAGTAGGGTTTTATACTTGCTGAAAAATGTTTTAGCATTTTCGATCCGTCATTTAAGTTCATGATCATGATCCCAAGTTATGTATAATTAAATAAATAAATTTATTTCATATAAGTAAATGTTCGATAGAAAATAAATAAAAGATACCGTATAATATTAACTGTATATAGTAAGTTTAAAATTTAACATAAAAGAATATCAAGAATATAGCGGTTAAATTGAATCATAACATTTGTTATAATTTGTATTAGCTATTATAAACGAAAAATGAAATTAAAAATGAATTACAAAATTTATAATAATAAAAAAAATAATAAAATAATATAAAAAAATAAAAAAAAACCGTTTGTTTAAAGTTTAGCCGGCCGGATTGGATTATATCATCTTGATTCGCATGGCATTTAATAAAAAGTTTGGGAGTTACTAACATATAAATACTTTTATAGATAACTTTGCCCATTTTTTTTTTTTTTTTGTTTGCTCAATTTAATTTCATTACGTGTTGATATTAACTGGAAAAAAAAAAAATTAAATTAAAAACTTGATTATAACGCGAATTTAATTAATTAAAATATCTAATAAATCAATTGAAGACGTTTGATAAATATAAAAGAAAAAAAAAAATTAACAAGAGAAGAGCTCAAATTTTAGTATTACAATGTATATATATATATATTATAATATAATAGTGGATATTTTCTATAATATAATAATAATTATGTGTTGTATTTAAACTTTTAATTATTTAATGTTAATATTTATTTTATGGATATAATAACGATCAATTAATGGAATTAATAATTATTTTTTTTTTTGATATTATTTTTATTATTTACAATATTATATTGTTTAGTTTTTTCGTATATAAAATTTAGAGGGCGTTTAAATAGTTAAAGTTTTTTTTATTTCATTAAGTCATATATATATCTATATGTAAGTGTGTATATAGTTTAGCTGATCATTATTTTATATTTTATTTTATGAAATATTTTTCAAGGTTAATCTTAAGATAATATTCTGAGTTTTTGTTTAATTATTTTTTTTTTTGATATGGAAAACATTTAAAAATTATATTATAGTTTAATATTATAGGAATATGTACACAGGGTATCCAGAAGTCGAAGGTCAGAAAGATAGCAGGTTGTAGGAGAAGTCGAAACAATTAAAAAATAGTTCTGTAAGGGGGATGCGAGCCTATTTGAAACTGTTTTAGAGATAACGGTTTTGAAAATTTTTTATATATTGTAATTTACGTTTCAAATGGAAAAACATTTTTTTAATAAAATTTCAATGAAGCATAAGGTAATATTTAATTTTTTTCGAAAACTATAAAAAATCAGATAAAAATAATGATAACATAAATTAAAGCATAAGTTAGAAAATGTGATTTCGATAAGTTAGAAAATGTGATAAAAATTAAATGTTAATAACGTTTTTTTATACAAAAAATACAGTTATTTAAAAAAAAAATTTAAAATAAATACTAATATTTTTAGGGTTTTAAAAGCCCAAAAGGCTTTTAAAATAAAAAAATATTGGTATTTACTTTCAACTGTGAAAGGTATACAAAAAAAATATTAGTATAAAAGTAATTAATGAGCTTCAACGACGATGAGCTTCAGCTATGTATCGATACCTAAACAATTAGTCTTATATTTTGTACACAGCCGAAGATATTATTATGTTTCTAAAAACTTAACAAAAACAGTTTGATGGCTGTATCTCGGAAACCATTAAGAATAGATTCCATTTCGGGAAGAATTTTTTACTTGTTTTGACCTATCTTATTACCTATTTTCTTCGTGAACCTCGGCTTCCAGTCACCCTGTATATTGGAATAAAATTATATGAAACTGTTAAACAAAAAAAAATTTTAGGTTAATGTAATATCACGACTTCATGAGTTGAAAATTTAAATCTTTCGTATTTTAGTTTAATAATAATGGTTTCAGTTTTAAAGTATTAGCATTGAACGATTGCTAAACATTACAAAGAAAAAAAAACTTTCTATTGATTTTCACAATCGAATCTATAGTTGAGAAAGCAAAATTTTTGTTCACCGCGGGTGTATTGTGATATGTATAATGAACGGGAGCGTTCCGAAATTCATTTCCAAAAAATTCAAAAATCATAATCATATCCCAAATAAATCACATCATGTTTAATTTCAAATTCTCAAAATCTCAAAATTGGAATTTTTAATGTAAATTTATGTAATTAGGGTTGATTACAAAATCAGGGTTTCAATAATTTGTTTAGCGATGGTTATGGATTTGGAAGCCATCAGCTATTTAAATATTTTGTTAAAAAATAATCAGGAACGTTTTTGGAGTTGATATGTTTTGTTCAAAATTTTATTTTTTTAGGTTCAGAGAGAAGAAACCTTCAATGAGGTTTTTCAGGTCGATTTTTTGTGGTGTGAGCATTTTCAATGCGTGAAAATGAGATTCTGCAATATAGAATTTTGTAATTTCGGATTTTATGATAAAATAAAAATTTTTAAGATTTTGTAAATTGGTATTTTATAATTTGGGATACTCCCAAAAAAAAAAATTAAAAAATTTTATATTATAATTTTATTATTTCAACCTTTAAAAAAATAAGTAAAAAATTAAAACTTTATTTTTTTAATTATACGACTGTATTTATTGACATCAAATTAAAAAGTGATATATTTAGGTACAACATTTTTAGCACATTTTCCAAAAAATTTGAAAAACTGTTTTACTCTAATTTCAAAACTTCTACATCGTTTGAAATAAAGCAATGAAATTTTAACTACGGATATGCATCGCCAAAAAACTAATTTTGTGGAACAATTTTTTTCTGTAGCCCCACCCGTTAAGAAGCTACGGCTCTACAAAGTTCGAAAAAGCCCTATCTTTAAATTGTTATAACACAGGTAATATAAGGTATATTTTCAATCTGAAAACGCCAAACAATTCCTGATTTTATTAACTTTATAAATATATATAAAATAAATATGTGGCTTTCCCATGCCACAAGTTTATGTGAAACTCAATTTTTAGGAGCTGTAAGGGATCAAAAACTGAAAATTCTCTTTTTTTAAACACCCGTAACTCGAGCACTTATCTAAATTTTTTTAAAGTAGTATACAAAAATTAAAGCTCCAACATTATATTTTTGTTTGTGTTAATAAGTTTTCTTAATAATATAGGGTTACCTTATAATTAACGAAAGTGTTTTTTGATTTCTCTTATTTTTTTCTTACTAAAAAAAAAAAAAAAATTCAAACAAAGATCGATTTATTATCAAAATTCTTTTTTTTTTTTTAAAGTATATCTACTCTTTACTCTAGGCTTATTATCGAATATTTTTTAATTTTGGAAATGTGCTTTTTTGAAAACCTTTGGTTTATTTCTATTATTTGTTTGAATTAATTATTCTACTTGCATTTTATTTTGATTCACATTTTGATTTCCTGTGACTTCAAAGTGTGTCAAAATATGTTGAAAGCAGTTTACTGCATATAGTAAAATTGATTCGTTAGTCTAATTTTAAAGTTATATGGAATCTATAAATTTTAAAATATTTCGCAGTTTTTAACCTGTTAATTTCAAAAACTTTCAGAGTCATCAACTAAAATTGTAATCGATTAATTCGTTAAAGTTACAAGTTGTCAAATAAAATTAGTCTCTACTGTCATATTTTTAAAAAAAAATTTTTTCATTGCGATCAAATTAAAAACCATATACGAGTTGTATTTGTTAAGTTTTATTAGTTATTTGATTTTCTGCTTTCTAAAAATTTAAAATAGAAGAAACTGGCTATATAATGATTAATGGTATATTTCAAAAATTTAATTAGATTGTCGTTTAATATATTTAAAATTAAGTTTGTGATTTAATATTAAAGGAGAATAATTAAAGACAGAAAATTTTTTAAAATCATCAAAATTCAGATGATTGACCCCCGAATATAGAATTTGTCATTTAAATGATTTAAATTTTTTTTTTTTTTTGTTAAATATATTTTAGATATATTAAAAATAATTTAATCAATGAGAATAATTTTAATAATGTATTTTATAATGAAGGTTTTTGAATTTTTTGAAACATAAAATACAAATTAAGGTCTTTTATAATTTTTACTAAACACGTTTCACACCTACATATAACTTGTAAAAAAAAAAAAAAAAAACAAATTATATTTATATTTTAAATATATAATAAATTAAATAGATATAACATAACATTGAAATTTATTTATTTTATATCGCATCTTAACAAAATTCATTATTATTTCCTAAATTAAATGTATAAGAAAATTTTCCAAAAAAAAAAAAAAAAAAAAACAAAAAATAATAAATATAGATAAAGGAAATATGACCCTTTTTGTTGATTCAACTATATTTTGTGATCTATCAGAATGATCTACAAAAGAAAAAAATGTAACCTATACGTTTTAGAAAGATATTTTATATACGTGCGTGAATCGTTTCTTAATTATCAGTTTACAAGGCAATAAAAATCTTTAGTTTATGATATATAAAAAAAATTATAATAAAATTCCAAAAAAAAAAGTAGAATTATAAAAAGGGTTGTTTTTTTTTTTTTTTGTACCTACATTTATATTATGTTTTTAATTTTTCTTATATTACAAGGTCTAGGCATTTTAAGCATTTAATTAATCCATAATAAATTTGTAAGAACTTAAGTTTTGAGGTTGTTAAGTGTTCATCACTGTTTTGTTTTAGATTTTCCGTAATAACTTTAGTTTTATTACAACATAACTAACTTGCAGCCTAAATCTCCGAATTCAATTCAAGAAGATTACCCATTTCTTTGTTTTATAATTCAATTTCATTTTATCAACCAAAAAAAGCATCACACCTTTGAATTTTTCAAATTTCTATATGGAGAGTGTTCACTTCACTATATACTCTAGCTACGAGAGCTACATAGGATTTATCTGAGTAAGTGTTTTACACATGATGACATTCTGATATTTCTTAATGTCTTTTGTTAGATTTACCTCAATTGAAAAACATATTTTAGTTTCATTGATATAAATTTATTGTGAAAGGGTAATTATTACAAAATGAATATATATAGACGATATAATTCTTCTATTGTACAGACTTAGCGATATGCAGTCCAAAACTGAACATATCGTAAGATTTCCACATGAAACAGGTTTAGAAATAAAATCAATAATGGATGCGTAAAAGCAGTACTTATGTATGGTAGTGAAACCTGGATGATATGTAACGCCATCGTCTAAAATTTTCAGGTTTCATAAACTGGTGTATATGTATAGCATATGCAGAAAATGTTGGATTGTCGTAAGTAAGAAAGTAACGAAAATTTCAAACTCACCGGAAATGAACCTATCCTAAGACTGGTAAGAAAGTAAAAATGAAGGTGGATAGGCCACAGGTAAAGAAAAAATCAAAACAACATGAATCGCATGGCTTTAGAATGGAAATCCCATTAGAAAAGCATAATATGCGGATATCCAAATATCAATTGGAGACGCATCATAATAGTGGAACTGAACAAATTAAATTTCACTTGGGAAAATGCGAAAACAGCAGCAGAAAACCGTAACAAGGTGGAGATGTCAGGTGGAAGTTCCCTGCATCCTCGCGAAGTGATAATGGAGAAAACAAAAAATAATTTTAAATATTTTCTTAAAGAATATAATTTTATTTTTTAATGGAGATTGCCACAAAACAAAATAAAGTTATTTTAACCTGTTCAATATAATTACATATTATGAAACTATAAAGTATAATAGAGAAATCGAACATCAAATTCGATACATCACATTTGTTTGTGTTATGCACATCACTGTACAATATTGATTCATCAATTGATTTGACATGAAAGAGTTATTTTTATTTTGTTGTCTTGTTTTTAATTGTTTTAAAACATCATATCATAGGGTAAAACCCTTTAAATTTTTTTTAATTTTTAAAGTTTTTCTTTTGACAAGGAATTTTTTATTACCCACCTTTTTGGTTTATTTTTTTTTTTTTTTGTAAAAGCCCCATTATATTTTTTTTTTTGGTAAATTTTGAGAAAATCAAATGTGACATATTCACTTGACTGATATATTATGATGGCGATACACAATGGAATAAAATTATGGTAATAGCATTAGTTGTTACAATACTTACATACATATACAATGTAAATATATTTCTATATCATAATATGTGAAATATTAAATGGAAGTACATTAGTATGTACATTAGATGACAAAAGTATTTTTAGTATTTTCAGTTGATAATCAGTTTTTCAATATTTGAATATTAACTTTAAATATTTGTAGCTATAGCGATTTATTTAGGCCTAATAACAAGTTCGTTAGGTTTTTGAACGATATTTTTCAACAGCAGCTCATATAACTCAATTCTGTTTCTTCTTATAAGGGTAAACGGTAAATTAGTTCTTAATCTCTATTCTTTGTTTTAAAGATAACTGTTACACATATACAAGTAAGTGTTCACTTGGTTGACAAATTTCTACAAATACTAATTTCTTGTCAACTTTGTTTTTTATACATATTTCTGCATTTGCTTAAGCTAACCGATCTAAATAACTGTCTAATAATAACTGTCTAAATAATAACGATCTAATTTTCTCTTAAAGTCTGGTTTTTACTTCAACCTAATGAACTTTGACTTTACATTTTCGCCTTTCTGTGGAAGATTTCTATAAGTGCTGGTTAATAATTTTTTGTTATTGGGTGTACCTTTATGAATACTATATAAGCTTTATATAATTTCCTACAAATGTATATATGTATATTATCTAAGTACCATGTATACGGTATAAATTAAATAAAGTGTTAATTTAAAAAATAAATGTTGTAAAATGTAAAAGATAGAATGAGATAGAAAGAGAAAAAAATATAGTTGTTTTACGTGACAATTTTAGTTTTATTTTTATTCCTCTTTACTCGGTGTATTGAATAATTGTTTCACGTGCATCGAGTATTTAAAATAGTGACATGAGAATAAAAAACAAAAACGCGTAATGTCTAATATTACGCGTTTAGTGTAAATGGTAATGATGTTATTGTTTTATGTCGCGTTTTTGTTATTCCTTGTTTTTTATTTTTTATTATGTTTAATGTGTTGAGGGAGTTTTTATAATGATTGGTAACACCATATGCATTTTTAATTTCTGACAAAACATGTGTTTTTTTTTGTAAATTTTTTGTTGTATTTTGTTGTAATAATAATTATTGTCGAATAACCAAAAAAAAAACATATACATACATATCTAGAACAGAAAGAAAAAATGTATCAAAAATTTATACAACAATGATGACTACAATTAGAATAATTATGTTTGCCTTGTTGTTAGTTTAAATTAAATTAAAAAAAAAAATTGTTCAATTAATATACATACATATATGTATGTACAAGTAGGTACAATAGTTCTTTTTTTAAATATTGGTCTAAAATATAATTAAAATTTTGTGCTACTTGAAATTTAAATATTTTAAGATTTTTAAAGAGTACTCTACAAACAATCTGATCAACTGTTGTTTTTTGAAAATTTTATTATACAATTAGAGATACCTTTGTTTTTTCATTCATAACTATATAATGTTGGTTTTTGTAATTATTAAACATTAAACTGTCTTTTAAAATATCATAAAAGTCAAAAGGTATCATATTCCTTTTATATATCTATCAAGTCTTTGTTTAGTAAAAAAAAATCATTTTATGAGCTTTGTACGCTAAAAGATCTAAAAAAACGCAAATCCTATTTTGACAAATAACGCTCTGCTCTTATCTAACAAAATTTTAAATTGAAAAAATAAAAAAACGTCCTACAACTTTTAGAATAACATTCAGTTTTGAGAAAAATAAACAAAAATATTTTGTAAAAATTCATAGTATAGATTAATTTATTCATTATGAACTTTAAATATTCTGGACGTTACTTAACATCTCTTTATTTTCTACTATCCAGCGCAAATTCTCTTCAGATATCTGAAGTTCATAATTTTCGGCAATGTTTCATCTCTTCAAAGAATCTTCTTTCTGCCCGTCTTCGTCGTTTTACAATAGAATTTTTGGATTTAAAGATTCTCTTTGCTGGAGCATTTTGATTCACATGCTGTACGGGTGCTAGACAGTGAAGTCGTCTCAGTTTAATGTTTTTTACTAAATTCATGTTATTGTAAAGCTTGAATTACTTCGATTGGCCTTATACCATAAATGCAACGAAGAATTTTACGATAAAAGATACTAAATGCCTTTTTTCCAACTATGACCACGATTATCTAAGAAATAGTAGTAGTAATTCAAGATTTAAGAAATCAGAGGCGATCTAAAAATTAACTCCTCAACACCACAATGAAATAAAATAAATTCAGAGAGAGATTAAGACTTTTAATATATACTTTAAAGCAGATATTACAGATTTTAAAATAATTTACAACACAACCTGTTTAAGATTTAAACATTTAAAATATTAAAAAAGTGCCTGTTTTACATAAACATAATTTAAGAAGTGTTTACATATTATTAATATATTGTACAACATTATTAATATGTTCTTTTTAAAATTACTCAGCTTTAATTGTACATATGTATAGGAGGTTTGATATAAAGATTCATTAACAAAATAGTGGTAGGGAGAATTAAAATATAAAAAGGTTAAATTGGCGTTTTATTTTTCAAATTATAGATTACAAAAAAACAATATAAGTAATATGTTATTTGTGATAACATAAAAAAACTAAAAGTTAAAAAAATTTTCTATAATATTTAAATTTATTAAAAAAAAAACAAAGTAGATGGTAAAAATAACTATACATAACTTTTGTATCAACCGTATACATATGTATGTTTATTAATATTATGTTAATTATTAATTAATTTTTATTAAAAAAAAAATAATGTAAAAATAAGTTTTTTAAATAATATGCTTTTATCGAATCAAATCTACCCCCTAAAAAATAGAAAAATAATTACTGGTAGATCTTAACCAACTCAAATTGTTATAACATAATAAAATAACCTCACAAATCATTTTAGGTTAGGGTAATCACAATGATTAAAATAACCTCAAAATCTTTCTGAGGTTCTTTCATCTTTGTTTAAAAATAAATTATACTGCGGCATCGGTGGTCTAGTGGGTAAGAGCATATAAATTATGCTGTAAACACGAGGGAGTGTGTGAATTCGAATCCCAAACACGTCGTAAGAGTTATTCCCCTTTACAACAGTTACAGCCACCCCTGAAAAGAAAAGGCTGCGTAATTTCCTGTTCACATTTATGTGGCTAAGAAATACACTAAAAAAAGAAAAAAAAAAGAAAAAAATATTCATGCATACATTCACACTTACAACTGCTGTAAAAAAATACAAGTCGAATATATTGTTTGACATTTTTGCTCTAAAAGCTTATGATAAAATACGATAAACATGTTTTACAAATTATGAAATTATCGCATAAGAACCCTATCCATATTGGGCCAGATCTCGTATAGATAAAAACTAGCAAAACATTGTATTGAACGCTGTTGGTCTAGTTTGCACCGTTTTCGAGTATGGCGTTTTAAAGAATTTTAGCTATTTTTAATAAAACAAGGCAAAATGTAAACCAAGCACATATTCCCAAAAGATAATACAAAATGTTTGGAATTCTCATTTGCACCAACATTTCATATAAGAAAAGTGTGAAAATAGAATTTTTTTGCAATTTTGAGGGGCTGTAAGTCGGGAATCCTATATAACTATGAAAAACCGTTAATACACGTAAAAATTAATTACTGAAACTTTAATTTTTATGTCTTTCCGCAGAAAACTTTGTACAGGTGCCTAAGTTACAGATGTCTAAAAATAGCAAATTCACAATTTTTGAGCCCTAATAGCTCTTAAACAGGGGGTGGTACAAAAAAATTGAAGAAACTTATACTAATTTTAAAAGTGTTTTCTTACGTCAAAATTTCAAATTCCTATCTAAGAGCGTGCTGGAGTTATGAAAAAAGAAATATCAAAATTTGGTTTTCACTTAAAGGTAAATTGAAATAGTAAATTACAAAATATTGCATAATTTTGATATTGTTTTGTAGAGGTAAGAAAAGTCTTCCGGTCTTTGGTGTAGAAGTTTTGCAAACAGATGGACAGCCGGATGGTAGGATAGAGTGAAACTAGGCACATTTTTTCAAAATTTTTTTGGAAATGTTCTAAAAATTTATAACTTTTCGACAGCTGGTTCTACAGAGATGCCAAACAATTAATTCAGTAGTACGAGCGAGATTTTTGAAATAAAATTTTATTTCATACTCAATTTTCTTTATTAACTGTACTTTTTATAGCATATTTGAAAAGTGTATTTTAAGCTCTTTTATTACTACTTAATAATTTTTCCTTTATCTCGCGCCAAATTTCGAAAACGGTACTGAATAGATCACACTCCCTTCCATACAATTATTTTGTTAGTTTTTAACTCCCCTGAATTGAGTTCTTTACATTTTGTGCCTGGCAAAAGAAAGTGTTTTTTTTTTAATTCGATATTTAATGATATGTTTGATATTTTTAATTTTCTATTATTTGTATGTACATAATATTAAATGACCTAATCTAATGATCTAAAAAATATTAAAACAGATCAATAAAATAA
Organism: Poecilobothrus nobilitatus; assembly: GCA_947095535.1. Lineage (NCBI taxonomy): Eukaryota > Metazoa > Arthropoda > Insecta > Diptera > Dolichopodidae > Poecilobothrus > Poecilobothrus nobilitatus. Next base: position 168,103,576 of record OX352773.1, read on the forward strand.
TATTGAATTATGTTTAAAATAGTAAGAGATATAATATAATATGTTTATTGAGAAAAATGATTTAAAAATATAGTTGGAAGCAAATATTTAGTTGATATTAAAAAATATAATTAAAACGATGATTAATTTATGGTTTTGAAAAAAAAATTTCAAGGGAACTATTCAAATTATATTAACATCCTGATTGTGAAGTATAAATTTAAATAATCAAATATTATCTAATATACCTTTAACTATAACAAAAATCGTATAACTTCAGCCCTTAGAATTATTTTTTCTTGAATCAGCCTCTTTCTTCAATTTGTTTGTCATGTTGACAGCTCATTTTAACACACCCTACTATATTGAGAAAAAAAAACAATTAAATATTTTTAATATTATTAACAAAATAAATACCTTCATTTTAAATTTTCATTATTTTTACTTGTCTTCTTAAAAATTTTAAATAATTTATGCAATATGTACTGAAGAATTTACTTATGAACTTAAATTATTATTTCCAAAAACGTTCTATTTTTATTTAAATTTATTTGTAATTAAAATTAAACATTTTAAGTAAATAAACATTTAAAAATTTACTTTACTATATGTATATATATATTTTTTTAATTATAAAAAAATAATAAAATATATCAATGGAATGCAATTTTAATTTCAAATAATTTAAAAACTCTCTTAAAAATTTTTGAAATTTCATGATCATTTTTAAATGGTGCGTGCTATTTTAATTGTATGTTATTATCAAAAATCTGTGTATGGATGCATGTACATATGTATGTATGTTATTATATAGTTTAAATTTTTGAAATTTAAAATACAGTACAATTTCTTTATATTAAATTTGGGTTTTGCTTATATCAATTTTTTTACTAGAAGAATATGTAATAATGCCTATCGCTTGACGCTTAGAAATTTTTCGTTAAAACTCATATATCTACCTCTGCCGGCTGTCTAAACTTATTTGTCATATTTTGCCAAATTCTTTCTTTCTGATAAATCAATAACTGAATTTTCAGTCTTAGGATCAATTAACAAGTTGAGTCCCAAGTGTATCACAGGGCAACACTGCTTAAATGTTTGTAAGGCCCACAGGCCAACACCACTTAAATGTAATGTCCATCGGTGATACATTTGGACTTAGCACAAGTTTATTTTTAAGTTTAAGATCAACACCACAGGTCAACACCACTTAAATGTAATATCCATCGGTGATACATTTGGGCTTAGCACAAGTTTATTTTTATGTTTAACGCTGATCACGGGATTTTGAAACATTTAAATAATGTACGTGGGATATCACGCAAGTTTTCTTTAATGTTCACTGGTAAGCATGAAATTTAACGTGTTAAGAAGTTATAAACGCGTATAACATTTTGGGTGCATATATTATTTATAAAACATCATAATGAAAAGTAATAATTTGTTTATAGCTACAGCTACATGTGTAAATTTTAGTGAAATTCTTCACCCAAAGAAGTTGTTAAAATCTATGAAGAGACAGACAAGAATGGGTAGAAAACTAAATCACCAAAAAGCAAATAAAGTTATAATGAAGTTTTGAAGAAAAAGAAAAAAAAATTTCAGAAACTAAATTGAACTAGCATTTAGTTTTTTCGATTAGTTTTATATTTCAGAGATAATTTTTATAAAACTTAATTTAACTATAAGACAAATCGAATGTTTAAGGTGGAAGTTGTCTAGGTAATTTGACACTATATACATTCCTTCTAAATAGTCCTGCACTTTTAAAGGATGAAACACTCCTAAAGGAAGCAACCAAAAAATTATTTAATTTTTAAATTGTAATAAGAATTTGCTGAAGAAACTGACAAGGTATTAATATAGGAATTTAAAAAAGTAATCGATATAATAGTAGATGAAAAAAAAAATTATTTTGAAAGTGGTTGCATTATTGATAATCAACTTAAATGAATTCGTTACATTGTAAGAAAATAAATTTGTAACTAAATTTTTTATATTTTACGTGTTTATAAACAACTATATTTACATATCGAATACCTATATATATATTTATATGTTGTGAATTTCACTCTTGCTGTCAATCAAAATTTTTTTTTTTTTAAATCTTATTGGCTTATAATACTATACATATATTTAAATATTTTAATTACCGTAGAATAAATCCGTGATAAGATCATTGTACTTTTTTAAAATTCAACGTCAAAACTTTATGATTTCATTAACAAAAATACATAATAGAAAATTGCTTTAATGGGTTTTCCAATTTGAGTGATATGATTTCTAAGTGACGTTTCGGCCATTTGTAGTATGTCATGATCTGTCTTTTTTTTTCATTGTATTCAGTAATGTTTACAATTTCATCATAGAGAGATATACGCAAGAACAACGTTTACAAATTATTCAATTTTATTATCAAAATAATCGTTCTCCAATTGCAACTTTTCGTGCGATTAATGGTGCGGTAAATAAACAAAACTGTCGATTCTGGTGCGAAGAAAATCCACAAATTATTCATGAACAACCATTACATTCACCTAAATTGACAGTTTGGTGTGGTTTTTCGTTTGGTGGAATTATCGGTTCGTACTTCTTTCGAAATGAACCTGGTAACACGGTTACTCTCAATGGAGAGCGGTATAGATCGATGATAACCAACTTATTATAGCCGAAATTGGAAGAAGTTGATCTTGACAACATCTGGTTCCAACAAAACGGGGCTACGTGCCACACATCACGTGCAACAACCGAATTATTGCAAGAAAAGTTTGGAGATTCGATTATTTCAAGAAATTGTGATATTAAATGGCCTCCAAGAAGTTGTGATTTAACACCATTAGACTATTTCTTGTGGGGTTATTTGAAGTCATTTGTCTTTAGCAATAAACCAGACTCTCTTCAAGCTTTATAAGTCAATATTGAACGTACTATTTATGACATACGACTTGATTTAGTTGAAAAAGTGCTCGAAAATTGGGTTCATCGAATTCGTTCCCGCAAAAGAAGTCGTGGAGGCCATTTGAATGACGTTTTATTCAGAACTTAATTGTATCGATTATACTTCACATTAAATAAAAAACATTTGAATTTCCTTAACAATTTGTGTGTTTTTTTTTAAAAGAAATGATATCACTCAAATTGGAAAACCCTATACATACATACGAGTACATAGATATAAATTTTATTCGAAATAATATTCTTAAAATTGATTTAAACTTTATGATGCCAGTTTTATTAAAGGAATTGCCATTACAATAAATATTTTAGAGATTTTCATTTATTTATTTTTATTTTTGTTGACTAAAAATTTTTATTTTGCAACATTTTATAAAATAACGAAATTAAACCGAAAATTAAAAATAATGCCCTATAGTTATATCCGTATGAACATAGTTCAAGGTATACAGTGAACCACAGCATACTATTAGAGTGATACAGTAACAACAGTATACTATTACAGTGATACAGTGAATCACAGCATACTATTAACTAAACTGGAGGAAAGGGGAATCAGTGGTACACCGAATGTCCTAATACAAAACTATTTAAAGAATACAAAAATGGTAACGATCATTAATAAGAAAAAGAGTAGCTCGAGGACTGTCAACATAGGTGTACCGCAAGGATCTGTTATGGGACACCAACGCTCTACCTACTTTACATTCACAACATGTAGTATGCTGGAATCTGTGCTAAATATATAATATTTGCAGACGACATCTGCCTAATGTATTCGGGCAAAAATCTAAGTGTTTTATAGAAAACAATGAACGATGAGCTTAACAAATACTGCTATTGGATTACAGGGAACAAACTCACATTAAATAAAACCAAAACTAAATATATAATTTTTAAGCCGAGAAAGGCGGATGACATTTCACCGAACATCAAGATCAGAAATCAGACCATTGAAAGAACAGCAAAATATAAATATCTTGAGCTACTGTTGAATGAGAAACTGTGCTGGAATTTTCATGTGGACAAGCTCTGCAATAGAATAGCTGCGTTGATCGCAGCGGTTAAAAGAGCAGGAATAGCGGTAAAGAAATAAACTGCGAATTTAATCTACAATGCCCATATAATGTCCCCCATTAGATACAATATGATATGTTGGTCGATCTCGTCAATTTATGTTGTAAATATAGTTAGCAGTTTGCAAAAGAAGGCACTAAGAAGACTGTATGACCTACCCGTGAATGCTAGCGAGCATTCTATCATATCTATCTAAAAACTGGACAGCTAACTATAAATAACATCATTGAACTTGAAAAAGCTAAGTACATCTATAAAATAAAAAATGGTCTCAATAAGTCCGAAATCCATCTAGTGACTCAATCAGAGAACCATTCATATAACACGAGATCGGTTAATCTGTACATCCTACCGCAATCAAGAGTCGAATTCATGAGGAAAAACCTGCTATCATCATCCATTACAATTTTTAATAAACTACTTGACTAAATAAAAAATTCGGCAACACTAATTAGATTCTACAAGGAGATAAAAAAATATCTGCACAACAAATAGAAGGCAGCAGTCAGCCTAGCTTAGTCTTCAGGTATTTATACAGATGTCAACACTTCTTAAATAAATCTAATTAAATATTATTTTGTTCTTAAGTATTTCATGAGTATAAGCTGTGTTCTCACTTTTTAGGTTGCTAAAGTTTGGAGTAGTATTGGTTATTTCTCCTAGAAAAATTCTCTAATAAACTTTATATTTATATACTATAATAATAACTTAATGTACTTTTCGGAAATGGATCAAGGTGTGTAAAATTAATCTTGACTGGAGGCCATGATTATCACCTAATACCAGCTCAAGCTGTTTGCTCTGCGTATCAAAGGCATTCATAAAGTAATGATCGAGGAAGTAACAACAACATTTAGAATAGGAATATTTTTTTAATTGTATAAATTATATAAATTTATTGTAAACTATATAAAGTAGTGTTAATTAATAAGCTATGTACTGTACATTTGATCTTGAAAAAAGTCAAGGGTTTTTTATGCCAAATGGAATATTTCGTTTTTAGGATTGAATTTGCGCGTAATTACCTTTCATGTATCTTGACATGTTGGAGGATATATGAGAATATAATGATATTCAGTTAGCTGACGTTAGATCATCTTTACACATCTTAACATTTTGGAAGATGGGTCAATTTGAGTACGCATAGATTTATTGTATGTCGGTACTTAGAGTATTCCACTTGGCTTTTTCCCAAGTAATTGAAATCAAATAGAAAATGTTAAATGTTGGATATTAGTTATGTATTAATATTGGACATTATAACAAGAATAAAGTAAAATAAATAAATAAATAGTAAATATGCCATTATGTTTGTGACATGTTCAAAAAGACAAGCTAGGTATGGCAAGTATATGTATTCTTGCTCAGAATCGAATTCTGAATTGATTTAGCCATATATGCCCTTTCATCCGATAACTCAAAAATAATGAAGCTATATGATTCTGAAATTTTTACTATTTTATCTCTTCAAAACTGTTAGTTTTACTATTTAAATCGATTACTATTTAAATAATACTATTTAAATAGTTACCATACAACTTCCAGCTTTAAATAAGTATCAGAAGTTTTGTTAAAAGAAGTTAAGTTTGATCGCAACATCTTTTGTAAAATTTGGTTAATATAGTATAACATTAAATATAGGCAGCTGCGAAATTTATATCGTTATATTTTTGTACTTAATAAAGCTAGACATTTGAAATTTTTGAAAATATGATTAAGTTTTATGGAAGTAACTTGTGTAAAATTTGGTTGTTTCAGGACAAGGGCTTCGAATAGCTATCATACAATTGTAAAATTTACATAAATATATCTCGATACTCAATTATACTAAATTTTGTAAAAGATGATTAAAGGTTATGGTAACAGCACATATTGTGTTCGTACGGGTATCCTAGAGTTGAACCAGTTCCTCTACACTTTACCTCGTTTTTATTTAGATTAATAAAACTGATGTATTCTAAAAATTAGGACATAAATATAATTTAAATATTATTGGGGCCTAATTTTTATTTGTAATTCAATCATTTATTAAAATATTGTAGGTTAATTCTACTTTCTCAAAGTCATATGACTACTATAAATTATTTAACATGAAAAATATGGCAGACATAAGTTTTAAAATTGTATTCTATTACATTTGCTGTTTTTTATAATTTTTAAAACTTTAAAATAAAATTAAATGTTGTCGAATATATAGTTAGGATTAAATAAAACAAGGTATTATGTAAAATAAAGGTTTTTAAAGGTTCACATTTTCAAAAAAATAATAACATTTTTGAATTATGAAAAACTTTTTATATAACAAAAAAAAATTATGAAAAAATCAAGAGGCACTTTCTTCATTCTTAAGATAAATTTAGCACAATGGCAATTCGATTGTGAACATCTGCGAATATGAAACCATCTTCTACTTCATGTGCTCCATAAAAAAGATTATTAAGTTTTCAGTTTAAGGAGAACCAATTATTCCTCTTTGACCAAACAATACGTTAAGGGATGATCCTTAGTACTATTGCACTGGTTGGGCAAGGGAAGATTCTGCTATGCAGTGAAAATAGGTTTAAGCTTCGTCGAAATGTGATTAGCGAAGGCGCTATTTATTGGATTTAAGTTCCACACGTTAATAGACGAATCTAGCTCATACCGCTCCTCTTCAATGTCTTTCGAAAATTCTAACCTACCGTCATAAAAATATGAAAATTCCTAAGACAATATTGAACTTTTAATTTTTGTATCATTTCTTAAAAAAATCTACAATGCCCAGGTTACAAGAATCTTAAAAAAGCAAATTTTCAATTTATGACGCCAAAAGTAACTTTTAAAAGGAGAAGGACTAAACATTTTCCTAGGGTAACTTATTCATATTCAAATCTAATCTGAATATCTAAGAGCATAGGTTCTTATTTAAAAATTTTCTCCTCTTCAGAATGAAAAAGTTCTTAATTCCTTCCTTAAATATGGGGGAAGAAATTACAATAAATTTAAATACAAAATTGCTCAAGAAAAAAAATGTGTAATTTTTATATTAATTCTTCACAACTTGAGAATTTATAAATATTTGAAAACAGAAGTTTTTACAAATTTTTTATAGGTTTTGATTAAGTAATCTTAGAAACTATACACATAAAAATGTTGTGCTACTACTGTTAAATTTTTTATGTGATAGTTAAAATTGCACTCATTTATAACAAACAGCGTAAAAGTTTTGTAAATTGACAGAATGGTGATGGACAGAAATTAATAATAAGCATATTTTTACATATTTTTCTTTGAAAGTGTGGCAAAACTAAAAATATAAATCTTAAACAAACGAAAAAAAATGTTTCATATTTGATTTTACAAGTTACAACTTAATGTGATAGTCCATGTGATATGAATTGGTAATAAAATACTATGTAAAAAGTTTAAACTTAAAACTCTTTAGTTTCAAATGAACTGAATAGAAGATTTAAAATTATTATTAAATAGACAATAAATAAAGCAGAATTAAAAGCAATACTTTTTTAAGGCGCAGATTTTTCAGAAGAAAATACAAACAGTTTAGAATAAATGTGACTTGCACCAAATTTTGTTAATGTTCTTGGAATTTTAAATGTAAGCAAAATTTGTGACAAATCAACAGACACTTTTTTCAATTTTAAGGAAATCCTCACTACATAATTAAGAAAACTTCCTAATACATGTAAAAACATAATCTTGGAGCATTAATTTTTGACAGATGCATGAATTACAACAGGTTTTTATAAATAGTAAATTTTCAATTTTTGAGCCCTAAATAGCTCTTAAACAGGCGGTAGTGTAAAAAAAAATTTTTTAGGCCACTAATGCTAATTTTAAAAGTTCTTAGAGCGTAGTAGAGATATGAAGGTAACAAAACTTTACAAAATTTTTGGGCTCAAATATTTGCAAAATTTTGCTTTCACATAACGGTAAATTTAAATACTAAATTTGAAATAATTGTGTAATTGATTATTATAAAAGTATAAAGAAACATACCGTTTAGCGTTTTTAGAACAAAAATGTGTTAAGCAGAATCTGAAATATACACATTTAAAAATAAGTATACCTTCTTCAAATTTTGAGGGTCTGTAGTTAGGTAATGGGAGGTGCTACATAAAACACTTGTTCTACAACATTCTTTTTTTTAAGAGACCTATCCGTGATTAAATGGTGAATACAAATTTTGTAAATAGGCGGACGGAGAAAAATTTTGCTAAAAAGATTAGGTTTATTGTTAAGCATCTCAAAAAATATTTTAAAAATAATTTTTTTTTTACTTTAAAGTTAGATAACCTAAAATTACCTTAGATTATAAAATATTACCTTAGACACTGTTCATATTTTCATTAAAAATATTAATTATTTTCTTAAAGACTATATTATTTATGGTGTTATTAATTTTAAGTCAAAAGAGGAAAATTTCTTCATTTTTTATTTATTTGCTTGAAATGTAGCAAAAAAATATTAAATAATTTACAACAATAGAAATATTATTAATTTAAAACGCGAAAAAGACAAATATATATACTAATTCTGTCATCTATTTATTTAGTCAGCATAAAAATAACAAAAAATATCATATTAATCACGTTTGGAATAAAATTTGATCACGCATGATCAATAACAATAATATTGTAAGAAAAAAAAAAAAAAAAACAATAATATTAAAAAAAAAAAAGAAAACAATATAAGAATGGAAAATTAAAAATGTGATATTGACGCCTGTCGCTTATTCAAAATATCCATATATGCCTCATTTTTTTTATTTTTTTTTATTTTGGGATATTTAACAACTTACATATATGTTGTCTATCCGAATTTTATTTTGAAGATGACAGAAATAAGTCGCAAATAAAATCTATCAAAAGTTCGAAAAAACAAAGATCCATCTAGATATGGTTCAATTTTTTTATTATCTTTATTTTTTTTTTTTTTTTTTGGGTTTTTTTAAAAAAGAGACGAGTGAAAAGGACGGGTATTTAATTTTTGGGTGTCTTAAAACAAAAAAAAAAGGAAATATATCAACAAATAATTAAAAACAGTTGGGTTTGTCTATTAAAAGTTAGGTACTAATACTATTTTATAAATTTGAAATTGACAGGAAAAATGTAATATTTTAATACAGAAAAAATTGATTTAATGTAAATTTACTATACTTTCATTGATTTTATGTAGAATTACTAAAATTTTATTCCATTGAAAAAGAAATTTGCTCCATATAAGATATAAAATGAAAACTTACAACCGTTTTGGGGTTTCTTAAAAAACCTAATTTAATACTAATATTAGAAATCTTGAAATCTGTCTGTTTCTGATTTATAGACTTCTAAACTGCTCAGCCATCACCATGAAAATTTGTATATAAAGATTTTTCGGTACGAGGAGTATTTCTGAGCTAACCATTTTGCTTTGACGAGCCGCCAAGCTGGGGTTGTGTTGCAAATATTTAAACTTTTTGCTCGAAAATAAAAATAATTTGACCGATTGACTTCAAATTTTTGTATACGTGTTGCTCTTTGACATTGGAGTTGACTCTATTAACAGACTTGGAATTTCTTAACCCATCTTCTGTTAAAAACCCATATGTTTTATTTATTGAGGGGCGCATCAGTAATGCGCACCGGGTATTACCTAGTATATTATAAACGTAAATACAATTATTTAATGTAATTAAAAAAAATGGTTATAAAATATAATATAAATCATTTAAAAAAAAAACCCTTTAATTTAAAGTTTTGCTATAGTATATAGTCTCATATTTTGTAAAAAAAAAAAAACGATGATAATATTCAATGAAATAACCGGCAAACTGTTTTAAACCTACATTAACCGGCTAAAATGACCATTAATTTATTTAGTTTAAACTTAAATTTATATAATATACATATAAATATATGTATATAGCGATTTCCTTTTAAAAAATTGTCTTATCTTTAGTGAAGCTCTTATATTATATGTATATACTTTCAAATAATTTTCTAAAAAAGACCTAAAGAAAAAAATTAATTTTTTTTTTTTTTCTTTTTGGTGTTTTCCAATTCTGTGGTTATGGTTAATTTTTTTTATTATTATTTTATCTGTTTATTGTTTTTAATTTTTTTGGAATTTTTACTGATCATACACTATATGCGATCATTCTGATCATCATCATTTATATTATACATTATGAAAAAAAAACATCAAAATTGATCTTGGATTGTTTGAAGATTTCGCGAAAAATTTCGCGATGAGTATTTTTTTTTTTTTTATTGTTTGTTGTTTTTGTATTATGATTTTGGAATGGTATTGATAAAGATCAAAATTTAAAAATTAAACAGAAAGAAAATTAATTTAATAAATATTTGGTGTTTTGTTTTTAGTTTTTATATTTTTTTTTATAGATATGGTGTTGCGCGAGTTGAAACTCGTAATGTAATGTATATACGGAAGCTATGAAAAAAATAAAAGATAAGTAAAATTTACTTTGAAATAATTCAGTCTGGGTTTAAAGTGAGAAAAAAAAATATTGATGATTACAGGCTTAAATAATTCAGAAAGAGTTAAGTAAGTTTGTTCATAAAAAAGATTAACCTTATAAAAAGGTTATAAAAAATAAAAATAGAGTTCCTCCACTTTCTTTTACCTTTATATCGTTTGCAGAATATTTTTTTTTTATCATATGAATTTATAATGCTAAAATAATAATGCAAAGCGATTATAATTAAATATATGAACGTTACATCCGTTGACTTTAACGTCAAGGTATAAACATTTAACATCGGCATATTATCTTTTCTTCTTTAAGCAGTTGTTATTGATTATTTTATCTTGTGATTTTACTTCTAATATAGAAACAAAGCTCTTGTCGACCACAAAGAACAGAAGTTACACCAAAGGCGGCAACTCATTATGAGCTTATGACACGTTGTATATTGTGCTTTGATATTTTGTAAACGAAGAAATAACACGATTGGGACTTTTGACTCTACCTGTTAATTTGACACACTTATTGGGGCTTTTGACGCCATGGGACTTTTTTTTTTTGGAATTTTTGTCTCACAGAGGCAAGTCAGAAACCCCATAAGTTTTCGATCTTCATCACTTCTCAATCTAATAATTAAGCCTAGAGGTTCGGTAATATTTTAATACTATTTTGTCCACATATTGTTTAGCTTTACTATGCTAAAGACCGCAATCAAATTTCTAAAATTTGTATGAACCTATTATAATATGTAAATAAAAAATGAAACAGTCAAAAAACAAGAAAATATAGAGTATAATAATATGAAATCCATTTTTTTAAATGTGAGCCAAACATTTCTGAAATACCCTGTTGGATTCTAGTCATTTTTTGATTTCATTTTATACCAAAAGTAAAATTTTAAAAATTTTCTTATATGATCCCTGAACAATTTCATTCTTAATTTGGGTAATTTTTATTTAAAGATCAGTTGTTTTTTTTTTTTTTTTGTTTTTACATTTGTTTTTAAAAAAATTTGCCAACAAAATGGTAAAGAATCTGCGTTTTTTTTTCCTCTTAATTGATCAAGATAACTTTAAACAAAAAAAAAAAAAAGGCAAAAATATTCATTTTTAATGATGGCAATATTTTTAATTTCAAAAAAAAAAAATTTTTTTTTTTTATTATATTTTTAGAATATTATAATATAAGAGTGAAATTTTTTGAGTGGATCTTCCCTATAAATAAGCAAAAATATTTTGCAATTTTTTTTTTTCTTTTGCAAAAACAAAATAATCTACTTATTAATATAACGTATGCGTATATCTGTAGAAAAAATCTAATATTGATTTATTTTAAATATTTTAATTAATTATTTTTAAAAAAAGAAAAAAAAACAGTTATTAATAATTTCTTTTTAAATTTGTAATGTTATATCTGATTAAAATATTTTCAAATGTTGATTCTTTAATAAAGACTGTAATATAATATACATTTGGAAGGAACAAATTGTTTTTGTTGTATATATGTACCTATTAGTGTAAAGTTGTCAAATCTTTTATAAGGTATAGATAAGGTATTCCATATCACGCTGTACGCATTACAAACGAATTTTCATGGGCGGTGTGCCATCTGGAGTTACATGCAATCTGAAGACATATACAATCTTACACATATACATACAATCTTAACATTATTTTAAACATTATCGAGTTAATTTTTAAACAGCTTGGTGTAAAACAACAAAAAATTGTATCGATAATTTCCTTTAGAAAATTTATAACAATATGGAAATGGGTGTTCATTTCAATTATTATTTTTCGAGATTTAACTTTATTTTACTCCAGAATTCCTTTTTTTAATTCTAGATTTTATACCAGAAATATTTTTCCTTAATAGACTGTTTTGTTTCAAGATTTTTATACTTTGGAAATTTTATATTAGATATCATAGATATTACCTAAAAATCATGCCTCTCGATGTTCAAAATATATTTGGAGCTCATTAAGTGGAATAGAAATGTGAAAATCCTTTCGAACAGACCATATAATAAATTTATAGAATATACATTAGAATAGACCAGTTTAACTAAAAAGTTTTCTTAACGTGTTGACTAAAAATTATAATTGATTTAAACTTTCCGAAATTAGGTCATAATTTTCATTTCAAATTCAATTTAGTTTTAATTTTTTTTTATTAATTAAGTAGATTTAATTTTTGATATTTTGATTTTATTTTTAAAATTTGATAACTCGAGTAATGCCTTTTTGCTATCCTTTTTTTTTTTTTTGAGGTTTCATATAAAAGATATTTTAAAATAATTAATAATTTTTGCACATTCACAAAAATATGCTTATCAATCTATGCTTATCAAAAAAAAAAAATAATAAATTTTCTACAGATAAATATTGAATATGTAAAGCATATTTCGGATCTTTATTTAAAATTTTTTCATTTTTTTTAGAGCATAAAAACGACAATTTTTAATTATTCCCCAGTCTATCAAGAAAGAATATCTAAAAACAGTCTGACTCATGGCGCAGTGGTTAAGTCACCAACCTTTCAATCGAAGGGTTTAAACCCCGGTCAGGTCATAAATAAAAAATATGTAGTACTTTTATATCGTAATAATGTATATCGTATAATTAATATTAGTAATAATAACAATAATAATACTGATAATACTAATAATAATAATAGCTGCTACAGTGGAGCCATCTTTGGTTATATCATGCAAGTAAGGTGTTATATACCGCTGCACGTTGTAATCCACTGATGGCGCTGACTCTGTAGTAAAATAATAATAATATTAATAAGAATATTAATACCAATAATAACAGCCGCTACAGTGACAGTGGGGGTTGCCTTCAATATTTACCTCATGTAGTAATATATATATTACTACTACATGTTGTAACTGTTGTGACGGCTTTAGTCACTGTTAGCAAAATAATAATAATAGGCGGATTCATTGTTTCCTTACAGTCCCACTCCCAATTCAATGTTTCCGTATCCATTTCATATCCTTTCCTATCCCTACTCCCTAGCTAATATACTGCGTTCGTAGGTAAGGGTTTCATCCCACTATATTGGCTAAAAGAGGGAGGTGGGTTTAGTCAGTAAGAATCTGACACTATCAAGGGGTAATTCTTGGTGTCTTTGGAAGATTCCCACCTCCCTTAGAAAAAAAAGAAAAAAAAAGTCTATAATATAGTATAATATAGAGGATTAATGTCTAGAAATTGCAGATAATATTATAAAGTTCCATATCTTAAGCTTAAAAGAAATAAAAAGAAATTTTTTATATATCAATATCATTATCAATATTAATCATGCTTATTTAGATTTACTAAGATTTTGCACATTTAATTTAAATAAAATTAATTTATATACGATTATCGATTAAAGTGTCATTTTTGGTAATCATTTCCAATCATTTCATTTCGAATTAAGTGTAATTTTAGGATTTAAAACTTGAAAATAAAGCATTTTTAATATCTGACAACCAAAAGAAAATGCAAAAGTTAAGAAAGAACTTTTAACCTTTAAAATTTATCAATAAAATAAAGAAAATAGCGCAAACTGGATAATATATAGTTGTATTTTCTATTTCTAAGAAATGTTTTTTTGTTGAAAAGGAAAAATTAGTTAGGAAATTTTTTCAAATTCTTCAATTTCTGATATTTGAATTTTCCTCTAAAAATTTAAAACTAAACTCTTTACTATTTTGACAAAAACGAAATTTTATATGACTTTAACAATTAATTCTATACTATGTACTTCCACGATTTGTTTATTTAATTTTTAATTACTTTTTCTTCGAAAAATTTATCGAATAAATAAAAGTAAATAAAAAAAAAAAAGTTAAGCAACAATAACAACAACAATAAAAACAGTGATGATATAAACATAAAAAAAAAAAGTCAAAATATCAACGATTTTCAATTTTATGTCTTTTATATATGTATGAAACTTCTTTTAACTTTGAAACTTTTTAATGATGTTAAATTATTCGCACAAATTTTTGATGATCTGTGATTCCTATATTTTGCTGCTGTACATTTTATATTTTTTGTATATGCATGTATAAAAATAATTTTTATTCTACTTTAGAAGAAAATCACCATTCCATCCATATAACTTTACATCATCATCAAGTTCGTATCATTATATTAATGTCATTCTATGATAACTACTACAACTATATACAATTAAATAAATACTAATTCAGGATATTTAAAAGTATTATAATATTATATAATATATATATATATATATATATATAATCTAATAACAAATGATATATAAATACATATATACAGACGGACCCGTTTAATTGCACACACACTATTTGTGCATTTAGAAAAACCATTGATAAAAGCACAAATATGTGCTTATATATGTGTTTTTTAAAATTGATTTGTTGTGATTTTAATGCAATCCTATTAACAGTTCATTACTTAAACTTCAAAAACGAATGTTAAATAATTTGACAGTATACATGCATGTATTCTATATGTAATTTAAAAATTATGACATTGACATATTCAACAGGTTTTTTCGTAAAAATTTAAATGGTTTACTCGTAAAAATTCAAAGAGTTTGGTTCATAAAAATCCAAAAGGGTTTGTTCATGAAATAAATTTTTAAATGTAATTTTTTTTTAATGAAAATGCATTTAACAGAGTTTTTATTTAAACGAAACATTTAAACGAGTTACAAATATCCGAGTAAAAATGTTAGAAAATAATGTTAAAATTTATGGTGCAAAAATTTTGCGGTCTTTTAAACGTGTTATGCACTTAACCGGGTTGCAGTTACACGGGTCCGACTGTATATACATGTGTATATAATATGTAAATACAGGTTATTATATAAATATAGGTTAGGTATTATATAAATGTATAAAAATATATATATGTACATATATAAATATTCTATATATTTTCTTAAACATATACATATATATAAATATGTATATATATAAATATATATATATATATATTAATATAAAATAAAAGAAAGAAATCTTTGGTGCCACTTGATTCATCATTTCCATTCCAGTTTTTGTTTTATTTTTGCCAATTTTCATCAGTAGCATAAACATGATATTGATGATGATGATAACGATAATGAAGAAAAAAAATTCAAAACAACAAACCAGAAACTTCAATCAACTATACCTACATATATATTTATTTATATAATGTAATATCAGTGCATCAAACTGTATTATGCATTAAATTTCAACAATTCATTTTTATATAAGCGTTATATAAGAATACATACAAGTTGATTCAGTTAAGATAATTAAGTATTTTTTGAGGATAATCTGGTTAAAATAAATTATTATTTTATTAAGTTGAAATATGTGTACAAACATATAGTAAATTTTAAAACTATATAAATTTTTACTGTTGTATAAAATGACCTTTAATTAAAATATAATAAATGGCTTAGAAGCCTTTACAGTTTTGCTCTAAATTTCACTTTTTATTGCCTTTCTCTATTATATATTCGTTAAAATTAGAGTCGTCCTTTTAAGCCGAAAAGAGCCGTCCTTTCGTTCTAATGATTAGTCTAGTCGTCCTTTCAAGTCAACCTCAATAAGACTCACTTCAATAAATAGTACAGTTGTCCTTTCGCTCCAATGAGCAAATCTAAGATAATTATTCTAAAGATTTGTTTCTTGAAAGAATATTTTTCGAAAAGACAGCACTATGTCGAGTCATAAAAATGATTCGAAAAAAGCTAATATATTTAAAAAAAAAACATAATTTAGCACTTGAGGATTTAAGTTTTCCTTTTCATTTTAGGTTTTTTTTTCTACTTGGATGTGATCCTTTCTTCATTTATTGTAATATAAACAACAGTTGAACACTCGGTATCATTTTGTTCTTTTGTTTTTGGTTGAAAACGAAATTTTTGAAAAGGACCAGAATCATTCAAGTATATATCCCTTTCAAATTTTTTTTAATATGTGCATATATACATATATATATTTATATATATCTGTAAAGATTCAAACATATATATATCTATGTATATATATGTATATATATATGTATATAATATATATTATTTCTTTTTATACATACATATATACATACATATATGTTTGATGGTCGAGAAAATTGTCATTCAGTTTAATTCAGTCAGTATTAAATGTCAATTTTTTCCTTCTATACCTTTTTTTTTTTATTGTTCTCATTTTGTTGTTGTTGTTGTTGCTGCTGATTGTGTTTCTTTTATTATTTCGTGGATTTTAAATTTTTTACATTTTCTTTCCTTTTCAATTTTCGCTACAAATCTATTGACAGCGAAATCACAAAAAAAAAAAAAAATTAAAAGAGACCAAACCAACATTTTTTTTTACAAAATAAACAAAAAAAAAAAAAAAATCGGAGTAAACACACTACATAAAATACTTATGACGATTTTCGCTACTGTGAATAAAATATTCCGAGATAAAATAATTTGTTTTTTTATTTGTTTGTTTTTAAAAGAAAATTTTTGTGTGCAGTTTTCCTTTTCTTTTACTCTCATTTTTTTTTTTTTTTTAGTTCTTTCAGTTTTTCATTTTTTTTTATGATAATGCGTCTGTCGTCGCCACACATCAAATTATATCCTCAAATTATAATATTTTTATATCTTTATTTTACATATATGTATTCATAAAATATATGTATACATAAAATAGATACATGTATGTTTGTTTAAATGTGGTTAGTCTTTGAATTTTTAATAATAATTTAAAGTTTATTTTTGCAACTTGCATATTTACAGACTATACAATATGTATTATGTACATTATAGGCATGTATAGTTCATTCATATAACGTGTTTATATGAGACATAATAATAAAAAATTGTGTAAAGTGCATGCTTCATATAGTCCAATCAACCAAAACTTTTACATTATATATGTATGTATATAATATACATACATAAATGTACAAACCGCAAAAAATGCAATTTATTAATATACACTAAAACAGGGGTAAGCAAACTTTATTTAAAAAAGAAAAAAAAACAAAGGATTAAAAAAATCTGTTGTATGTATTATAAAAAAAAAAAAATGGTAACATGAAGCAACATAAATTATATGGACCATCCTAGTTCCGATGAAATTTGATTTAATTTTAAAGTTACATTAAAAAAATTAAAAATTAAAATTATCGAAATTACAATGAAGGTGGAGTTTCAAAAATCTTAATCTAAACACATTGGTGTTTAACAAACAAGTTATTTTTTTATTCGATGCTGAAGTTGTGTAATTGTTAAATTATACTCATTTTTGGATGGACATTCATTTAATGAACTAATTTTATCGGGCTAATTCTTCAGTTAGAGCATCTTAAAATTAAAACTAGAGTTCAACATATAAAACATACAGATGATTAAAGAAAATTTAACCCAAGGACTATTTATAATGCCATTAAATCAGAGATGATTTGTTAGCTACAATTGTACTTTTGTATAGTTATAATAATTTTAATTTGAAAACTTTATGGTGAAAATTTTAATTTTATTTTTATAAATATTTAAATCAATGAATTCTTGTCTTCCAATAAGAGTGATAATCGAGTCAACTCTTAAATAAACAGTATTAAACTAAAATTCCAACAGTAATATTTCTCTGTAAAACCAAATAACCTGTTATTTGAATCCCATCCTTTATTATTTCCAAGGGTGTCCCATTAGGCAGATTAATTGCATTAAATTTTATTTTGAATGAAAAATTTGTCGAAATCAGAAAAAAAAAGTTGTTAAAAAAATATTAAGCTAAGGTTTAACTAAACAAAGCAAAAAAAAAGTAGTAATATATTTCTGTACTTCTATATTTTGGATCATAAGTAAATGGTTATTCTAATCGTAGCTTTTATATCTTTCAATTAATTGTATTTAATTAGTTTCCAGGCGACAAATTGATATCTTATTTTTTTTTCTTAGTTCGAAAAATGATTTTGTTTTACATTTTTATATTTCAATTACTCTTACTAAATCTTAGAGGAAAATTTTCATATTAATTTCAATTGATAGATGAACACAGTAATGTTAGAGTGACGTGACGACTTTTCATTCAAATAGCTTTGGTTCGAATATCAGTAACAGTGAAAACCATCTTTTTTTAACTGCATTTTTATTCTATTCAGCTACCAATCTACCATTCATCATTGGGTTCAAATTAGTGGCAAACAATAATTAAAACATATATCAATCAAAATAATAAAAAAGTAAGATATAAAAAGAAACTATCAAATTTAAACAAATAAATTTAATTTACACGTTATAACTCACAGATATCCAATAACTGAATGTAAACTAAAAAATATACAAATATTATCAAACAAATGAATGTTACAATTTTAGTTATAAGGATAACATTTATAATTATAACACAATATATAAATAAATAAAGTTATATCGAATGTAATTTAAGCATTTCCATAAGTGAAATAAAGTCTAATCACTGTCGCGCACGTGATAATTGAGATAAATTTTAATAATAAGAATATATTCCCTCAATTTATTTTCCTTTTTGTGTACATTGTACATTAGTCGGCACGAACAACATGAAACACAAAAACCATTCAATTCTATTAAAAATTAAAATTAGAAAAGTTTGAAATGAAAATGGTGTTTAGTATTTTAGAGTTATTTATAGGGTTAATTTACAAGTTAAAGTAAAAATTTTAAATGAAAATTATGATTGGCAATCCAAGGTTAATTTGTAATTTTTTGCTAAAGCTAATAATTTTTTTTTTTTTTAATTTTTAAAAATAATTACATAAATATCAAAAATTAAATTAATATGAAATTTAAAAATTTATTTAATTAAACTTTCGTACCGCTTTATATCATCACCTGTATATACTGCACTTTTTTTTATGTACATATACTTAAGTACGTTTTTCTTTTTTGTTTTTTTTTTACAAAATATGCATCCAGCATCAATATAATAGTGTCTTTCTGTAAATATATACATTGTATATTATACATATTATACAAAACAGCATTAAATAATAAATATAATGTAGTTTTTGTATTATATATAGAGCGCAGTTCTACATATTTAGATGGTACATTCATTTGACCACCAAAATATTAAAAAAAAAGAAATAAAAACATTAAAAAAGTATAAACAAAATAAATAAAAAAAACAAAAAATACATTACACAGCAGCATAAAAATAAAAGAAAAACTAAAAAATTATGTTTTTTTTAAATATATCCATTCATTAGCAATCATTTTCAGTTATTATATTCATTTAGTTGATGTTAGTTCGTCGTGTTCGTATCTCATTCATTTAAGTGTTTTTCTTTTCATTTGATTAATGTTTTGAGTCGCTGTTGACTCATTCGGTTTGAATTGATTAGTTAATTAGTTTAGTATAGTAGTAGTAAAGGGATAAAATGCCTTTAATCTGCGTTATGATATAAATTCTCACTTGTTTTATACGTTCTTCAATTTCTTTAGTTAATTTCTAATCACTTAAGTGAATATATTTATGTTTCTGCTGGTTAAAAATTAAAACATAAATTAAAAAAAAAAGGTAAAAAACAATGAAACAAGGAGAAAAGCAAAACAAACGCTAAAGAAAACTAATTTTAAAAGACAAAACAAAAAAAAAAAAAAAATGAAGAGAAAAACAAAAAGATTCTATAACAAAGCGAAAATATGAATAGAACCGCGCGCAGCATGATACAACTGTTAGCACAATAAATTCTTTTTTAATAAATTTTTGTTTTCCTTCTTTTTATAATGCGGCGAATTCACTTTTTTTATTTTTGTGTTCCCATCACAGCTTTTAAATACTATTTTTTTTTTTTATTTTAATTTATATTTGAATAAAATTTTTTTTTAAAATCAACCCTTAATTATTATTTTGTTAAAATTTTCAGAAGAGTTGTTGACCAACTCATGACAATTTACAAGAATTAATAATAAAAAAATTTGATACGTTACAAAAAATGTTAAATTTTATCTGAAGTCTTTTAATTTTAATGTATTTTATATGATTTATTTAAAGAACTTTTTTTTTTTTTGTTGATAGAATAATTTGTTGCCTGTTTTGTATAAATAAATGATTGCTATTTCCATTCATATCATGTTTATGAAATCGAAAGGAGATTGAATCAGAATCATTATAAAAACTCAGCAACATAGAAAAGAAATTTTCTTTTCTTCTTATTTTTGATCTGATCTGATGTTATGTATGCGGCGAAATCGGTTATTTTGTTATTTGTTTTTGTTATAATGTTTTTGTTTTTTTTTTTTGTTATTATTTTTGTTTGAAAATTGAAACAGCCGTGTGTTGTTTTGTTGTTTTTGAAAAATTTCAATTTAGTCGTTCGTGGATCATTAAAACGTTCAGATGAAAAATTGGAATTTTAGTAAAAGTGCGTTTTTTGTTTTTGGAAATTAATCGAGTATTTTTATTTGTAATTTGATTTTAATTTTTTTTTTTTTTTAATAATAAACATTTTTTTTTTTTTTGTAATTACTGATTAGTCTTTAATAAAATAAAAAATATTAAAATGAAACAAATAAATAATAAATTATTTTTTTTATTTTAAATTTAAATAATTAATGACAAATTAGAAAAAAATTTGAAGAAAAAAAAGTGTCAACATTATATCGAAATTTATATTTTGGTTTGATGTGCATTAAATGCTTAATTAATATTTTTTTTTATTTGTTTTGTTAATCTTTTCATCTATTTCTTATTTTTGTCTGTCATACACAATTTAAGAATATTGTTTAATAACAAAAGAATTTTATTATTGATTTGATTTTTGATGTGATGTGATGTGATGTGATGTATTATAGTGTAGTGTAGTGTAATGCGGTGACAATCTGGTCATTCTTCTTGTTAGGAAAAGAAATGCAAAAAAAAAAGAAAACATTGTCGATTAAAATATTTGATTTTATATTAAATATTATGAAAGTGTGTTTTTCATGATTTCGGTGCAGTTTTATTTTTATATTTGATTGATAATGACACCAATGTGTCAATCGAAATTAGATTTTTTTTTGTTTTTTGATACAGAGTTATAATTTGATGACATTCAATCTATTTTTAATTTTAGTATTTTAGAAATAAATTTATTAGCTCTAACTTGATGTTCTGTTATCTTATACGAATTGGGTTATTTTTTTTTTACATTTAGCAGGTTTTATAGTAAATAAAAAGAAAACACCTGTCAATATTTATTATAGGTATACATATTTTTCGTTTGTAAAAAATTCAATATTATTATTAAGATACATTAAAAAAATCTGAGAAAAACAAGATAACATAGAAATATTGAATTATATGTATATTTGTAAATACAAATGTTGATAATTCGTAGCTCAATTTTTGTACAAAAAAATTTGAAAATCTACACATAGGTGAATGTCGAAAATTCGGTTTTTCTATGAATATTTTCAATCTGTCCATTTTTTTTTTAAATGCTATAAAAATATTAATTTTCTTTAATACAGTGTCGGAAAAAATTAAAATCTGTTAAAAAAAAAAATAAATAGTTACCATATTCAATTCAGTGAACTGTTGGTTTAACATTCCGATAATTATACCAACAGTCGATTTGATGGTGCAATGTAAATTAATTAATCAATCAAATGTACCTATCTAATTCAAAGACTAAATAACATATTAAATATACCTAATATGTTTAAAATTTTAAACATAATTTCTTTTCTAGCGCACTGAATAATTTTATCGTAGTACATAGTTATATACATATGTCTGATTACTGGCTTTATTAATTTTTTTATTAAAAACATCAAAAAATTAGTCCAACAAAACAAACAAATGAAAATACTTAATTGCTCTAACAAAACTCGATAATAAATTGAAGATTTCTGAGCTTTGTATTATAATTGCAACTCCTGTAATTAAACTGAAAAAGTCTCAAATCAATTCAAATATTTTAAATTTTTTTCAAAAATTCAAAAATCTCAGTTTTCTTTAAAAATATAAAAAATTTTGTGCCACTTGATTTTTTTTTAAACAAAAAAAAAAAAAAAAGCAAAAACAAATAATAAAATCAAAATATCGTATTTAGCAGTGATCTTTTGATCTATTGTCTATCACTAAAATTAATTTTTTTTTTTTTTTTGGTTTTTTTTTCTCAAATTTATTTTAAATTTTGTGTCTAGTAAATTTTTTGTTGGTAGTTTTGTTACAAAAAAAAAAAATATAATAAAAATGTTTGCCGTTAATTGTTGTTGTTCTTAAACAAAAAAAAAAAATTATTTTTTTTTTTTATTTTTTTTTCTTAATTTACACATTGCAACATTTTTGATAAGAAAAGACAAAAAAATTATAACAACAATAAAAAAAACAAAAAATAAAAAAAAAACAAGCAATTAATTTTTGTTGTTCAATGTTGTTAAAATGATCCCATGTAACATTTTTATTATTTTCATTATTATACAAATATTTGTATCTGGCAACAAGTTCCTTAAAAATATAATTCTATCAACATTTAATTAAAAAAAAAAATTAATTTTTTTGTTTTGTTTTTTTTTGCAAGAAATTTAAATTAATAATATCTATTATTAATTGGAAATTAAACTAAATATAAATATTAATTTATTTTATAAATAAAATTTATTTAATACTTAAATTAAAATAATAATAAAATTAATTAATTAGAGATTTTAAATAATTCATGATAAATTTTTTCATTATTTTAAGTAAACTGGTATTTATACTTAGAAATAAAATTTTTTAAATGAAAGTGTTAATTTTGCATATCTATAGAATATTAATTAGGGTAAAATTTTTATTTTGAGATTGGTAAATAACTATATGCTAATTGGGCTTGTTTTTTTTTTTTTTCTTTAAATAAAAATAATTTTAATCAAAAAAAAATAATTTAACAGATTCCGGTAATTTTTTTTATTGATCTTGATATTGACTTAAAATGAAAAAATGTAACTAATTTGGAATTTTGTCACGGACTTGAAAAAAAAGAAATAATTTAGCGATTCTGAAAGGATTTTGTTTTAAATGAAAACCATCGAAATACGACGGTACATCTGTACTTAGTTATTTAAAGATTTTTTTTTTTTTTTTGTTTTAGTAACCCGTAACCGTATCATTTGCTTAATTGTGTTAATGGAAATAAATGTTTTTTTAAGTTATAATCAAGGTTTGAATTAAACAGTTTGCAATTTTCTGTAAGCTTTTGTATACCAGAATTCAAAACTTTGAAAATTTGACAAACGTGAAATCAAGATCTAAAACTAATTTATCTAAGTTCCATATTGTTTAATTTTGATTGTTTCATGTATTTTAACTTGGTATTAACCATTACTTGATGACATTTTCAGATAATGAAGTAACTTTAATAAGCAGTATCTGATAATAATAAAAATATATACATTTATAATATTGTTATCATATTATATATATGTGCATATATACTTTAGTTACCCAATAGTAAATTTGTTTCTCTAAGTTTTATAAATTTTTAAGATTATTCATATTATCACTACTTATTAAATTTTTTTTTTATCTAAATTATTTCATATTTAATTGACATGGATTAAAAGTATTATAGAGCCGACAATAAAGATTTATGTAAATTAATTTCCATATAATAAATAGATTAAAACTTAGAATATTAATTAAAAGTTTTTGTTTTTTTTTTTTTTTTTTGCAAATTAAAACTTGATTTTATCTTTTTTGTTTTTATATTAATATTTATTTAAAATTTATGTTAATACAAATAAATATAAAAAAAAAAACAAAAATAATAAAATTTATTAAATTAATGTTATACAAATAAATATATAAGTATAAGTATAACTAAGTAGTTAAATTTTTCTTAAATTACTTTAATTTTTTATATTTTTTGTAAGAATTATTTTTAGAAATAATTTTTGCCTTAGAAATAATAATTAAAAAATTTTTTTTTTTTTATTTTTTATTCAACTAATATTTATTTATTTTTATTTATTTAAATTGAATGTTAACAAAATTTTAGAATACATATATGTACTTAAGTACTCAAGTACAAATTAAACTAATAACCTGTACATAAATATATAGAGGTATGTATTTACCTTTCTTTTTTAATTTTAATTTTTATTTTTACGTCATTATCTATTTTTATTTAATTTTTAATCAAATATTTTAAAAAGATAAAAATATAAAATAAAATGTAATTAGTTTTTTTTAAAAAAAAAATTTTATTTTTCTTTTTAATAATTTAGTTGAAATTGTTTTAAAAAAAAATGTTTGTTTTTATTTTTTTTATTTTTTTAATTATACATATTTTAATTGTCATTTAAATGTTGTTTTTTTTTTTTTTGTTTGTTAAATAATTTGTTTAAAATTTGATTAAATTAAGATTAAATTTGTTAAGAGTATTTAAGATAATTATTTAAATAAAATTTATATAATATTACAGATTAAATATTTTTTTTTTTTTTACTAATTATTTTGTGCTAAATAAAAAGATGAAAAAAAAATGATTGAGATAAAAAAATTAAAATGCAAAATATTTTATTTTTAAATTAAATAAGAAATATTTCAACAGGTGTTTTTTGTTTTTGTTTTTGTTTTTGTTATTTTTTTTTTTTTGTAGTTGAAATCGTAAAGATTGCAACAATTATTAATTAAATAATTTATTAGTTACAATAGTTATAGTTATTATTTGATGCCCTAACCTCATAAGGTTAAAATCTAAGCATTGGGAAAAGTGTAAAATTAAAAAAAAAAAAAAAAAAAATGCCGCTTGAACTCGTATTTTTGTTTGAAAAAATGATATTTGAATTCAAACTTAAGTTTTATTCTTTCAACCCATTATTAAACAAATGGAAACGAAAGTTTGATTTAATGTTATCAGTCATGGTTTTAAATAAATCAACTACTTAAGTATATTGGTCCACGATGAATCGTATTGTTAACATATTCATATGATATTGACTTTAAGTAGAATAGAATGATCTTCATTAATCCATTTGAATGCGTTTCTTTTATTTGTTCAATAGTATGACGTCTCTCTTTTTTTTTTTACAAGGCATTCAAAATTAAAGTTAAGAAATTATCTTTTTTAATATAATTACATATTATCTAGTTTAAATAAATTATACTCAAGGTACACAGTGGATCATTGAATCACTGTTGACTATTTTATTAATTTATTTTGATTCAGTCCTGCACCATTAAGGACTACATACTTTTTCTTCATGTTTTGTTGATTTTTTTGTAGTTTATTCTCCTGCCACATAAATTTGTTTCAGACGTGGCTATAAATGTCGTAAGGGGGAATTATTCTTACGACGTGTTTGGGAATGGAACCCACACTTGCTCGGTGTTTACAACGTATGTAACGCACACGCTGTTGTTCAAACCTATTAAGGTCACCAATGCCCTCTTTTGTTGTTCATTTTAGGATATACTTATATTTCCTGATTTTGCAAAAACTTTCTGATAACTAGTTATCTTGAAACATATGAAACAAAAACAAACTGTAACACAAAGAGTGACACAAAAATATTGATAAAAAAAAAAATTTTGAAAAAAAAATTTCAGTTTTACTTACGTTCTCCAATAAATTTCAAATTTCATAAACTTAGGTAGAAATATATATATAGGTAAAAACAAACTTAATGACATTAAACAAACGTACGTGAAACTTATTTTTTACAATTAAAGTTTCCGCCTTGCATTTTTTAAATAAGTGTAAATGATTCACTAGAGTACGTGGATTCAACCAATACCATTTTATCATACAATATTCTAAGCTTTATGGTATACAACCTTCAAAAATGAGAAGGTATTTGATCACTATCTTTATAATGCTAATAAATATATTAACAAATTGTTATTTCTTCATTTATGAAATATGAAATAAAAACTTGCTTAAAAGCAAAAAAATAATTAAATTTAAGATAAGTTATTCAGACAGTTTTAGGATAATTTATATGGTTTTGAGCCAATTTAAAACAACTTTAGTAACATAACCTAATTTCATTTTTAAATGTTGATTAATTTTTATACTTTTGCTTAATTGGATTAATTAAACATACCTGATTTATTTTATATTATTTTAAGACATATATTTTCTTAAGAAAATATTTCTAGTCAAATGTATTCTTTTGATCTTTCATGTAGCTTCTGACTAAATTCTAAATTAGCTAATAGATATTAAAATGCCTGCATACATGCAATTAGTATTGTATACGAACGTTTATTTTCTATGGATTTCTCAATTGACAATAAATTTAGGCATTATATTATATTTGTCTATAGAATAAATGATTGGCGCCTTTGATGCCTAATACTATAATTTTGGCGCCGATTTTAAGCTATAAATATAATTTATCTATATTTTTGGCACCTAAGAAAATGCAATACATACCGATTTTAACATATCATTGAACATTGATTGTGTTTTTTTTTTGTAAAATTTTCATTTATTTTTGCGTTCATTTAGATTGTCTTATTTTCTCAAAAGTCAAAAATGCTAGAGTGTTGAAGAAATATAGTCCGAATATAAATATCTTAAAATATAAAAATAAAAAATACCGTTAATTACTTAAAATTACAAAAAGAAAAAAAAAATTTAAAGGTGAGAAATTTTTGTAATTTTACCGTCTTAAAGAAAAACATATTTATTTTATTTATATTATACAGGGTGTCCTGCGCTAACTTTTGCAAAGAGCAGGGGGTGATGGGAAGCATCATAACGAACAAAAATTCTATGGGAGGAAGGGGTATAGTTATGATGGTCGAACCCGTAAGCAGTTAAGAGAGAAATGCAGGAGATAATTACAGAAATAATTTGGAATTTTAAAATGTTGTAGTTAATAGCGTAAATTTTTGTTTTATGAATGTTTAACCCATTTTTTTCTTAGAAAAAATTGATAAATTTTATTTTTAAGTGCTGCTTTTTTCAAAACTAAAAAGTCTACAAACTAAAGTTATAGTGGACTATAAAGATAATTTACTAAGCTTTAAATCCCCTTTTTTAATTTTTCCAATATCTTCAGTAGTTCTAATTTTGTAGATATAACTCCAAAATAATACGTTTTAAAAGTTATAAGTCTTTGAAGTCTCAAGATAGACCTGCTGGAGTTCAAGATAGACCCCCTCCTTCCATAGAATTTTTTTTTCGTTATGATGCTCCCCATCACCTCCTTCTGTAAAAGTTAACGCCGGACACCCTGTATAATTATATTGTAATACATGTATATAAATTTATAAGAGTAAGACAGAAAATTTACTTGTCTTATAGGCAAAGGATCGAAAGCTTAATCAATAGTTTATTTAAAAAACTATTGGATACGAAAAATAAATAAATTAATATCTCTTATTAAACTCAATTTAAAACTGGGGCCTCGGTGGCCTAGTGGGTAAGAGCGTATAAAATACTTTGCAAACACCAAGGGAGTGTGGATGCCCTCGAATCCTACACACGTCGTAACAGTTATTCTCCCTTACGACTGTTAAGGCTGTTAATTTCCTGTCCACATTTATGTGACAATGAAATGCATTAAAAAAAAAAAATTATAATTTTGTGGATTCGTTTATCCTAACATACATTTTGACCTTTCTCAGAAACTGGGTAGAGAAACAATTAGGTACCTACATATTTTTGTAAAATCACAGTCTAAATTTTTGATACAATAATTTGTTATCATCCAAATTTTAAATAACAGTTTAATATTATACATAAATGAAACTATAGTTATATTATATTTTTTTAAACAATTTTATTTTATTAATTTATTAAACTTTTCTCTATTATTTAGTAATTTACTAAATAAAATTATTTTAGTAAACTTCGTTACAGTTTACTATTTAATCGCCAATAGTTGTATATTTGTGAAATTAATGTATTTTATAAGAATATTTTATATAATATAATCTCTATTATTATAAAAGCCGTAAACGTTTGCAACAGTTACATTTTTCATAGCAAAAACTAATACTGCACATAACAGAGAAAAAGAATAAGAAAACTTGGAAATTTATAGGGTTGGTTACGTAATCCCGAAAATCTAAATCCCTAATTCAAAATTACGAAAACAAAATGCCGAAAAATCAAAATCCCGAAAATCAAAACCCAAAAATTAAAATCCCGAAATTATAAAATTCCGAAAATCAAAATCTCGAAATTTCAAAATCTCGCATAGACATACATATATGGATATAAATATTTCGGAAAAGAGGAATATTCTGATTTTGTATTCAACTATTAATACTTACAATATGCCCATACATATATATACCAATTTCGTTAAAAAAAAATTAAATTTTCACATTCACCATCATATGAAAAATAATTAATTTTTAAACCTCCGCATACCTACAAAATAATTCAATTTTGATATTTCACTTAAAAAATAGTAAATTTTATATGAATCTAGACATTTTTATGAAAAAAAGATTTTTTTTGAAGGAACGGGGGCTGTTGCTCGCAAACCCCCACTACAAAATTTTTCGTTAGTTTTCTTAGTTTCTTAGTTGCTATTTACATTTTTACGTTTATATAAATGTATTTTTATTCTTTAAAGTTTTGTATGCTTCTGATAAAGTGGACATAGTTCTCAAAAAAGGTTTTTAAGATAAATAAAAACTATATTAGAACAGAGAGATATTTCTTTTATTTCATTAAAAAATTAAGTGACCAAAAATATTATTTCTTGATTACTAAGATACCAGAATTATTAATCAATATTATTTCTAGATTACCAGACTGGCGTATGTGGTACCGGCTTTATCTAGTATACGATATTTTATATTAATAGTGTTTAAATAAAATGAAAGGCTTTCCAATTTCAAATTTTTTTTATAACAGAATCAATAATTTAAAACCGTTACATTTTTTTACTGGTAATACTTATGTTTTTATTTTTTAATACAGATCATTTATTTTTTATGTATACTTATTAATTATATTTTATATATACTTAAGTAGTGGTTAAATTACTCTCAATACTATTAATTTTATTTGATTTTTTTTTAGTAACATTACATATTACTATTAATTCTATATAAGTATAAGATTTTAATTCCTTCTTTTAAATGGTTCTTTTTTAATGTTATATGGAATGGAAGATAAAAAAAATTGACAGTATTACATTTGAATATTTTTAATACTTTTTTAATCAACATTGAATACAAAAAAAAAAAATGTAATTAATTATGTTTCATTGTATTCAGTTCAGTATATAAAAAATGTGTTGTTAATCGATTGAATAATTTGATGTTAAACTTATGTTAACAAAATTTATTAGTGTTTTTTTTATTTATTTTTTGTTTCTTTTGTTTTTGTTTAAAATTTATTTAATTTAATAAGAGTACAAAAGAACTTAATCTTCTTTTCTTTTTTTTCATATTATTTTTATTTTCAACCAAAACCAATTTTTGATGAACTCAAATATTAAAATTACCACAAAAAAATTACATACATATAAAAAGCAGACAAATTAAATTGAAATATTAATATTTTTATAACCGATTATCGAACGAATGTAAATTGAAAAAAAAAAACACAAAATAAAAAGAAAAAATTGATTGAAAACAAAAAAATAATGAATAATTTTTATTTTTTTTAATTGAATAAAAAAAACAACAAAAAAAAAAAAAAGTGAATAAAAGCATAAAAAAAATTTTTTTTTTTTTTTATTTGAAATTAATGAAAAATTGAAAAAAAAATAAATAAATAAAAAGAAAAAGTGTTATAAGTTAAAAAAAAAATAAAATAAAAACTAAAACAAACAATATAAAATGAAGGCTGAAACCCTTAAGCCTTTTATAACATCACCATCGGTTACCGAATATGTGGGTAATCGAAAACGTAATGTTATTGTTATTGGATTATCAATATTTCTTTTTATATTAATCGCAAGTTTATTTGGTTTTACGGTAAGTATTTTTTTAGTATAATAACATAATATCATATCATATCGTTATTAATAACATTAATTTATTTTATATATACATATTATGTAGTTATACGTATATATATGTATTTATATGTATATATTGTTACATTTTTTTTGTTTACTTACTTACATATTATGTATGTAGCTCGTAATAAATGATGATAAATTAATTTCTTTCGATCTTGAATTATAATTTTGATATTGTTAAATAAATATTTAAGAAAATTAATTAATAAAATATGACATTAACAAAAAAAAAAAAAAGAAGAAATTAATAATACTTAAGTAGATTATTATAGGATATAATACATGTTACATACAAACATATAACGTTTAAGTATTAATTTAAATGTTTTAAGGTGAGATTTAAGACATTAAATAAAAAGTTTTAAACTAAAAACTAAAATTACCAGCTTTTGGGAACACAGGCATGTGTAGGCATAAAATTCCATAAACGCGACGTCCGCATGACAAACGAATTTTCGAATGTATGGGTGGACCTCTGTCGTATTCCTTGTTTCACGATGGAAAACTTTGAGCGGAGGCATTAATTGTTTTATTTCTTTAGAACAGATGTTTACTACTACAAAGTATTTATAAAACACGGTCAATGACCCAAGAGTACGGGCGATGGCAGAGTAAAGAGAGCGTTGAGGTAATATTGGGGTCGTCGTTAAGACAAATAGCTTTGTTTTGCACTTTGTCGAGATAATCCAGCGCTGTTTAGGAAGCCCTAAAAAATGCATTATACTCCATTTTCGGTCCATTATAAGTACTCCATGTACGTTTTCTAGATATTGAAAAGGTCGGTTAGAGAAAACTTAGCTTTACAGTCGTAAAAATCTTTACAAGAAATCCAAACATTTAGCAGCATCTTTCGCAATGCCAAAAATATGATTTGACCAAGTTTTGATTTAATTCAATATCCAGAATGTTTGAATTTGTTGAATGCTGCAGAGCTTCTCTCTGAAATGTCAGGTTGGGTATTATAGTAGTTACTATTTTGTACAATTGCGTATTGTGTTTTTTTGGTGTTAAAATAAACTCTGTTTACTTCACCCTATTTTCAGATTTTGATTAAATCATTATTTAGTTTAATGCTAGTGATCAATTAATGTGAAGGGTTAAATAAGTAATTTATAAAGAGTGATCAAATTTAATTTTATTTTGAACTAAAAATAAAATGTTATCAATGTAATTTTTTATTTATTTTAAATATCTATTAGTTCATAACATTTTTTATTTAAAAATGATTTCATGTAAATGACCGCCTTGGAGGTATTTTAAAATTTTGATCTGCAACAAGTCAAATATTAATAAAAACAAATCATAAATAAAGGTTAATAGAATATTCATATAGGTACTTCATCTTAATGCAAGATTATATTGTATTGTATTTTAAATTTATTCTCACTTTTGCTCATTTACGAATTATTAGTTAAAAAAATATTGGCATCTCTTGTAAAAAAAAATAACATTTACGTCACATAACTATTATATAAGTAAGTAATTAAATACGTATACTTCTATATATGTATGTATATATCTACATATATTTGTTTATTTGTCAAATTTTGATTTTTTTTTTGTAAAGAAAAACTGCAAAACAAAATAACAAAAAAAGTATTTCAAATTAACTAGTTATACATATTACTATAAAAATGTGTTATTAATCGTATAACAGTAAATCGTAACGTAAAGCAGTAACTAATACAGTTGTATTAAATGTCAAAATTAAAGTTTATAGCTTTTGTGCAGCGTGAAAGATAAATATGCACTTTTATGCAACATATTTATTTGTTATAATTGCTGTTGTGTAGGCGAACACGAAGTGTAACTGAAATGTATTTTGCATCTAAATGAATATTTTGCGCTTATGAATTAATATTAGTACATATACGTATATACATACATATAATGATGAAATATTCTTTTTTCTCAGTCAATCAATTTAAATTTTAAAAAATTTCAGGAAATATTGGCATATTAATTTTTCGGATATTGAATCCAAAATCGGGTTTTTAAATTAAGCATCAATTTTCAAATTTCAACTATCTAAGTAACTAAGTATTTACTTCCTTAGGGGTTTTTTCTAAAATGAATTCAAATGCGAATTTGAAGTTTCAATTTTTTATGACAAAATACATCACTTAAGAAAATCTTCTTAAAAAATGCCTTAACTTTTAAATTTTAAACCAAAGGTTAAAAATGGGTTGGGTACAAATGCTCGTTTCTTAAAATCTCGTTTTTTTTAATTTTTTTTTTATTTTTTATTTTACAATTTTGACAAGAAAGATATGGATATCAGTGTTCAGATATTTAAACTGTAAAATACCTCTTAATTTTTTTTTTATACATTTTGCAAGATGAAAGCCTTTGAATTAGTGGGTGCTGCCGCCCCAAACCTTCGCTAAACCAATTACTCAAACCCTGATTTTGGAACCAACTCTAAAATCCCTCGGAATCATTTTTCTCCTATGTAGTTATATTTCAAAACAAAAGCATTTCATATATTGTTTCAATTATTGAAACCGTGATTTTGAATCCAACCAAAATCCCTCGTATTATTATTCCATAAAAAATAAAAATTATAATTTTTTATTTTTTCTCTATTTTCTAAACAAAAAAGAAATTTACCAAGTTTTTTAAAAAACCGAGATTTTGATAAAACGAGTTTTTGAGATACGAGTGTTAATAGCTCTGCCTTTGCAAATACATACTTACATAGATATTATGAGTACCTTCTAGATTTTTTAATAGATAAAATATCATGTAACTTTTAAGTTTTGATAGAAATCAATATAAAGTATAACTAAGTAACTAAACTTCTTGCCTTAGTTATTTCTAGAGAGGAAAACATTTATAATAAGTAACTATAACTAAGTACTTTTGCATTACATCCCATTGGAATCTCTGAAAACAAATTTGAATCTAAGTACTTTTGCATTACATCCTATTGGAATCTCTGAAAACAAATTTGAATGTACTTATGTAAGTACTTATTATTAATAGAATTATTAATTATTAATTATTTTAGTTTTAGTTAAAGATAAGTATATTTTCAAAACTTTGAAGCTATAAGTGATTAAAGTTATCGCAAATAATCTTATTAATTCTCGCCACTTATGTATTTCTAATTTTCTCTTACAAAAACTATTAATAACTACATATTTAAATTTCAACCTATTAAAAAACTGGAAAAATTATACAAAATAATGTCAAGTCAAATTAATATATTCACAATTATTAAGTAAATACATAATAATCAATTTTTCATTATTAATTATTAATTCAACATTTTATATTGAATCAGCTTGAATAAGTTCTTAATAATATTTTTAACCTAACCTATCTCAACTTTATCTATTAATTCTTATACATAAAATGTAGTTATGTATGTTTTTGAATTCAAAGGTTTAAAACTTCAACCCATACCCTTAATCACATTAATTAAATTGGGTGTGATTGCTAGCTTATAGTGCACTTATTATAATCATACACTTAGGTAGGTACAACATTTCAAAATAAATTTATCATTTTAATTGTTATATCTTTGGTTATTAAATTTGAAAAAATTTTTTTTTTATTGTCAATAAATTGGTGAATTGCTGACAAAAAATGTTTATAAACAATATTTGTAGTAATATGTGCTTAGTTAGTTATTGTAAAGTTTAATTTAGTTTAATACATATATTATTGTTTTGATTAGATTATTTTAATCACATACTGTTCAGTTTTTTCAACTTTTGCTAAATTTTATTATAATCATTGTTATTATTGTATTTTTATTTCAATTTTTTATTATTTTTTTTTTTTATATAAGTAAGTAAGTAATTTTTTGAATTGTATTCATTCTGTCAAAAGTCTGGTTATTTTTCTTTGATTGTAAGATTTTTATACTTTCTTCTAACATTTTCATTGTATTTTATCCAAATGCTTTTGAAAGTGTTCTTTAAGTTTCTTTTTTAACACTTTTTAAAAAATTTTAATTTGAACATACAAATGTTGTTGCTTTATTGTCAAAATGTCTAATTTTTTCTGTAGTGCAAAAATTTCTTTGAAAAAAAAATTACCGCAAAAATAAATTACTCTATTATGGGTTTATTTTTTTTCTTTCTTTGTTTAATTTTTTTAATTTAGTCTTCTTTTAAGTGCAAAATGAGTCCATATGTATATATAGAACATATTAATATTATATTAAAAAAAAAACCATATGCGTAAAATAACTTACAGGGTGTAATAAAAATATTTGTATATATGTAGTTAAGTATTTTCAATCACTAAGTAAGTATTTTAAAATTATACTTAATACAAATACACTCGGTTCTCGATGTATATTTAATATATGTATGTTTTTCGAAAAATACTTAACTCAGTTACTTACTTATACTGAAAGGAAGTAAAATTGCTAACTATTTTCCCGGCCATCAATATACTTAATATCTATAAAATTACTTTGTTGAGCATCTGTAACAGTAAACACTCCGCTAAAGTAAAATGATCACATTAGATAAAAACGTTCAATTAGAACAATGAAACGTGTTACTACTTACAATCCTTGGTTTTAAAATATAATTGACGGGCGGTTATAAAACATTGAAATTGAAACTGGCTTTAAACTAAAAACTGGGTATAACTAAAATGCAGGTTATAATAATAAAAGAAAATAATTATTTTTTAGTTGTGCAATAATCAATAGTACTTATGTTGAGAAACAATTCATCTATGTATGTGTTTGAACATTCTAATATTAACTAAGTATAATATAAATACTCGTAGAACTACTGACGTTTTGTCCAAATCTGGCCATGTGACTTTAAATTTGGCTAAGTATTATTATTAATTATGATTATCAGCTATATTTACGTCCTACTTCTAAGTAAGTATATAACTACTTATTTATTAAAACTTTTATTTTTGGAACATTCTGTATTCTATACTAAATAAAAATGTTTATACATATGTCATGATAATGTCATGTTATTTGTACGTCAATTTTTTCAAACAAAACCAAAAAAAAAAATCAAAAAACAAAAATCGTTTCAAGTCAGAAATTTTTTTTTTTATTTTTTTTGTTCTTTTTAAGTGTAAAAAGAAAAATAGTTAAAAGAAAACAATTATTTTTCTACAATTTATTTTAGAATAATATGTTTCATTAAATCTACAGTATTTATACAATATGTATCCTAGTTTTCTTCTATACAGAATAGATACATATGTTACTTAAATATTTATTTTATATTTTTTTAATATTTTAAAAAAAAAGATAATAATTAAAAAAATTTAAATTATAAGTATTTTTAAACATAAGATATGATGAAATTAGAAATTATTCAATAATAAATAACTAATAATTATTTTCTTTTTTTTAAGTATATTTTTAATTCAAAATTTATTTATTTTAAATATCCGAAATCTATACTTAACAATGCTTGGAAAAAAATTAAAAAGAAAAAAATTGTAAATAAAATTTGTAGGTGTGGAGGTTAATTGTTTTTCTCTTTTTGTTTTGTTTTTATTTAACCTATATACATAGCACACAAAATCATTTAGTTTAAATTAAAGTGCTGTAACGGCTATAGTCACTTAGCAAAATAGTAATAATAATAGGCGGATTCATTGTTTTCTTACAGTCCCACTCTCACTTCAATGTTTCTGTATCCATTTCCTATCCTTTCCTATCCCTACTCCCTAGCCAATATACTGCGTTCGCAGGTAAGGCTTTCATCCCATTATAATGGCTAAAGGGGGAGGTGGTTATTAGTTTATAAGAATATGATACTACCAAGAGGAAAATTCTTGATGTCTTTGGAAGATTCACTTCTCCCTTAGGAAAAAAAATAAGTGTTATAATAATATTATGCTTATTTGATACTGATTTTCAATGATACTATAGGCCGTTTTTGATGTATTTGCACTATTTGCTGAAAAAAAGTGTATTACAAGTTTCTGGATACTACTTGCTATCCAGAAAAAATCCAAGTTCTTTTTAAAGTTTCAGATGTTTAGAAGCGCATAATTTATACATCGGTTAATTGAAAAATCCTGGAATTTTCGCTTTTAAAGGTGACGATATAGGAATAAAAACTTTAGAATTGGTAAATTTATTACTCATATCACATTAGATTTGTGAGTGATACGTACTTATCACCAAAAATTTGTCAATTTGTCAACAATTCAATGACAAATTTTAGTGATACGTAAAAAATCTGAAAAAACTGTCTTTTGATTTTTCACAATTTTTAAACAATATAAAATTTTATAAAATTTTCAAATTTTGGTGCTACTTAGTCACAATTCTAAATACTTTTTAATGCGTTTTGGAAAATTTGATCCTTTAAAAAACTCTGGTTTACATTCGTTTCTTTTTCATCCTTTCCTACATTACTTTCATCTTTTTTTTTTGATTATCAAAAAGTTAAGTACTTAAGTAATACATTTTTTAATTAAAATTAAATAAAATCAGGATTACGCAATATATTGCGAGTGGAGATAGGAAAGTAATGCATAAGAATAGTACAAGGATGTGGAAACTTTGAATTGGAAAGTGAGATTTTAAGGAAACAATTACTCAATCTACTAAACCTAAGTATTCACTATTATTACAATTACACTACAAGTGACAAAACCTTCAGCAGTTGCAAAATGCAACATTATATAACACCTATTAAGGTATTTAATACTTAAAGACAACTCTGATATAGAAGCTATTATGTTAGTATTGATTTTTGTAAACCTAAATTGAATATTTAAAGTCGGTGTCAAATAATAACAGGTAACTGCAGATGTACTTTATTTCTAATATGCAGCATTACCCTTCTATTATAAAACTATTTACTTATAATGTTATTTTATTAATTAAAAATTAATAAGTAAGTAATATATAGTTAATTAAGTATGTTATTAATAATATTTTTTACTTATAAAGTTTTGTACCACTGGAACTTGTTGTGTTGGAAACTTAAACTAAAATTCAACTTAAGCGCAATATTAGCTACTTGCATTTAATTCATATATGTGTTCAGGTTATAATTATAACTACAATATAGAAAAATTACAAGGTTTTCGTAATTCGTTCCAAATATTACATAACTAAATATAATAATAGTTAATTATATTATTGAAATTCTGTCAAAAGTTTCAATTATTAATTAATAACATTGAAAATACTCTACAGAAGAAAATGATGTCCTTTTAAGTAAACCGAATATATTAAATTTTAAAGGATTTCACTTTTTTATATACATGCATAAATAACTATATAAAATATTCAATTAATAATAAAGCCTTTGATCATTTTATTTATAATTTGTTTACTTTCAATAATAAATAGTTAAATGACACAAATATGCCGAATGACAATTAAGGTGAAATACATTGCGATGTCAATTAAGTGCAATTAAAATTAAAAAAATAAATCGAAATAATTGTTTTGTAAGAATTGTTTAATAATAAATTAAAAATTTTTATTTTAAATTTGGTTAAAAAATATTTCCGTTTTTCTGTTTTATATTTTATCAATAATTCTGAATAATTTTTACTCATTTTTAGGCGCTACGAACTAACCTCCAAGTCATTAACCCCCAAATTAAAAATGCATCAATCCTCAATATTAATTATGAACTTATCATAATTAATATTTGGATATTAATATTTGAATACAAATATTTGGATAATTATGAAATTATCCAAAAAAAAAAAACGAAATAAGATGCGCAAAATCGAATTCGAATTCGAATTCGAATTCGAATTTTTGTGATTCCAAATTACAATTTTCCGGATTCCCATTTCCAAATTCCAAAAATGAATTAATCCAAAAAAAAAATAAACTAATCCCCAAAAAAATTAACCACTTAATCGGCAAAAAATATGAACTAATCCCTAAAAATATTTTTGGAATTAATACCCAAATTTTAAATATGAACTAAACTCAAGAAAAAAAATTAATTACTTAATATCGAAGTTAAATTTTAGCAAAAATACTGGGAATTAATTCATTTTTGTATTTGGGGGTTAGTGAGTTGGGCTTTAGTTCATTACAGCGTCTCATTTTTGATATGAATTAAATATGTTAAATTGTGATTTAAACTGAGTGAAAAAAAGAACAATAAATTGAACATTTAACAATAAATAATTATTTTTCCTTACTTTTGTTTTTTTCAATATTCAATATTTCATATATTAACCTTAAACTTCATTTTAATTGATTCCGAATCGATTGAAATAATACACAATTACTTACTTAGTAGTAATAGTATCGATGAATCAACTTTCTCTATTTTTTCTTTTTTGTTTTGTTTAATGTTCG
This sequence comes from Poecilobothrus nobilitatus, assembly GCA_947095535.1. Lineage (NCBI taxonomy): Eukaryota > Metazoa > Arthropoda > Insecta > Diptera > Dolichopodidae > Poecilobothrus > Poecilobothrus nobilitatus. The sequence goes on from OX352773.1 coordinate 168,142,251, forward strand.
ATTCAATCTTAATTATTTCCTGTGAAAAATTATCATTTCATAATAATTATTTTTAAATTACTAAGTTTATATAATTTAGATTATATATAGGAAATAATTTGTTAGTTTCTGATTGCCATGGAAAATATAACAAACGATTATATTGAGAATATTATCTTATTAATAGAATTGATCTCAATTAAATTCAGATTGCATTATTACATGTGGAGAAGTGCTACACTTTGTCTGATGTAAAATTGATATCGATGTTAAATTGCAATCGATATAATTTTGTTTGTTACTTATTTGAGTTATAAGGTATAAAGTATTACTTATTAGTAATGAAAATTGGTTTTTTCTTTGTTGAGAATTTGAATATTTAGTTATCTGCGAATTATAAGTTAAAATTGTTTGATTACATATTTTAATATTTCTTTTTGTTCTATATGTTTTTCTATTATTGATATTTAAGAATATAGTATTAATTATTATTTACCGTTAATCTGAACATAATGGCGGATGGTAACTGAAAAATCAGTTTTTACTTTAGTTGGTGAATCACTTCCTAAATGACAGGTCGACGCTCTTACCACTGTTAGAATACTAATTAAATATAAGTATAATATTTTTATGAACTTTATAATTTTTTTCTGTCCTGGGGCTGCTTACCATGATTTATACTGCAAACTTTATAAGTTTGTTAAATGTTGCTTGTACTTTAAACTTCATTGGTTAATGGGGTTTAAAACATTTGAAAAATAGTTAAAATAAATAAAAAAATTAATTTACTTATATAATATCCTATGTTCACATACACTTGCAGTTATTGTTAACTGAACAAACCAGTCGTAAAAACAATTTCAATATATCGCAGACAATTTAAAAGTATGTACTTATTCAAAAAAGTCTTTAAATCTGATAACTCTTAGCTTAAAGTAGTAAGTATGTATTAATTTTTAAGTGTTAATTGATTAGCTTATAACTAGGCCAAGATCAATTAGATTACATTTTTGAGTTAAATTATCGTCGATCAATTGAGGAGAGGCAATAATCTAAACCTTTTTTTTTCTATTTGTTATATTTATTTTTATGTTTGAAAATAGAAAATTAAGGGCTTTTCGTTGTACTAAATAAGCCCTAGCTAATTGCAGTTGATTGATTCTGAAAAATTCCGAATTTTTAGTGCATTCGAAAATATCGATTATCTGTCAAATTATTAGTGTTCTCTCGACTACCCTAGATATTCGCACTAAAAGAGTAATTCTTGTAAGAAAAAAAGGTCAAGTGTCTAATGGCTAGTGTTAGTGTTATAGGTTCAGAAACCCCTTAAATTTTAGTATGTTTGTGCATTTTTTTTTTTTTTTAAAGCATTTCTCTGCCACATAAATGTGGACAGAAAATTACACAGCTATTCTTGTTCAGGCGTGGTTGTAAATGTCGTAAGAGGGAATAATTCTTACGACGTGTGTGCGATTCGAATCCAGACTCCCACTCTTACCCACTAGACCACTCTCTTACCCACGAGGCCCCGTTTGTGCATTTTTATGCAAGTAAAATTGATATTAAGTAAGTATGTATAAATTAAATATAAATATAAGAATTTTAGAAAACAATATTGCGTTTAAATACAATTATATTGTTATGTAAACTATAAGTATCTCAAATAAAAATATTTAAGTATATAATAATTAATATTTCAATGTTTTGTACTTTGATGTTTAAATTGAGGTTTTGTGGTTTTATAAAAAATGAGAAAAAAAAAAATTTTATTATTATTATACTATAAATTATATGGAACTTAAATATCTAACTACAGTCATACAAATTATTTTTATTACGAATTTCTATCAAATATATGATACTTAGAGAAAGTTTGTTTTGTCATTTGTTTTAAAAATATGAATTACTTACATTGTTCAATCAGTTTTTTTATAAATAGTTTATAAAAAATAAGCGAATTAGACCTAACTGTTATCATCTGTCAATTTGACTGTCTTTGTGTTTATTTGAGATAAATCAGTGCACTCTTGTATTTTTCAAATTTAAGCTAGAAACTTGTAATTTTTAAAGCTAAATACTTACTTACTTACTTTAATATATATAAGTTAAGTACCTATCTTAGAATAGATTTTTCTTTAAGAGTTGTAATAGGTCAACTCAAAACTCAAATAAATGGTTAAATGTTGTCTTGAAATTTGGGAAAATGTCCAATAAAAGTTGTAAGAGCAACCGTTTTTTCTTGTTCTGAGTGACTATAATCTCTCTTTCTAAAAGTGATCTCAATTTTTTTAATGTTTTTGACTTAATTTATACTAAAAAATAAAAACTGCTATGGTAAAAATAAAAATTTTTTATTTGTTTTTTAAAAACTTAAACTTTATTTTAATTTAAAATAGAAGACTTTGTTTTAGAATTAAATTGCAACGAGAGATTTAAAATTTTTAAATGATTATAAATGTTATCTAATATTTAAGGAAATGGATTTTTAAGAAACTCAAAACGATGATGATAATTTTCAAGTATAATTATTTTAATGCTGCGATTAAATTTAAAAAAAAATTGCCATAAATAAATTTCAATTGTTTTTTATTATTGACTTGTATTTATAACGTAAATGTACTGATTATTGCCTTATTTAATAAAAAATATTGAAGTTTTTATTCAGAATAAGTACCTATAATCAATTAAGGCGTGCTAGTTATACTTATATATATATAAATTATCGATTTTCTATTATTTAAAAAGAAATTATTTAAAAGAACATAAATACTTATGATCATTTATGTTACATAATAATTCATCTTAATGTAATTGGAATCAAATTGATAGTTCTGCTTAATTCTCAGAAATTTTTTAAATTATTAATAACAATAGGTATTCAGTAATTAAAAGATGTCGTGAACAATTACTTTATTAAAAGTTTCGGTATAAGTAAAGTATTAAGAATACCGATAAGAATACTCATTTAATTTCTTACATAATTTTAATTTTTCTGTAAGAAAGAATGTAAATATACATAATTAATTTCGAAGTAATTTGTTTGCCTTTAATTTTAAATTAACCTATGCATTACAGAGTAGGGTACAGAGGTATAGATAGTTATACCTCAAAATTAATTTTTTACTATAATTTAAGAAATAATATTTCTTATTATTTTCTCGCCGTGTTATCTGTTACTTACATAATCAGAATAATAATTTTTTGTTTACAATATAAAATCTTTGTATTAATAATGTAAAAAATGCATTATGTAGTAAGTACTATTTTTGTACCTGGGGTATAATAATATTGATTGCAATAAGTAAATTTAATATAACTCTTTATGTATAAGAAATCATATTTTGTAATCAGTGTAATCAATAATGTTATAAGTATTTAAAACTGTTATATATTTAATGAATTTAGAGGTAAGTATACGTATATTTATTTATTCTCAGAATATATATATATACATATATTTTAGTTTTTACAGTTAGAAAAGCAAAAATAATAAGTAGAGTATATCACTTATTGGTACTTGGTTGGGGTAATATGAAGTTTAAGAAATTAATTATTGCAATTAAGTAATTATATAAATTTTATATTAAATATTACTTAACAATATTTATATTGATTTGTAATAAAATTGAGTCAGACAACAAATATTTAAATATTAATTAAGTATGTATTTTAACTTAATATGTACATCTTATATATTATAAATTTTCATCTTATAAATTTATTATTGAATATTGTTGATTATTATTTTGTTGTAATTTTTATATATTATGTAAGTACTTAAGTATAATTGTTTTGAATATACCTACCCAAAATGGTATTCTACGTGATAAATGAACATATATGTAATACTTACATCACTCTTCATCATCAGAGATGAACAATTCTTACAGTGTATGGATGGATTGCAGTGTAAATTAAAAAATATTGCATAATAAGGCTAGAGTAAAGAGTAGATATATTGAAAAATAAGTTTATAATAATATAAATTAACTATACGTATTTTATTAATACAAATTACGAATAATAATGAAAACGATAAGAAAACATTGAGAAAAATCAAATCACACTTTTGTCAATTAGAAGATACATAATCCTATATTATTAAGAGAAGTTATTAAACCCAAACGAAAATATAATGTTGGAACTTTATTTTTCTTTATTACTTCAAAAAAATTGGACAGATGCCCAAGTTACAGGTATTGAAAAATATACAATTTTCAGTCTTTGACCCCTAAAAGCTCCTAAACGGGGGCGGCACAAAAATATTTCTTGAAATGACTCATACTTATATTTAAAGATCTAACTACTCTCAAAATTTCAAGCTTCTAAGTTAAACCGTTTAAAAGATAGGAGGGGTCCAAATTTTTGCAAAAATTGAGTTTCACATATATTTATAAAGACTCTAAAACCAGCTATCGTTTGGCGTTTCCAAATTAAAATATACCTTATAGACCCTGTGTTATACCAACTTAAAGATAGTGTTTTTTCGAACTTTATAGGGCTCCAGCTGGGTGGGGTGACAGAAAAAAGTTGTGCCACAAAATTAGTTTTTTGGCGATCATGCCTATCTGTAGTTAAAATTTCATTGCAAACGGTGTAGAAGTTTTGTAAACACCCAGACGGACAGACCAAAACTAATAAGCACATTTTTTAAAAATTTTTTGAAAATGTGCTAAAAACTTTTAGTCAAATAATAATAATACAATAATTAATTTTGAAGGTGCTAAAAATTAAAATACTGTCAGTTCTAGTATAAAATTTATTCTGTTTAGAACAAAAAAATTAAAAAAAAATTAAAAACAAATTTTCTTTTTAGTTTCCTCTGTCCGTCTGTCTGTTTGTGTGTTTGCAAAACTTCTACACCGTTTGAAATAGAGCAATGAAATTTTATTACGAACAGGCATCGCAAGAATATTACTTTTGTGAAACAAGTTTTTTTTATGTAACAACACCGGTTACGGAGCTGTAATAGTCCTCTCAAGTTCAAAAAATTCTTATACTTATTTAAATTTTTATAACACAAGTTTTATAAAGTACTTATAACTTCAATTTGAAAACGACGAACGATAGCTATTTTATTAGCTTTATAAATATACATATTATAAATATTCACTTTTGCCATGCGGTATTTTAATTTTCTGTTAGGCATATATTATGAAATTCAATTTTTACAAAATTTTTGGCTTCTTCTATATTCCAAACGGTTTAAATAAAAATCTTGAAATTTTGAGTTGAGTTAGATCTTTAGAAATAAGTATCAGTTATATCAGAAAATATGTTTGTATTGCTCCCTGTTTAGAAGCTGTAAGGGGTCAAAACGGAAAATTCACTATTTTTAAACACCTGTCATTTCGCGCAAATTTTTTTCAAGTAATATACAAAAATTAAAGCTCCAACATTATATTTTTCTTTATGGTTAATATATGGATTTTCCTTAAACCCTATCCGTTTCCTTAATAAGTAATATAAGGATACCTTCAAATTGACGAAAGCGTAAATTGATTTTTTTCAATTTTTTTAACCAAAAAAATTTGTTTTTTATTTACTCACACACATAATACTTAATATGTACAATGCTATTTTAAAGCAGCAATGGAAAGTATTTTACATATGAATTTGCGTAATGTACGATCGGAAGAATAAGAAAAACATATATTTCTACCTAATGTATTTTTAAAGCCGCGAAATTTTTAAAATTGAAATTTTATTTTTCGTTATACCTTCCTTACAATAAATATGGTATTCTTTCTAAAGAAACGGAAAAACGTGAAGTGGTATAGCTGTATAATTGTATAAGTAATACCTTATTTTTGATTTATACTTTGTAAATAATGTAAGTAAGATTTTGTAAATAATGAAAATGTGCTTATTGAAAAGCCATGCCCCTTTTTCATTAGTTATTAGTTATTTTTATATTTTCATTACTTAAATCATGACATTTTATCTGAAAAAGTCTATAGAAAATTATATGTATTTTGTATGTACTTGGAAAAATTAAACCTTTTTCCAATTCCTTAATAACTAATAGTTAATTAATAGTTCTTAATTCTTACCATTTCGCAGATTTTTAAAATTAATTTAGAAAAAGAAACTTTAAAATAATTCTTAATTATTAGATAATTTTTATTGACTGAAAATTTCTACTTTAAAATGTTTGCTATATGTGATGCATTAAGTAAATCGTTTTAATTTTATATTCCATTTATTCAAATGTAAACTCATATTATCAAACAAAAAATTATCCAATTTGCACATTATTTCGAAATCAAATTTTACGTATACTTATATTTGAATTTTGAATAGTATAAGTATATTATAACTACAGCACTATAGAGAAGAGAAAACAAATGAGGTAGTATGTAAAACCTTTGGTTTTTTAAAGGCGCACATCAAAATGTCAATAAAAGGTTTTGTGGAATTGTGAAATGTGCGGAATTTTTACATCAAAATTGGTAATTTTTCAAAGAACTTTTAAAAAAATTTGTACAAGTGCTTAAGGTATAATAGGTGTCTAAAAATAAATTTCCATTTCTGACTCCTAATAGCTCTTAAACAGAGGCAGGTGCAGAAAAATATTCTGAAGTAACAAATTTATTAAGATCTTCCTACTCTCATAATATCAAGGTTCTGACAGAAAGCATTCCGGCAATATATAGAAGTTTCCAAAAATAAAGTTTAACATAATTGTAACTTTAAATATCAAATATGTATAGTTATAAAAATTGATATTGACTTATTAATGTCCTATAGTTTGACGTTTCTTGATTCAAATAATCTTAAGCAGATCTTGAAATATAAACTTTAGGAATTTTTCCAACTTTTAAGGGCTGTAGCTCCGTCATAGAGCAAAATAAAAAAGTTTTTTCACAATATCATATTTTTATGGGATCGTAATATTTTACTGCTCCATCTTAAACGGTACTAAAGTTTTGTAAACAAGCTAACGGGCAGAGGAACAGATGGACGGACAAACAGGGTGTAACTAAGTGAATTTTTAAAATTTAATATTAAATTTTTTAAACATTTATTTTTTCAAAAATGTACTAATGAGCAAAGAGAAAATTCATTTTTGAATACATACTGTTAAAAAATTTGTCCGCGAACAAAAAGTTATGGATCTCTGCGCATAAATAATATGTTATTATATTTATTGCAAAATGTTGATTGATTTGAACTATTAAGTATTTTGACGCTATAATAAATTTATTAAATGGGATGAGAGTTGCAATATCATTACAAATGAAATATATATAAGTACATATATATATATATATATATAGTTATAGAATAGGTGTGTTAAGAATATTATTATTATGGTATAAAATGTATCGAACAATTAATTTATGGATAAAATAACATTTCCTGACTTTTTTTTCCAAACTGAGAATAAAATAGAAAAAAAAAAAAACAAATTATTTAATTTATTGATTCATTGATGAAATAATAACATTGATTCAATATAAGTGAATCCATTGTAAATAGTGAATGGACACGTGACATTAAAAATTTGAATAATGCAGTGTTATAAATCGAATTATAACTATATGTAATTTATCTTTCTAATTTATTTTAATGTTGATTTTTATATTTTTAATTTTTTTTTTGTTTTATTGCTGAATTGAAAAATTTACAATCTTTTATAAGGAAAATGATGATATTTAATTAGCCATATTGATTGACTGTATATTGTTTGATCATTATAAATTTTTCGCGTTTTCGAACTTTTTTAATCTGTAAAGAAAATATTTATTGCGCACATATTAGAAAATAAACCTTTTTTTTTTGTTTTTGTTATTTGGAAGTTTCTTATTACAAAGAAAAAATATTGATGAATTGGTTGAATTTTTATTGATTAATTATTATTTAAAGAGAAGGATGTTGATTATAAGAAAAAATAATAATTGCTTTGTTACATGCGAAAATCTTTACGTATATTCATTTATGTTGAATTTTGTATTTTTTTTTTGTTTTATTTAAGTCTTTTAAATTGCCGATGTTGCAAAATTATAGAGAACTATTAGTAATAACTGAATTGATTAAAAATATATTAAATAATTTAAGAATTATTTTTTCGTTCATTTGGTTCATTTCGTTCATCTTCAATTGATTTGAAAAATACCCGTTTAATAGTAATAAATGTGAATCATTTGTTTTTATGTTTATACATATACTATTTCGCAATTAAGTATTAAAAGATTTTAAATTAAGATTTCCTTTTACGAACAGATGGGAATTTTTTTTTTTTAATGCATTTCTCTGCCATATAAATGTGAAAAGGAAATGACACAGCCTTTCTTTTTCAGGCGTGGCTGTAAATGTCGTAAGGGGAAATAACTCTTACAACGTGTGTGGGATTCAAACCCACACCCCATCGTTCTTATCCAATAGACCACCGAGGCCGCAGATGGAAATTATTTCTATTTTTGATAAATATTACCCTAAATGAATAAGTAGAATGTCTTGCAGCTTTTTTTTTAAAATTCAATCTACATATTTCGATGAAATTCAGTAACTATACAGAGTGTTTTGTATATATACAGTATATATACAGAGTGTTTTGTAATACTTGGATTGTGTCATAAGAGATATGATAAGGCAGATCAAAATAGACAAAAACGTATATACTGATTTCGATCCTCGAGAAAATTGGTCTATTTTAGATAATCGTATATGAAGAGAATACTTTTCTGCGATTCAGCGTTTATTATATAGGTCTTGCGGTAATAACATATTTTATGAAAATTACATTCTTTTTGAAATAGTTTTCATCGGTTGTAATCATAATGATAGAAAATTTGAATTAACTTTTACTAACTATTGCAATTCTTAATTTAAAATTTTTTTTTTTTGGGAAAAATACAAATAAATAATAGAAAACAAAGAAAAACTTACTTAAGTATAGGTATATAGTTAAATAACCGACAGATACTTTATAATAACATTATAAACAATTAAATTCTTATCTTCGAGTATATAATAGATAATTTGCAAAAAGAAGCTATGATTTTATATAGTACATATATTGAAACTATCTATCTTATTTATCTAAATAGACAAAGCTTTAGAAAAAAAAAAAATCAACTACAAGAGTGGAAAGTAAACACTTATTCAATTCATGAAATACAATTTTGTTTTAGTTTTTACTCTGAAACAATGTCACTATCAGAAAACAGAAAGTTATTTTTACTTTTTGTAATACTTCAACATTTTCTTTGTAACTAATATCATTCATAAAGTCTGCTTGACATGCCAGATTTGTTTTTAATATAGATTATTGTTTTTTATGAGTCGTCATTTTTGTTAAATATGATATCGTATATGATGAATTATTTAACATTGATTAGAGCTACGAAGAAAATTAGTAAGTACTTACTCTATGTTGTATATATGTGAAAAAGTTTCGTAAAAAAAATTATTATACATTAATTAATTTCTACATCACTTCCTTTACTTCTTTGTTTTATGTATTTTAATTTGTCATCTGGCGTTAAAAGCCTGTAATTATTAAACAAAAAAAAAAAAAAAAGAAAATCTTTGGATGAAGTAATTGCTACCGAATATATTTTTTAAGAACAAAGAAATCCTTTTGAATTAAAATCTTTTTTTTTCTTTTTTATATCAATAATATTTTAACAATTATAGTACTTAGGAATTTGTTCTTTTTTTGTTAAAGAAAAAAAAAAAAAAAAATGTATCAAAAGAAGTACTTTACGGATAATATATAAAAGATATTATATATTATACATCCTGACTGACAGAAGAGTAATTATGTATTATTTTTTTATTAAACGTTTTCTGGAGTTAGTTTTGCTGCTAACCCTTTTTTTTTTTTTTTGGAGTTGGTGGTATTTTTAAAGCGCATCTATCATACATTTCATTTTACTAACAAATTATTTTGTAATTTTCGAAAATTTAAAAGGTGTGGCATTTCCTTTTCTTTTGAAGCTTCACATTTATAGTAATCGTCTCTAATTTCACATTTTGGGTAATATGTACCTACATATATATATGTTTAAATGACAATATACATATGTATGTAAACGGTATATCTCTGAATGTATATGTATCTGCTAAATATAAAACCTGTATCAAAATACTGTAGATATTTAAAATCTATATCAAAATACTGTTAAACAATTATATGCAAATGCATTTTCAACTCATCCTTTTCTTCTTCAATACACAAATTTTATTGTAGGCTATTATAAATTTTATTGTTAAATGAATGTTATTATGGAATTAAAACAATGAGAATAAAAGACAAAAACAGGAAATATATACTTATATGCAGTTACAATTGAAATAAAGCATAATAAAACAGTTGAGTATATAATTCTATTTTCTATCTTATTATCGTCTTGTATCCGTAACTATAATTAAATGATTACTGCACGATATGAACTCATGCTGCCGCAATGACTATTCCCTATAATACTGGGTAGAAGCTGCAAAGAGGATGGAATTGAGGAGAATCTTTATTCCTTTTTCTACGAATGTCCGAATTCTAGGGAAAGTCATAGAGTCTCCTTGATTATTCCTCTATACGAATTTCCAGATTAGGTTTAGGTTTAGGTTTAAATCTGAAGATTCTTCAGAAACATAAACCAGTTATCCGACATAACTAACATTTTTAACATAAATAAGAGATATTAAAATAAGAGAATTTAATTTCTAAACTCTACGGACTACTTATAGAACATACTTGAGAGCTAAAAAACCATAGGAATGTTATCAAAACGGCATCTAAGAGAACATCCATATATAAATAAACCAATCAAAAATATATAACACTCATGAATTGTGGCCAGTATATTAATTACTTTTAAGTTTACCGGTAACGTTACTTTTGAAAACAATGTGAACAGTTTTTTAAAAAGTAAAGGAGAAAAAAAAAATGCCTCCAAAAATATTTTCAAACTGCAAATTTTAAATTATAAGTATAGGTAATTAATTGAGGAAAATCCAATAAAGCGTAAAAAACTCTTTTATAAAAAAAAATAAAATAAATAATTTGCATCTTCTAGTGGTCAAAATTATTATTAATTTTCTGTTTTAAATTTTGAAAAGTCTCATATTCAATTATTCACCATTTATAAATTCAAAATAATAGCTTTTAACCCTTTTTAAAACATTAAATTATATATATATATATATATATATATAGGTAAGTATATATTTTATTTAGCTTTTATGCAAATATTTTTAAAAATTAAAAGGTTCTTTTGAAAAAAAAGGGATAATTATATCCTTTTTTATACTTGAATGCTTCATAAAATGCATTAAAAATAAAACAACATAAAAAATAAATTGTTAGTAAGTATAGAACAAAAATTCACCATTTTTTTTTTTAGTAATTTTTTTTTTTAGTTTTATTTTAATTAATCAGTATTTTATTCTTATATTGTGTTGGATTCTATTACCTCTTTAAATTTTCTGTTCCTGTCATTTTGATCAATTCCATAATAATTTTTGTTTCTTTTTTATTACTACTTATACTTTTAATATTGTTATTAATAAACAAAAAAAAAATCATTTAAATACTTATTTATAAAAGTTACATATATTTTATTTAAATTTAACCATTTGAAAGAATTAAAACTGTTATGTTAAGATGTCAAACATCACAAAAATTGTAACGCAACGCAATTTATGATTTCGATTTTTGATGTCATTCATAAATCAATTCATCTTGAAAAACCAGAATGAAGAACTGATTTGATTACAAATCAAATATATGCGTTTTTAAAATTAATTTTTTTTTATTTATTATTTTATTTAAAATTTATGATTTCAATTTAAAAAATTTTTTTTAACCCCTCCCGGATGTCAATCATAATATTTTTGTTCGATTGTTTCTCTTATTCTCTCTTTGCTGTTTTTGGTGGTGGAAAATATTTTTTTTTTTTTTTATATAAAATGAAACATAAATTATGAAGAGTATCTACTATAGATTTTTTTTTTTAAAATAAACGACTAATGGTTAAAAATTTTAAAAAAGGAAAAAAAAATATATGTATATTGAAAAAGTCACAGCGGGATTTCTAAATGATTCTTTTTGACAGGAATTTCGTCGTACTTGTAATCAAACACAATAAAAAGTTATTCAAAAAAAAAAAATAATAATTATTACGTATAGAGAAATATTATGAGTAGTTTTTATAATACATACATACATATATAAACGTACATATAATATATTCTATATTTTTTCCCTTTCCTTTTAAATTTTTTATTTATTGCAAATTTTATGTATGGTATTGTCATAAAAGGGCGTTCCATTTCTTCTTTTAACAAATTCGATGGGTATATAGAAATGAATGCAAAATTAAATAAATTACATCGCAATATTCAAATTTCAAAAAAAAAAAATTTGTTTTTTAATTTTAAAGTAAAAGAGTAATGAGTGTCTTTGTCCTCACCATTTTTTTTTTTATTTAAATAAATAATAATGTATTGTGTGAATTATTACAAGATTAACAAGAAGGACAAATATTTATTAAGTGTAACAAAATATATGTATATATATATACTTATACTTAGAAGAAACTATAAGTACCTAATGATGTTCTTTTAGACAACCATTATTTTTTGTTAATGTGAAACGTTATTTTACAATTAGTACAGTTGTCAGTAGCATTTTTTTTTTGTTTTATACTTTTTTTAATTTGATACCGTATCAAATACGTAGCATGACAGCTTTCTAGGCTTCTATGAAATTGTTATTACAAAACATAAGAGTACAATGTATTTTCTTTACAACTTAGTACCAACTTAAGGTCAATGACTTGTGAATATTTATTAAAAAAAGCTGAGATAACCCGTGTTTAATCTCTAATAATCAAAAAGGATACCAAAATATTACATAAAGGTAAAAATATACTTTCAATTCTTAAATTTAATTTGACCGTGACTGTATAAAATAATATCTACAATATGTTCATATGTATTTTGTACAAGTAATTTAATACGATCTAGTTTCGATTATGTAATTTTTGGTAATAATCTCCTTTTATAGTGGTTTTAAATGATTTATAAGAAATAATAATATTATTTAATAAAAAATAACTGTTTCATTGTTTAAAATATTTTTTTAATCATTTTATGTGACATTTTGTTTTTAATTATTCCCATACAAAAACTTATAAACAGCGTTAACAGTGTTATTTGTTTCCTTTTTAATAGTTTTTTAAGAGGATGTGAAGTGATAGTAAAAAAAAAAAAAGGGATAACTTTTTGTATAGAACAATTTATTGTTCTTTTAATATATAGAAGGTACATTGGTACACACTGGTAATAAATAAAATATATATATATGAATGTTTGAATGTGTGATTTATCTTGGTATACAAGTATTAATTTTTAATATATATGTATATTTTAATCTACGGTTTAAATAAATATGATGTTGGTTAAATCAAAAACCCATTATTTTATGGGTGCATAAATGAAGTTTAAATAATAATATTTAAGATAAAAAATGAAAAATTGCTTAACTTTATTTAATTAAGGCAAAATTTTAGTTTATTAAGTTTGAAGTAAATCGCTTCAACAAAATCTGAATCAAAAGATTGTACTTCAATTATATTACCATAAGTTTTACGAAGTCTGGTGATAAGAGATGTGGAGATATTCTGCTATAGGTTTACTGTATGTCATCTACCTATTCTCTAAATGAAAAAAATATTCAATACTTATGTAAGTATAATAATTGAATTTTTAATTTCAAATCGAATACAATTCGAAGTTTTAATTAGTTTGACAATACTGAGGTTTAAAACTAATCATAGCTTAATCTTTAACGGTCCTTACTATTTAATGCAAATACCAAAAAAAGATTTCTTAGAAGATTTTTAAAATTTAGTAATTTTTTATGTATTTTCGTTTAGGTAATAAATTCGCTTTTTTTTAAAATTTTTCTGGAGTATTATATAAGTAGTATAGCATAATAGTATGATAATATGAAATTCGGTTGGTCAACAAGAAAAAGACACACAAACTACAAGTATTCATTAACAAGTGTCTCTGAATCATATGTAGAATAGACTGGCTAAGAAGAATATATATATAACGAAGAGCTTTGAGAAACAACTAGCCAAAAGCCAATCGAAATAGAAATTATAAAACGAAAATATTGATGGATTTGCGACGTTCTTAGAAAATCTCCTAATTGCATATTCAAATAGGCCTTGGAATGGAACTGCCAAGAGAAAAGGAATGTTGGTAGACCTAAGAATACATGTCGTAGAACAGTAGAGCGAGAAATAACACAATTGAACAAGGTATGGTCACAAATAAAAGTTTTAGTTTTACAAAATAGAAGCAGATGGAAAGGCATTGTGGAAGCCCTATGCTCTCACAGGGATTATAAAAGGAGAAAACAAAATTTTTTTTTAAAAATATATCTATATACTGTTTTACGAAGACACGATCACAACCAAAGTCAAGCTTTTTGTTATAACTTCTAGAGTTTAGAAATTAATTTATTAACACAGTTATAGTTACTTCAATTAACTATTCGATTTTCAATATCATACTTATGTGATTAAAATGAACTATTTACTTAAATGTATATTTAAATTACATTGATCTTTAAATAAAATTTTACTTATAATTTTTAATATAAATATTTTAGTTATTAGGTCAAAATTAATTTTTTTTTATTCCAAATTTTTGATTATCTTATTTCTTGTTTTATTTATGTGTTGTTTTTTTTTTTGAAGTTTCAAGTGGTTTCTTTTTTTTTTTTTTTTTTGCTTAATGTCTTCTATGTTCATTTAGAATTTTATGAAGAAGTTTATGAAGTGAGAACGAATGGTGACCCCAAAAAATAAAATCAAAAAAAAGTTCCAAAATATAGATGAAAAGTTTATTGGACCAATAATAATTTACTTTGTTATTAAATATTTTTTTTTCCATTTTACAAATAAAAAAAAAAAAAATGACTTAAAAGTCTTATGTAATTTTGGAGATTTTTTGTTATTAATTACAAATAAATCTAATTTTTATGTATTTAAAACAAGAAAAGAAAAAAATTGTTTTATGTTTGCTATTAAATTTTCTATAAAATAAAAAATGGTAATAAATTAAAAAAAAAAAAAAATACTTTTTTTTTTTTTAATTTTTAATTTTTCAGTTAATTAAGGTCGAACATTATAGTAAACAAAAAAAAAAAAAAAAATTTAAATAAATTTTATTACTGATATAAGTAAGACATAAATTTTCTATTAATTTATATATCATGACATATTTATAGCATAATACACACATTTTGGTAAAAGTTTTTGTATTTTAAGTTTTTATGCTTTAAATTTTTTAAAATTTTAGAATTTTTGTTTTTTTTTTTTTTTTTAGTAAGTAATAAGTGATTTATTGGAACATAAAAGATTAAAAAAAAAAAAAAAATTTTCTTGTTGTAATATGCTTTATTTGTTAAGAATTTTCTAATTTTTATGACTTTTGACTTTTTTTTTTGTTGAAGTAAATATAAAAATTTAGTTAATACTTACTTATAAGTCGTCGAAAACTTTTTAA
Source organism: Poecilobothrus nobilitatus (assembly GCA_947095535.1). NCBI lineage: Eukaryota > Metazoa > Arthropoda > Insecta > Diptera > Dolichopodidae > Poecilobothrus > Poecilobothrus nobilitatus. Next base: position 168,157,761 of record OX352773.1, read on the forward strand.
AGTTTGCTTATATTCATCAATTATTTGTATAAATTCAAATTTGGTAAAACTAAAAAGTTTCAAAATGAGTTTTAAAATGGAGAAGATTTTTTTCTTAATAAGTAACTAATGAACGAAGGATGTATCAAATCTAGATCGTTGATCATGACATACATACGTGTACGTACATATATAAGTGTGTAGATTTTTTTTTGTTCCTTGCCATTCCTATAAAGAGCATATGGCATCCAGTAAGTCATTTATTATTCATATTTAACTAAGCTTCAGTTTCTAGAATCATTATTTTCACTAAGCCATCAATTACTTGTCTGTAGCTATTGCACAAGACTATATAAGACGTTTCTTTTATTTCAATGCCATCTATTATCTTATACAAGAATTATGTTTTATTATTATTTTATTATATAGTTAACTATTACAATATGATATTAATTATAATTTATAGGACATATATACTTATTTTTAATTTTAATTTAATTATATTATACTAATTATATATTATAAGAAAAATCTATATTATTTTTTATTAATCAATATGACCCAGTCGGAGTTTGAACCCGAAACCTTTCGCATGAAAGGCCAGTGTCTTAACCACTACCCCATTGGTTGTATTCATTTGAAAACAACGCAGTAAGTATGTAAAATAATAGGTTTTTAAAGGCACACATTTTTCAAAAGGCAGCAAATTCAAAACTGTGCGTGACTTGTACAAAAATTTTTAATTTTTCTTAGAATTTATATGTTAGAAAAAATTGTGATAAATCTAGGGGCAGTTTCTTTAATTTTAAGGAAACCTTATATAATGATAAATTTTACTTTGAATAAATTTGTACATGTTTCTACAAATAGCAATTTTTCAATTTTTGAGCACTCACAACTTTTAAACACTATTAAACAGAGGGAGATACAAAACAAAATTCTGAGGTAACACAGGTTAATTCTGAAAGATTTTTCATCTCTGGTTCAAAAGCATGCCGTTGATAAGAAGAAAGCAAAAATAATAGTTATACATATTTAGAAAGCATGAGATATACACATTTGAAAATAGGACTTTTTTTACTCTTTGAGGGGCTTCAGAAAGAAACTGAAATTTAGTAGTTTTGTATTTGTTTAATAGAACATATATATTATACCTTTATCTAAACATAAAATAAATTTTGGAAGCGTGTATTTGCAGTTATTGAACTCTGCCCAAAATTTTTTGGAAAATTAAACTTCCAACATAAACAAAATAAACTAAGTTTCATTTTATCGTTTTATGTCGTTAAGCTGTTTGAATATCTCACAAACAGACATTTGTGAATGTACATAAGTACTTACGTATAGACACATCACATCTACATAAAACATTTCCTTACAATATGTCAAAATATGATTAACGATATATATCTAAAGAATGATATTATATTTAGTGTAGTTCTTGTTTTAACCTTCGAGGGTATTTAGCATCCTTTCTTTTCCGGACACTGAGAACCATTCTCTCATTTAATTTATGAAATTAAATTTCTGGTGAAATTCGGACTTTTCCAGAAACATTGGTTTTCTGTTTCCTTATAAAGTAATTAACGATGATTGCCATAGCAATCTGACGCTGTTTTTAGCCATACCAATTATTGGGGCGAACGCTTCTTTATTTAATTTTGTAGTCTACATTTTCTAGCTTTAGGGAAGCAAGGCACCACCTCAGCGGCTGTTACTTCGAGTATTTGATCTGCAAAAAGAAGTCAACATTTCAACCCTCTATAATCTTACTTAATAATACTTAAATTATACCCTCTATAATCGTTACTTAATAATTTAAATTTAAGAGCTGTGTTTTTTCACTATATCAACAGATTCAATAGTTTATTTGGGTCAAAGAAAAGATTTATGTAAAATTTTATATTTTCTTAAAAAAAAAAAAAAAAATAATTATTATATGTTAGTTGTTTTTAATTTCATACAATCAGTTAATTAATATATGCTTAGAATTCATAATCATTAAAATAAGTGAATATGTAATAGTAATGTTTTTATTTTTATCTTCAATTTTAATTTTATATTTCTTTCAATTTACATAATTACTTTTTTGGAAACAAAGAATTCATTTAATTCTCATAAAGAACTTAAGATATTGTTTTAATTTATTTCATTTTCATAATGATTCGAATTTTTATCGTACTGATATGACTATAAAAATTAGTCCACGACAAATTTAAAAACAAAAATCTTCTACAAAATCAAATTTATACACACAAGTTTATATATAGAGTCTTAAGTAAGATTTAAAAGTATAAGTTAATTGTCTGAACTCAATCAAAATATCTTAAAACTACCCTTGAATCAATGATTTTTTTTCCTTTTTTAAAGAAAAAAAAAATCTATAAATTTATTTTGTGTGTGGTTTACTTTAACCATTTTAGATCATAACTCAATTTGTTAAGTGGTGTCAACCTATTTTTTTTTTTTTTTTTTTTCATTCAAATATTCTTTTTTTAATCCCTATGTGACAATTAAGTCAAATTTTATGATATGTAAATATAAATTTTGTAGTTTCAGTGTGTAAAAATTTAAAATATTTCTTTTTTATACAAACGGATACTCAAATATTGAAAATGTATAATGAAATAATTATTAAGACAATAAATTTAAATAATAATATAATATATAATTACTGTCATGATAATTGTAAAAAAAAATTTTTTTTTTTTTAAATAAAAAATTAGGACAGTGTCTCAAAGGGAGTTATAAATATTAAAATTAGATTTTAAAAAATTTTTTATAATTCTAATAGTAATTTTTATGGGTGGAAAGAATTTTTATTATATTTTGAGATTGTTTTTTTTTTTATTTTGTTTTAATAGTACAGTAGAATCTCGATTATTTTTTCATCCATGTTTTTTAAATCATATTTGAAATTATTTCTAAGTCATTAATTTCATGTATAGTTGATTTTAATTTAGTTTAAGTCGACTGTTGCGAATTCTGTACGCCATTCTGAAAAAAAGTTCATATATTGATAAATGAAATTTGTGGGAACATTAAAATGAAATGTTATGTGCCAATAAATTTATTGTAATATAAGTTATTCTTAAAAATATTCAAATACATAACAAAAATGCTTCAGTATAGCATTGATAGCTTATTGGTTAAACACAAAGAAACGCCGGTTCATATTTTGCATAAGTCAGCAGTATGCTTGATAACGTCTCCTACGCTTAAATGTGTATACTATACGAATCTTTTTACTACGTTTAAATAAGTACTACAGAATAGCGGCTAGAGATTACCTATTATTTATGTCAAATCTTCATCAATGAAAAGAACATACTTAGGTACTCAAGAAAGAAAGTCAATGTTAATGATTTTCAATAATATGAGACTAGATGATATAATTGAAAAATGAAGAATAACCACTAAAAATTAAATATAAATATTAATTATTATAATATTGTATTTAAAAACTAGGTTTGACTGTATTTTTTTTTTTTTTTTATATTACGATTATAATTTTGGGATCTCTAAACAAATGTTTGAATTTAATTGTTTGTAGTGATAAGTAATTAGCGTTTTTAGATTTAAATACTTCTACAAAAATTTCTCAGTTTATTAAATGTTTAATTATTTGTTAAATAAAGATTTAAAAAACAAAAAAAAAACAATGATCTTGGGGGAAAGTTAAAAAGTAGGTTATTATAATCCAGATGAGGTTAAAAGTTATATTTTGTATATCATCTAAAAGATTAAACACTTTAATAGTATTAATAATTCATTTTTGATTATGTTTTTTTTAACAAATGTATAAGTAAGTAAGTATACCAAATTTCTTACTACTTATGATGAAAATTTTAAAAAAAAAATACATTTTTTTTTTGGATTAAGTATTTATATTTTAAATATTTTACAAGTTTTTAGAAAATATAAAAATTAAACCTATACCCGTTTTGAGCTAATTTTCATAATTCCGAAAAATAAAAATAATTTTATAATACCTACTAATATAATTTTGATTACATTATGGTAATTTTTTGTTCTGAAATAAAATTCTGGAATTATTTTCAAAATCCAAAACTTTTAAATTCTCAGTATTCATCATTGCGATTTCAAAATTCTGACCTAAATCTTAACTTTTAACATATGACATTTCAAAATCTCCCTATAGGCAAAATCTTGACATTCAAAATTTTACTTTTCTAAAAAATTCCGACAATTTGGAATATTTTGAAAATGGAAAGACATAGAAAAAAATGATTAAGTTCAGAATACAAGAGCTTAAAAAATTTTTTATAAATAAATAAGATATAAAAAGTACCCCACATATAGGGTGTTTTAAAAGAAAATTGAGTTTAAAACAATTGTCATTTCTGAACATATGAAGATCAGTGCTACAAAAAAATTAAAACACGAAATATATTTGGTAATACATTTACAAAATGTAATAAGTACATTTTGTGTAGACAAAATACTTTTTTTTTATAAAGCAAACCGTTAAAAGTTTATTAAGATTTTTATGTAAAATCCATTTTCCTTAAAATCAATTAATTTTCTTTTAAAAAACATGTTTGTAAGCATATGCTACATAGTTCTAAGTTACAATAGATGTAAACATATGATTGTAAGCTCTTTAATATATAAATTGGCAAATGCAAAATTAGTAAAATTAAGACAAATAAATAAATAAATAATAAAAAAATTTATGTAAAATCATTAGAATTTTTAATTTAAAATCTTAAATCTCTAATCTCGAAAACGATGCAGATAAGTGCCCCTTCCAAACAATTGTTTGTTAGTTTTTTTTTACTACCTCTACCTGGCTTAAACAGATAGGACTGGACGAACTACCTGTTTTGTATCAGAGACACTCTGTATGTTAATAAATACTTTAGTGGCTTATTTTTGTATAAATGTATGCATTCTGTAAAAATGTATATACTTATATAAAAAAGAATAATTAATTTGAAATTTGATACTTTGTTTTATTCTATCTTATACGGTCCCGATTTTATAGAATTGAAACTAAACTATCTTACATACTTATTCTAAAATTATAAAAATTTTAAAAACTTCATATCTCCCAAATGGTGACAAATAGACCTTAGCTTCGCATAGAATTTTTTATTTGTTTTAACTTTTTGAATCACCTCACGCTCTATGCGTTAGTTTTAAAACAAACAAGAAAGGAAGAAAAATTTATTGGAAACAAACAAAAAACAGAAGAAAAAAAACTGGATTTTAAATGTCGGGTTTTTGAATTGGCGATATTTTTTAACTGGTGGGATTTTGAATATTGGGATTTTGAAAATCAGAAATTCGCTACAAACCCAAAATTCTATTATATTGTATATTAAAAATATTGACTGTATGATTAATAAGGAGGAGGAAGGAAGTACGAGGGAGGAGTATATTTTATATATTAAATATTAAAATAATGTATTAAAATATATTAAAAATATGTTATAAAATATACAAAAACATAAATAAATTCTTATTTTAAATATATAATTATTATATTCATAAATACTATCTACATATAGTAATAAAAACCACACTTTACTCAATAAGTCAAAATATAATGAAATAAGTATAGGAACATTTGCTTCATTCCAAATTTCATCTGTCCAATCATACATACTTACGTTTTTTTTTTATTTAGAATTTCAAATGAAAGATCGATAGTAAGTATATAAAATATTTTACCAGATTTTTAACTTATGTGTGATTTTATGTACTTAGTCTTGATAATGTTGATTAGATTTTATTTAGTAGTTATACGTATAATTTGTATGTGATCTGTTCAATAAAAATTTTGTAATTTTTCGTAATTTCATTATTTTAATTTCTTATACTATACTTATATAGGCACATATAAATTAAAGAACTTAGGTGGGTTAATTTTTAGTAATTTTTAGATTTAAAAATGTATGCAGTATTTATGCAATTAAAATATTATCAGAAATTTGTTTTTGAGTTTTGAGTTAATTATCATGTTTTCAATTTTATTTTCTTTTATTCAGAATCGTCTACAAAAAATATTACATTTGAGATTTTTGAAAATTCAGTAGATTTTTTTATTTCTATTTTTAATGATCATTGTTTAAAATTTGTTTTTTAATTAATATCCCGAGGGAGTACATTGTGTTCATATTGTCTTTTTTTTTTTTTTTTTCAAAATTAAACAATACCATTAAATATTCATTATTATTTTGAACCACTATAAAACCATTATAAAATCACTAAAATTTTATATACATATATATATATATATATATATAATGAAATTTAAATTCAATTTTCTTAAGTTTATTTTATCTTAAGAAAAAAAATTCCGTAAAAATTCCAAAAGAACTTGAAACTAAAAGTTTAAAACCACTTCTTAAACACACATATACAAACTATATTCTTCCTGGATGATTCACCATAATTATTAAAGAATTTGAAGAGTGGGTAAACAAGTGTGGTAAATTGAAATTACTTAAAACAAGGTAGAATGTAAACCAACTGTTTTTAAAAAGCGCACGTTACCAAAAGACAATACAAACTGTTTAAAATTGTGACTTGCACAAAAATTTAAAAATTTCATATAAAAAAAAATGTGAAAATAGGACTTTTTTGGAATTTTGTGGGGCTGTAAGCTCGGAACCCTATATAACTAAGAAAAACCGTTAACACACGTAAATATATATTACTGGAGTTTTAATTTTTATGTATTGCCGAAGTAAAATGTGTAAAGGTGTCTAACTTACAGGTGCTTAAAAATAGCAAATTTTCAATTTTTGAACCCTAATAGCTCATAAACAGGGGGTGGTCCAAAAAAATTTTTTTATGAGACCTACCCATGGTTAAAATTTTTTTTTCTCTATCTTTAACGTTAGAAGTTTTGTAAACAGATGGACGGACAGACGGACAGAGTGAAACTAATAAGCACATTTTTTCAAAATTTTTTTTAGAAATGTGATAAAAAATAAAAGAATTAATGTTTTTTTTTTCTTCTTTTTGTTTAAGAACTGAACAATGTTATCTGGAAATACTTTTTATTAGTAACAATTATGTTAATGTTTAGAAAACATATTACATTACAGATTCTCTTTTTATAAAATGATTCAGGAAATATGTATTTTTTTTTTTTTTTTTTATAAAATTATACAATAGTTAAGTTTTAATGAATCATAAAACGGGTTGTAATTTTGTGGTCACAAGTAATTAAAAATCTGTAATTTTCATTTTAAGAGAATGTAAATAATTTAAAATTTAAATGATCCGTAAAAAGTAACTATTAGAGTAAAAAGAAAAGGTAGAAAAATTATGTTGATTAAGTATACTTATAGTAGATTGAGTATAAATTTATATATATATATCTATTAAGTATATGATTTTAATTAGTATTTAGTTTTAATATACTTTTATTTCGATATACGAAATTCTCCAAAAAGAAACAGGAAATTGTAGATTAAAGGAGTAATTAATAAAGTTGAAAATGTTTCTTTTTAATAAAATAATTGTTTCGTTTTTTTTCTAGAATCATCAGGTTTTTGTGAATGCAATTCAAAATGAATAAGTAGTTATTATTTACTTTTTTAAATTTAACATCCACTTTAAAATTTAGATACAATCATAATTGTTGAAAAATAAATTAAACTTATCAAACTAGAGTTAAGTATTCATATTTTTTATTTTTAAAAGATTTTATAAAATTACCATATTTTGAATTTTTTTTGTTTTTTTTTTTAAATATTTGGATTAAGACTATTGCAAAAGTTTCCAAAAATCAGCCATTATTAATTGTGTTGTTAACATTACATTTATTTCTAATCTTTCTATTACCCTTGAGAATAAAAAATCAAATGGTGAATCAATACCAAATATATGAATCTGCTTTAAAGGAGAGAATTGTCTTAGTAAGTTAATGTCAAACTAAGAGAATACGCGGATCTTTTAAATAGGCAGGTAGAAACAAGTTGCAGTTATACACATTTAGGCCAGTTTTGGTCGGATATGATTTTCTGTATCTTGTAAATAAAATTCATTATTTTGCATTATTTTTTTTACTATATTTCAATTCAACTAGGAAGACTGGCTGTTGTACAACAATTTTTCTGAATTAATATTATAGGTATAGTAAAACTGTAATCTTATTTTAATGACACGGGAAATTCGTATGATAACAAATATTTTTTCTAGATATTTTTATATGCTGAAGTATAATTTTTTCAATAGTTATATACGTTGAGTTTTAGACTAAAAGTCTGAAATCAATTTTTATGGTTACCCCATTAAACTTTGGTATTATGTTTCTGATTAATTTTTGATGACAATATGTTATTTGTACTATTCTTGTATAGTTAGGCTTCGTTCACGCACAAAGCGGGTGAGTGATTTTTTTGCGAGCAAATGGCCATATAATTTTGCGATTTTTCTGCGGCTAGAATAGCTTTTTAAATTTATTTAATAAAAGAAATTGATTATTTTTCAGTTTCACGCTAGCTTTTAAATAAAGTACTTATTCTTTAAAATGCCAATTCTCCGTAAAATTTTATTTTGTGAAGCAAATTCTTATTTACTAAAAAATTTAATTTTTGAAAATAATCGAAGATATGGAGGGTTACCCTATTAATATGGAACGAGCTAATATTGGGGAGTGGCATCATCTCTATAGAAAAATATCCGTCTTGCCGTCTTATTGCTCTTCGGTGGCCATTTGTCTAAAAACCAATACATATGTATGAAATATTTAAAAAAAAATTGCTCGTAACAAAATCGGCCGCATTGACAAATTTGCTCCACAACTATTTGAGGAACCTGCTTCAAAGCTTCATAAATCTTAATTTTGGTGCGATAATATAACATCTATTTTTATAATATTTAAAAATATTTTTGTAGATAAAGAAAAAAGCAATACATTCAAGAAGTTATAATTATATATTTAATATTTATTTTTCAAATTCTTTTTTAATGAAGGCAATAAAAAAGAAAAAAAATTATTTAATTAAGGTGTTAAAATTAATTTTGTTTTTTTTTTTTTTTAATGAAAAGTAAATTATTTATTTTAAAATGATTTCATTATAATACAAATAAATGTCAAGTAAAAATAATAAAATAAAATTAGATTAGGTTAGAAGATATAATTTGCTTTATTTAGAATGGAATTTAATAAGTACTATTATAAGTTTAAATTCTTTTGTTATTTGAATTAACTATAGCTAAGAATACGTATATATAATATATTTATTTTCAGTTTATAAAATATTTACATTAGTCATATATTAAAAAAATTTTCTTTTAAAACTTTTTAAATTTATTTAAGATTTTAATTCATAGCACATTTCATATAATTTTAGCACATTTCGAAAAAAAAAATTGTGCCTATTATAGTTTTACTCTGTCCGTTTGTTTTCAAAACTACTACACCGTTAAAGATAGGGGAAAAAAATTTTAACCATGGGTAGGACTCATAAAAAAATTAATTTTATGGAACAACTTTTTCATATAGCGCCATCCATCAGGAAACTACAGCCCCTCAAATTTTGAACCTATTTTTAAATGCGTATATTTCATGTTCCGTTTAACATTTTTTCAATATGAAAACGCCATTCGACAGGAATTACCTTTTTTTACTTTTGTAAATCAATATCAAAATTATATATTTTTATTAAATTTAGTATTTAAATTTACCGTTATGTGAAAACCAAATTTTGTTTGATTTTTCTACCTTCACAACTCCAGCACGCTTTTAGATAGGGGCTTGAAGCTTAAAGGTAAGAAAGAACTTTTAAAATTAGAATAAATTTCCTCAGAACATTTTTTTGGATCACTCCCTGTTTATTAGCTGTTAGAGCTCAAAAATAAAAAAATTTGCCATTTTTAAACACCTGTAACTTAGGCAGCTGTATACATTTTTCTTCGGCAAGGTATAAAAATTAAAGCTCCAGAAATATAGTTTTACGTGCGTTAACGGTTTTTCTTAGTTATATAGGACTCCGGAATTATAGCCCCTCAAAATTGCAAAAATTCACAGTTTTTCTTATTACTTACCTATATGAAATTTTCAAATTTTGGTGCAGAGTTACAATTCTAAACAGTTTGTATTATCTTTTGGAAATGTGCGCTTTTAAAAACCTTTGGTTTACATTCTACCTTGTTATGTATATGTAATTTTTAATATGTTTAATTTTTAATGTAATGAAATCATTTTCTTTTTTTTTTTCAATTAATAATCTAGTGAGTTTTTTTTATAATTATCTATGTTACATGTGAAAGGAATTTAACACCTTTATATGTATTTATTTTATTTAATACTAACAAGTGTTTATTTTGTATTATTACTTAATGGTTTATATTAAGAACATTTTTGTTTTCCTTGTTTGAATTGATAGTTAAGACGTTTCATTAAACTATTTTTAAATAAATAATTTTTATAATATATCACAACCTTCCGTTAGTTTTGTCTCTCGCATTATAGTGCTGCCATATCGTACTTTTTCATCAGTATCGCTTTTTCCAATGCATTCATTCCAATTTTCCGACAGTCACTTGTTCTTCTATATTCTATAATTTACTTATTTGTAAAATCGTGGTGAAGTATATTGGAGACACAAACCATAATGGCTAAAAAAAATCAATGTTAAATTAAACTTTTTATTTATTAACATTATTTAGGTAAATAAAAAAACTATAGATTTTATTTTTTAGAGGAATTATTAATTAAAATTTATCCGCCTATTAAAATTCGTCATTTATGAGGAATTAAGTATTATCAAAGTATTAACTAAAAGCTTATTTTACTTAAATGGCAACTGTACCACTACTGTTATTATAGAAACATCATTTAATAACAATTCAATACAATTTTTAAAAGAATTAGTAAATACAAGGAAACTAAAATTGTTTTAGGTATAAACACTAATTATGTTTCATTTCCAAAAATAATGCTAAATTGTGCTAAATAATGCTAAATGTATTTCTGAACTAAATTTTTAAATAATTTTTTTTAAATATTTTTAAAAAAGTCTTTACATATGTATAAATGAATTTTAATTAGTTTCCACACACAAACTACAACCACCAAATTTAAAAACTAAATGAAAGTATTGTATTAGGTACGGCAGGCCCATCCATATATAATTAAGATTATAATTATATATGGATGGGCCTGCCGTACAATACACTTAGTTTCGGAATCTATTTACATAGTTAAAAATGATTAAGTTATTGAAATTTAATTTTACTAATTTTTTTTTTAAATTACCAAATAATTATTTATTACAGCTGTGTAACAGTGTACATTTTATAAATCTTTGCACGTTGTAAATGTAATCATCACCAATTCAGGGGAACACAACAACAATTCGGGAGTTAGTTCCACATTCGCAATGTTCGTACTACAAACGCATTTCCATAAGCCGAATTATGCCATCTGGGAATTTGAACTACATAGTGGTGGGCGGCAGAAGCACTCCCTTTGGAATACTGTGAGAGGAAACATCAAACTTTTAATCTCGTTAAAACAAGAACCCACTCCTAAAAGGTATCTATAAAACAGCTAGGATAAGTGTTATGCGATGGAGACCAAGCAGAGAGAGCGTATAGGTGACATTGAGATCGTTTATTAGACGAATTGCTTTGTTTTGCACTTTATCGAGATGCAGTTTTTTTTCTGTTGCCGAATTTTTTAGTTAAATATTTTAGTTAGATATTCTTTGCTTCAGTGGAAATTTTGGTGGTAAATATTTTCGGTTATTCTTCACACAGTTAGCAGTGATATACTTATCACTGTATATATAACTGTGATATAGTGATACTCATTACTTATTTTCAAAGAATTTTTATATTTATGATTTAAAATTAGGCTTCATTTTTAATCTCATTACTTACATAGACTTTATAAACATAAAATCTAGCGTCATCCGATTAATGAGTGTGCTCTACTGATCATTTTTTATTTTGGGGTAAACGAGTATTTTCTGTTAAAATGGTCGTTATTCATAATTTGCACTGGCTACACAATTCTGCGTTGACATGACAAATTAAAAATTTGTTTTTGTTTCTTGTCTATATAATAATGATATCGATCTATAAAATTGCCATTTTAGTTTTTTACTACCTTTGTTAGTAGTTTTGATTTTTATTACATTCATTATAAATATTTTCTATAAAATTAAAACCCTTCGAAGGGTAAAATTTCCATTTAATACCACTTAAATATTATTAACATTTTGTATTTTGAAAAGATGTAACTTCACTGTAGTACAATTTTTTCCTAGTCTTCCTTCAATTGCATTTGATAGGGTATTTACTCAAATACTGAACTAAAAAGTCAATGGATGATTACCTCGCTTCAGAGTTCACTATGCATCACTGCGATGTAATGTTTAGAGATAATAATTAAATTTTTGAGCAACATTTCTTTACCTTAAACATTAGGATATAGTTGAGATGACTGCTTTAGGTAGGCAATTAATTTTGAAGAAATTCAGATTTTAATTTTTCTAACGAGATGAATTCTTTTTCTGCAAGTATTTAAAATTGATTCAATTTTGAATCATCCGAATTTTGAATTACTTGAATTTTGAATTGTCTGCATTTTAAAATTTTGAATGATCGGAATTTTGATTTTCTGAATTGTAATTGTCTAAATTGTAATTTTCTGAATATCATTATAAAACCTTGTAATTATTTATATGACAGATTTTTTCTACTATAGAAGTAAACTTTTATTTGATTGTACGATTCATTTAATGAGAATTTAATTTATTTATAAATCAAAGAATATATTATTTGAAGTTTTTTTTTTTTAAAGAAAAGTTTTGCAATTAGTTCATAACAATTTTTGCTTACGTCTCATTTAACAAAATGTCACAAGTTTACACATCAAAAAGTTAATTATGTGCCAACATTGTTTTTAGTTTTTTAAAAAATGCCTGTCGACATTAAAATACCAATGAAAGAATTTTTGTGCTTATTTAATTGTAATTTTAAATTTAATTAAATGTTTGTAGTTGTCTTAATTTTATCGTTTTTCTTCGTGGCATTTGTTATAAGAAAAGAAATTTAAAGTTATTTATTCGATCAAGTTGAGCATAATTTCTTATAATGAAACTTTTTTTGAAATTAAATACTTAAAGAAACTTTTCTTTGGGCCATCAACTTAACTTCAGAATACATTAAAATTAAATTTTAGGTTTCGAAAATAGACTACATATATTTGATTAAATAGATGTTATTTATTATATGCATGTTACAAGTGAAATGATCTACTAAGAGTAATGAAATATGGGTTCAGACTGAATAACATACAATGAAATTTTAAAGCTAACAGAAAGGGGAAAAGGCCAAGAAAGTTGTGAAACTGAACAAGAGAGATCTTATACTATATATTAGAATCCGCATTGGTTACTTGATGCTAAGGGCACACGTCAAGAGTAGGCATAGTTGACACAGAAATGTATATGGGTGTGTGCAGAAACCAGAAACGGTATTACACGTTCTTTAGTAATGTCTTACCCTATGGAATCCCAATGAAGAAGAACCTTGGAAGAGGATTACTGGGAAGATTTCTCCAAAATTAGGGTGTTTGACTAGAGGCCCATCGCCCGTTTCTTTAAGGGGATTCGATTAGCTGCTTTAATATATAAGAAACCCATGGAACTGGCGCGCAGAACGGGTCACAATGGCTAGTTAGGATAGTAATGATAGTTTTCTATCTCCGGAAACATACAAAAACAGATGTTTATATTTTTAAACTAATTTTTACACTTTTAGACTAATTTAAACTAATCAAATTAATTTCAAATTATGGTAATTTATCTTTATAATTTTTTGTTGTTAGGGTTAGTAGCACTATAAGATACGTTATTTAAGTAAGCAAATATAAGTTGCCTAAAACTCAGCAATTTCAACCAGAAATTACTCGGTCCATTGGGGAATTCCTGCAACCATGAATGGCTATAATATAATTAGTTTTTAAATCATTATATCCCCAGGACTTAAGATAACCACTTTTTGAAGTTGCTGCTTTCAAGACTGTACATAAGTACATACATTTAAAATTAATATTTATTGTGTTCACAAAATTAATCTTAATTTTCAAATATAATATTCTGTATTTCTAATGTTAATAAATGTTAATTACTCTACATAACTAAAATAAAGGATAATAGGACAGTATTTGAATGAATTAATATTATTCTAAAATTGTTTCCATCCACACACTACTGTTCATACACAAACATTAAATACTAAGGACTTTTTATTGTATTATCGTATTTTCTCTTGTTGCTTTATCAGTACCTTTTGAATTTTCCTATATATCTGTTGGAATTCTTAATAATGTTTAAATATAGTGTCTGTCATTAATACAATCATAAGCACCCACTAAAGTGCATAATGTATATACTATAGAAATTTTTATATGGACCGAAAACTATATATGGATGGAATGAATTACAGACACCCACATGCAATGTTCTTTTATTGATTTCTAGAGGTGATTGTAGTACAGTGAATTGAATCACTAGAAATACTTTATTAATTAAAAGTTTTCCCGACATTTTCTTCAATTACTTGTGATAAAATATTTTTTTTTTTGAAATTTTCATTAAAATTTTACCGAATATATTTGGAATCTATAGATATAAATGAATAATTTTTTTTTTTTTTATTTTTAGATATGGAATTCAATACGAGTAACACAACTCCAAAGACGGATTGAATCACTTAACAAATTTGTTGATAATATGCATAAACGCTTGGGTCTTGATTATTTGGATGAATTGAATGAGTTCGAAAATAATGTAAGTATCTAATGAAAATAAAATAAATGTAGATACATGCATCTAAAGATATATATATCTATACCATATATTTTAATAAATGAATAAAAAGAATTTTATATCGGATACCTGTTTAATGTTTGGAAAATATTATAATATCCGAAAATTTTAATGTTTGTTGAGCTTTGGATAGTGAATTAAATTTGATTTTCGAAGTAGGGAGTCAAATTATGTTGGAAGACGTATTTTTTGTTTGTTTTTGTTTTTGGATTGTTTATAAAACAAGTTTCATACCTGTACTATCGGAAATTATATATGTAGTTTCATTTGAATGAATATTGTGTTAAGAAGGTTTTCATTCTATTGAAATTTTATTAAGAGATTTATTTTAGGTTAGTATTCAGGTTTTTACTGTTTAAACAGTGCTTTCAAATCAGTAGAAATATTTGTAATTAATTATAAACTTTGAATTGTTAGTGAAGAATATTTGATGATAAATATTTTTTTCTTTTTTCTCGTGTAGTTGAGAAGACTTTTTATATGAGTTAATTTGCAAATGACTTGATATTTGTATACAGTTAACATTACTATTACTAATGATAGATTAGATATTGCAGGTTGAATAGATTCAGATCATTTTAAATCTTGTATCGTTGCAATATAATTTAATATCTTGAGGTGAGATGGACTTCAAGAAATCTGCCTATCTCTAATACATAGATGGATCAAACAAACTAAGATAGCTGAGATCATTGGCATTCAATATTAACCAATTAAAGAAGTGAGAAAGTAAAGAGAACAATGACAAACTAACTAGTAAATATTAATTAGTTAAATGAACCCTTACGATGTATAGTTAATAATCCACAAAGTGACAAACATTTATTGAGAATTATCACTGGGAAGAAAGTTAATTTAATTGATTAATCATTTAATTTTTCAAAGAAGAAGTGAAATCACAGTGCATTAAATATTTAATAGAATTTGAACGTAGAAATTTAAAAATCAACTGTAACTTGTTACTAACTAGAATTTTTTAAAAAAGTTTTTCTTATAGATGTTTCGTTGTGTTATTATTCTTTAGAATCCATATTTTTATAATCTCTTATTCTGCTTTCCATGATGAGTGGCATAATTTAGAGTGTCATTCCTATAACTTTTACAGGTAGTTAAGAAATTCTATGTAAAAATTATTAAATTTAAGACGAATTGTGTTAGTATTAACTTTTTTAATTTTTGATGGTATGGCAAGTTTAGATGATAGTGAGAAAATTTAAAGGGCAAATAATATTTAATTCAAATCATAAATTTTTCTTTAAGAACAGGTTAATGACGGATTTTTTTTTTTTTTTATTGTTTATCATTTTGTTTGTTATTTTCGTTTTAATTTTTTCGGTTTAAATTTTTTTATTAAAAATTTTCTTTTTTTTTTTTTGTTTATGTTTACTTGTGTTAATAATATTTATGATAAACTTAGAGTTCATTCAACCTTTTCAGGTGGCGTTCGGTGCTTTTTTTTTTTGTTGTAGTTTTTTTTTTTTTTTGTGATTAGGCATGTTATCAATTTTATTTTATTTTTTTTTTTTATAATTTTTAATTTGTAAATTGCTTATATATAATAGAATGTTAAGGGGATTCCCCCTCCTTTTCATTATGTTTATATATAGAGTAAATTTTCAATGATTACAAAAAAATTTATGTTATATTTGCAGTTTCCATTTCTATTTTAAAATTGAAAAAAAATCATATTAAACTTTTATTTTGTTTTTCTTTTCATGTGGGGTCTTAGAAAATTAGAGCATGAATTGAATTGGCACCTTTTGTAAGAGAGTTTAAACTATGTGGGAGTTTATAATGTTTTAACATTTAGTTTATAATTAGATTAGACATTTAATAAAAAAAAAATGTAAATTGTTTCTCGGAATAATTAAAAATTTTATGTATGAATAATTATTTCAGTAAAATCGTCAGAACACATGTTTTTATTTTTAATAACTTAAAGTAAAAAACTTAAGTATTAAAATAGGTATTTTTAAGAAGAAACAAATACGGGTGTTAAACTTCATAAAGTTTGTATATGTATATATACATTCGATAAATTTTAGAAATTTTAAAAATATTTTTTTCGATTTTGACATTATTAGTATGTTAATTGTTTTAAATTTTTTTAATATTTAAACTTTAAAAATTTTTAATTAGAATATTTTCTCTAAAATATATTTGTACTTTGTAGAGACGATCTAAAGATATGTATATATGTATTCAGATTAGATTGGTAAATAAATAGTGTTTTGAATGTAACTTTAAGTTCTTAATGGAAAGTTTTAAATTTTTTAATTGATACTTCTATTTGATATTTGGATTTTCCAAATATCTCAAATTAGAAAAGAGTATTTTATAAATTAAATTTTGGAAATAAAATAAATAATTGCGATACAAAGTTTCTATATATACATACAACTAAAAATATTTTCTTTGCAAATTAATTAAATTTTATTATTTTCTTTTATAATTTCTTTAATAAATGCATAGTTTGGCCAACTGAAAATTTTAAAACTTGAATTTAGCTGCCAATTTGATTCAGGTAAAACAGACTTTAGGTTTTTTTTTTATGATGTAACTTATTTTTATTTTTTTTTTAACCATAATTTTAATCGTCTCAAAATTTTAATTTTCTACAATAAGGTGTTTTGAACATATATTGAACATATAAAGTCTTACAACAATATTTTAAAAGTAACATCCTGTAAACTATTGTGCTCGGTATTTTATTTAAAATGCTACAGAGATCAAATGAGCTTAATATAGATTAGCTTGTCCATATTTATAGAAGCTGTTTCAGTATAAGATACATATCAATGAACTGGAAAGCGACTAAGATAAATTTTTATTCTGAAAGTAGAGAAATTCATCCACACAAATGTAAAGGATTTGAGATCCAAATCGTTCTTTAGTTTAAAGTGTTGATAAGAATTCTGGATCTACATATCAGAAGTCTTATTTAACTGCATGGTATATGTTGAATTATCAACACAGGTTATAATTATATAAAAAGCAGATCAGTATAGAAACCAAAAAAAAAAAACTATTGAGTAAGATTTATTCATTGCTGGCAATTAAGGGTTGAATTTACCAGTATTATTTATTTTTCTTTTTATACCCGTATGAACTATGTTCAAGGGTATAATAAATTTGCCATTACGTTTGTGACACCTTAAAGGAGTCGAGCTAGATATAGTGTCAAAGGTATGGATCGGCTCAGAATTGAATTCTGAGTCGATTAAGCCATGTACGTCCGTCCGTCCGTCCGTCCGCACGATAACTCAAAAAATAAAGGAGCTAGGAGGCTGAAATTTTTTTTACGTCACTTTTGCAAAATTGTTAGTTTTGCTATTTAAATCCAACATTTTCGGTCGGCGGGATCGAGTAGCTGCCATACAACTTCTATCTTTATAAAGAAATAACTCAGTATCTATTCAAGCTACGTTTCTGAAATTTTGCAAATGATGATAGAGTTTTATGGCAACAACTTCTGTAAAATTTGGTTGTGGTGGTGCGACGGATTCGGGTAGCTGCCATACAACTTCTCCGTTTAAATGAGAATAACTCAATGTCTGTTAAAGCTAGGAATCTGAAATTTTGTGAATGATGATCAAGTTTTATGGCAACAACTTTTGCAAAATTTGGTTGTGCTGGTATGACGGGTTCGAGTAGCTGCCATACAACTTATCCGTTTAAATGAGAATAACTCAGTGTTTATTGAAGCTAAGAACCTGACATTTTGCGAATGATGATCAAGTTTTATGGCAACAACTTTTGAAAAATTTGGTTGTGGTGGTGCGACGGGTTCAGGTAGCTGCCATACAACTTCTCTTTTTAAATGAAAATAACTCAGTGTTTATTGAAGCTAGGAACCTGACATTTTGCGAATGATGATCAAGTTTTATGGCAACAACTTCTGCAAAATTTGGTTGTGCTGGTGTGACGGGTTTGAGTAGCTGCCATACAACTTATCCGTTTAAATGAGAATAACTCAGTGTTTATTGAAGTTAGGAATCTGACATTTTGCGAATGATGATCAAGTTTTATGGCAACAACTTATGCAAAATTTGGTTGTGGTGGTGCGACGGGTTCGGGTAGTTGCCATACAACTTCTCTTTTTAAATGAAAATAACTCAGTGTCCGTCCGCACGATAACTCAAAAAATAAAGGAGCTAGAAGGCTGAAATTTTTTTTACGTCACTTTTACAAAATTGTTAGTTTTGTTATTTAACTTCAGCATTTTCGGCCGCCGGGTTCGAGTAGCTGCCATACAACTTCTTTCTTTAAATAGAAATAACCCAGTGTCTATTCAATCTAGGTATCTGAAATTTTGCAAATGATGATCCAGTTTTATGGCAACAACTTCTGTAAAATTTGGTTATGATGATATGGCAGGTTCGGAAAGTTGCCATACAATTTGTCTTTTTAAATGAAAATAACTCAGTGTCTATTGAAGCTAGCTATCTTAAATTTAGTGAAAAAGTGTCGAGTTGCATGCCAAAAACTTTTGTAAAATTTGATTGGTCTAAAGCAGCCGGTTCAGGTTTCTTGCATTTCTTGGAACTTAATGAAGCTGGCGCAATAGATTCAGGTAGCTGTCATACAACTCCACAATTTACATAAATATATCTCTGTAGTTCGGTACTAAAACATCTGAATGTTTTTAAAAGATGATCAAGTTTTATAGAAACAGGATATATTACGTTCATACGGGTATCCCAGAGTTGACACAGTCTACTCTACTGCACTCTTCCTCGTTTTTTTTAATCTTTTTTTTTTTCATTAAATTTCAATTTAAAGAAACCTTTCATTGTTGGGAACTGTTCTTTATTCAAGTAATACTATAATAATATTTTTTTTTTGAATAGAATTACAGTCTAGCATCTAATTAAAATTAATTAAACAATATTTACTAAAACTTAAATATTAAATCAGTTTTTTTCTTTCTTTCAATTTCTTTCAAATTCAATTATAATTTATAATCTTTTCAAAATTTGTTTTTTTTTTTTTGTTGTTTTTGTATACAAATTAAAATGAATCAATTTAATTATAAATTTTAGTCTGGAAAAGATAAATTAAAAATCTTAAATTTCATATGAAAATCCTAATAGCTTTTCAGATAATATAATACATAATATATTAGATATACTTTTCATCTTCATCAATTAACCATTATTCTTGAAATATATGTAAGTTGATAATTTGATACCAGAATTAAAAATATGGTTTTTTTTTTTTTTTTTCATTTTTTTCTTTTTTTTTTTTTGTAGCAATCTGTTGAATTTTATTCTCAGATTTCTCAGATAGTATCAAATTTCATTGGAACATATTGTTAAGATTTTTAATTAATATATACATATATATACATAAATATATTATATATATAAATACCCATTTTGCAGTACATTGCACATTCAGTCGTGCATTTATATATATAAATACATATGTACATACAATAATAAAAATAAATAAAAATATTTTCATATAATAGGTACGTACTATTAAATATCCGTATAAGGTCCTTATAAGATGCATATTAATTTATTTTACATATGTATATATATTTATATATGTGTATAGATATAATCCAATACTTAATTAAAATGGCTATTCAATTTTATGTCAAAATATAATAATTTGAATATATTTTTTTTTTTTTTTTATCATGGTTCATTTGATTACATGTCTTTAATTTATTTATTGTTTTTTTTTTTTTTTTAGAAGAAAATTTCTTATCCTATATAATAGCCCGTGTTTAAAAAATATATTCTTTTTATTTTTATTTTAAAAAAAGAGAGTGAAAAGAACTATCAAGTTGACGTCTGGTCGTCTGCCAATTTTTCAAGTGAATTGTTTTAATTTGTCTTGCCTGGTTTTTTCTTTTTTTTTTGTTTTTGTTTTGATTCACTTTTGTTATTTTGATTTTTTTTTTTTTTTTTTTAAATAAAACTCCACTTTTGTTTTTTTTTTTCTTTTCTTTCTGTGTTTTAATAAAGATCTATACTTGTTTTGTATATTTTTTTGGTTTGCTTTTGTGACAGTCGTGGTCGTCGCCATACAAAAAATTAAACAGATTTATGATTTCCTTCATCCCCATATATTCATAATTGTTTTTATTCTATAAAAAAAAAAAAAAAAAAAAAAACACACAGAACTATACTATTACAATTCATTGCTTTGTCTGAAATATGTAACATTATAAAAAAAATTTTTTTTTTTTTTTGAATACGTATAAGTTATATTAAATGAAGAAGAGCACTTCATGTTCCGTAATGCATACCACCAACGCTTAAATTTCAAAAAAAAAAATAAATAAAATTTAATAATCAAAAACGAATTGATTCATAATTTCAATTTAACAAAAAAAAAAAAAAAAATAAATAAATTTTTACCTCCTTGTATTTTCTTCTTCAAGTCCATTTCAAAACAAAAAAAAATTTTTTTTTTTTTGCAATACTTACATATTGTATGGGCAAGCAAAACAGTGCATCTCCATTACATATACATAAGATTATAACCACTTTATAGAATTATCTGAGAGGGATTTACACTTTATTTATTATGTATAGGCTTTAAGTTTTTTTTTTTTTTTACATTTTCTTTTTTTGTCTTTATCATTTTCTTGAACCGAACCACTTGAATTTGATTCAGACTTGCACTTTTAACTGTCGGATATCACACACAGTAAATTTAAAAAAAAAATTATTTTGTTTTTTTTCACATATGTACATACATTTTTTTATTCCATTTAATATAGTTATAAGATTTACTATCTCCATCTATATATATGTGTATGTGTGTTTGAATGTTGAAGAAGAGTTTTTAAGAATATATCTACCTATATAAAGTTTTGAATTGAATTTATATCACATTGAATTATATTGGTCTCTTTTTGTGTAAAAGAATACTTGTTGCTGTTCTGTAGTGAACCATACAACAAGTGAACCATTAAAATTGGTTTTTTTTCTTATGTTAGTTTGGCGGTGGTTATTATGTTTTAAAATTCATCAATTTTAAAAATATCTTGTTACATATTTATTTTTATTATTATTATTATTATTATATATGTAAATATATGTAAACGGTTATCAAACAAAATGTTATATTATTACTACACTACAAGTGTATTATACATATGTATGTTATGTACATATAAATTATCGGCCACGTACAAAAGAAATTTATTAAATAAGAAAATATAAGATATCATAATAATCATCTTGTATCTTTTTTTTTTTCAATTTTTTTTTTTTGTTTTTTTAAATATATAGGGGAGGTTGAATTTTGAAAAAAATTAAATTAAATTTTTCCTATATTACATAAAATTATAAAAAATGATAAGAAATATTAATAATAATAATAATAAAGTAATCTGAAAATATATTAAGATATAAATATAATTTTTCACACTTCATTTACACTTTTTTTATTTTATTTTTTTTTATTTTTTTTATTTGTATTAATTTAAAAAAATATATAACTATAGAAATATGGTATCTGACTATCTGATAATATGATTATGAACAATAATTTCATATATACGATGTTTTCAATTTTAATTTCAATTACAATTGAATATGTTAAGGTTTTGATCAAATAAAAAGAAAAGAAAATATGATACTATAAGATACAATGAATGTATCTCTATATATGTTTGTGTATATATATAATGAAATATTTAAAAATTTCGACATATTTGTTGATGTGAAAATTATAATAAAAACATTTTGATTAAATTTAATTTTAAGAAGGTTTTTTTTTTTTTTTTTTTGTACATACCATAAATTAGAATTTTATTTATTTATCTTTTTTTTTTTGTTTTTTTGTTGTAAAGTAAAAGGAAAGGAAATGAATACAGGATGATTTGGTAATAATTGAAAATGATTAAGAAGAAAAATTAAAAAAAAAGAGTTTAATTTAACAACAATATTATTTTATTAGATTTTTTTTATTTATTTTTTTTTTTAAAAATGTTTTGAAATTTCAATTTATTGGTTTGAAAATAATTGTAGGAATTTCGTAGGAATTTTTGTATTAATTTTGACTAATAAAAACAGCAGATGCTGATTTAAAAAAATGTAAAGAAATGTAAGAAAAATAAAATAAAAATAAAAAATAAAATAAATAGATATTAAATTTTACTAAAACAGCAGGAAAGAAAATCAATTTTATTTTTATTTTATTTTGCAATTTACACATTTTTTGTTTTTTTTTTTTTTTGTTTTGTTTTCTATTTCTTTACTGTGTTGTGGCATAGATTAAAAACTTATTATTCTATGGTTGTGGTTAAAAGAAATTTTTTTTATTAAAAATGAATTTCAAATGAAATTGAGGTCTTCTTTTCCTGCCTGCATTGTTGGGCTGCATTCTTTTGTTTTTTTTTTAATTTGTTTTTTCAAATTAATATTTGTTCCAATTCGTATGCATGCGGAGTGTTAAAGTGTTGAAATTAAAAAAAAAAAAACAAGATATCATTTAAATAAGGTTATTATTGACCATTATGATATATGTAATAGGTTAATCTATTTAACAATGTTAAACAATGAAATATTTTTTTTATTTAGTATTTATTTAATATTAAACACATAATGAGGTTAATTAGAGATGGTGGTGTTTAGGCAAAGTGTTTTTAATAATTTAAATTTTTAATTTTATGTACATATTATATACATACTTATTTTGATATTTTTGATTTGTAAATGGAATTTTATTAAATATTTTACAAAATAACTTTTTGTAGTCAAAATAAAAAGAAAACAATTCATATATTTATGTATGAGTTTTTATTTTTAGCATGTTTAGTACTTACGATTTGTTTACAGTGGCGAAACATTCTATATAGTTAAATTCTAATAATTACACTTTTTCAAATTTATTTATCATTTTATATGTATTTCTAATAAGGGCCTCGGTGGCCTAGTGGGTAAGAGCGTATAAAATGCGCTGTAAATACCGAGGGACTGCGGGTTTGAATACCACACTCGTCGTAAGAGTTATTTCCCCTTACGACATTTACAAACACACCTGAAAAGGAAAGGCTGTGTAATTTTCTGTTCACATTTATGTGACAGGGAAATGCACAAAAAAAAAAAAAACTTTTAATACAAATTTCTCCGATATCAGCGAATTCTTGAATATCCCAGTTGGTTAAAGATTGAAATCTGATGCTTAAAAATGATAAACAGTTGCAAAATATGTGCCGGTATCAGCCTGCTTGAGTGTCCTATAGTTGATTAAAGATAGAAATCTGATGCTGAAAAATGCTTAACGCAGTTGCAAAATATGTGCTATGATAGCGACTTCTTCATTCATGTTACAGTAGCTCCGTTTTATTATTATTTTTTTGTTTTCCTAAGGGAGGTGAGAATCTTCTAAAGACATCAAGAATTTCCCCCTTGGTATTGTCAGAAAGGTGTTATGAAATTTCAATTTTCTGCTACATACTCTTCAATATTCGTTATAGCTTATATATTTTAATATTCTTATAACTTAAGTGTTCAAGACTACAATCAATTAACATTCTTATTATTTTGCAATTAAAGATTACGACATTAAATTAGTAACGTTTAAAAAACTTAAGCGATTTTAGGAGATTTTTATTTTTATATACTTATTTATTTATTTTGGTTTCCTCATTATATACAATTATAACTATTATGTGATATGAGCCTTTCCTTTTCAAGTGTATTTGCACAGCATTTATAATAAATTTAATATTATATATTTTATTATATTTTATAAAATATTTTGACTTGAGCGGTGTTTGAGCTTAATACTTTTCGCTTCAAAGATCGGTGACCAAATTCGGTCTACGCCATATGGTCAGATAAGAGATTTTTAAATAATTTATTTAAATTTATTTTTATTTTAATTATGCCTTATTGAGTTTTCAAGAAACAGTATACAAATGAAATTTAACCGTGTAGATCAGAAAAATGATATACACTCAATAAAACCGTATCACCTTTGTTAACAAATTTTCTACTTATATATAAAACTTCTATTTCGTCTAATGCTATAATTATTTAACAAGTAATATTTTCTTATTTCACAAATTCTCTTTTAATCAAATAATCATAAAAAGGGTTCAGAGAAGAAAGAATAAAGTTTAGAAAAGCGTACATCTTTATATTTACTCAAACTTTACTGAAAGATGCTTTATTACATCAAATAAAGTTTAATAATCGTAAAAATTCTAATATATTTATAGATACTAACTATCTATAAATATATTCCTAGTATCTATTAATATTCAGTAATAAAATGTAAGGAAAATCTTGTGAAATAACACTTTTAAAGGAAAGTCTCATAATTTCATTGAAAAATTAAGAGATATTTGATTATAAACTTTACAGAAAAAATGGTATTCAAGGGTTAAGTAAAACAAGAACTAAACAGTTAGTTAATTGTCAGTAATCTATGTGTTAAAAGAGGTAAATTAATTAATATATTTAACTTTAAAGGTATTTGTTTATTTATTTTTTGTCAACATGTACCTATAAATTGTTCACTTTTCATTTTTCATTTCATATAATATGAGACTGACAAGGGTCTTTTAAACTGTTAGTTAACATTCATAAATTTCACCCCTGTTAAAATGGTATTTAATTCAAGTTTTTTTTCTTTTTCTTTTTTTTTTTTTTTGAAATAATTTATTTGACAAAGAAATAAAAAATTAAAAAAAAAAAAAAACCAACTATTAAAAAATCAACACAAGTGTTAAATGAAAATTTAAAAAAAAAAATAAAGAAAAAGAAAAAAAAAATTAATGTACTAAATTAAACAAATGAACTGCTTGTTGAAAGTAATTTAAAATGATTTGAATCTATTGCTACAATAAAACTTTTAGTGGCGCTATTTTAATGTGAAATGAAATAAATTTTCATCTATTTGTTTTTTTTTTTTTGGAACTTTAGATAGATGGTCATTTCTATTATATTTATATAACAAATGTTTATATGCAGATAAATATACATATATGTATGCCTATATATTAACTCTCTGTGTGTTGTATATTGTCTAGATTAATAATTCATTTTGACAGTTATGAAGTGATTCATCAAGACAACTTAATTGAAAAAAATTTTTTTTTGTTTATATTTTACTTTTAATATTTTTTTTTTTCCTTCATATTTTCTTAAATATTAAATGAATTCAAAAAACAACAATGCATTCAATTTACAAAAAAAAAAAAAAAAAAAAAAAAAAACAAGAAAGAAGTTGAACTTAAAATTATGTTATTATTTTCTTTTTTTTTTTTGAAAAGTTTAAATTAAATCGACAATTATCATATTCATTCATTTTTCTTGTTTCCCTATAAATATATTTTATAAAGATTTATACTAAATTCTAATCGAAATATTTAATAAAATTTAATTGAAAATTATAAAACAATTCTATTCATAAAAATGGGGTAGGTGTTCTATTAAAAATTATGGATATGGTGTTTCATTTATAATTACCACGTCCAATTTTAAATTAAATCAACTTTTTTGTCTTATTTTCTTGTTAAAACATTATTACTAGTACTTTAGCAATATATTGATACTTAAGATTTTAAAATGGCAGCTTAATTATTTTTACAACTGTGGAGAAGGAGTTTAATACCTTCTAAAGGAAAGAATTTTTCTTAAATGAGTTTGAACCGAATTAATTGATATATTATAAGTTCAATTGTATAATAAATTTTCCATTACATTACATGTGACCACACCTTAAAAGATGGGATTCGATCAGAATCGAAAACCTAGTCGATTAAGCCATGTATATTTCTATTTGTTCGTTCGTTTTTCCGCACAGTAACCCCAAAAATAAAGGAAATAGGAATTTGAAATTTTTATTACATCACTTCTGTAAAATTATTAGTTTCGTTGTTTAAATCCAGCAAGTTCGGCCAGTGGGTTCAAATAGCTACCGTACAACATCACTTTTTAAAGGAAAATAACTTAGTGTCTATTGAAGTCAGATATCTGAAATTTTGTGAAAAAAATGTTAAGTTGAATGCTTACAACTTCTGAAAAATTTTTTTGGAGCTGGAGCTTACAGGTAGTTTGAGGTTAAGGTATCTTGCATATCTTAAAATTTAATTAAGAATTTTTAATTAATTTAAAAGACATCTTAAATCAAGTAAAAGATGATAAACTTTTATGGCAATTCTTTTTATAAAATGTGGTTAGTTTGGGACAAGAGATTCAAGTATTATAGTTGTCATATACAATCCTAAAATTTACAAAAGAATATCTCAGTAGTCAGTACCTACGTAATTAAGTAAAACTTTTGAAATTTTGTAAAAAATAATCAAGTTTTATGGAAACAGCATATATATGATGTTCATACGGATGTCCTACAGTCGAACACAATCTGCTTTACACTCCTCCTCGTTTTCTTTAAAGGAGAAGATTTGCAAAGGCATCAAAAATTCTTGGTTTTTTTAGTTGTATTAATTATTTCGAATTTATTAATTTTTACTGAATCAACCACATTTCGTAGTAGCTGTAATGCCACACGAACACCTTAACTGCTTAAATAGAATTATAACGGAGACAACGGAAGATTTTACGTTTTTAAAAAGGATTCTATGGGAAATTAGGAAAATAAAAGTATATTTGTTAGTATTGAAATTTTTTTTGTTATAAAGACTAACTATAAAATATTGTCAATGTATATTTTATAGTATATTTTGTTGAAGGCATCAATTAAGAGAGTATCATTTAAGAACATTTCTATAATTGTTTTGTACATATTAATACATAAGTACTTAATTTCTTCTTCTTCAATTTATATATTCAACTTTTTTTTATTATCCCTTGTTGTGAAACCCAGGAAGATGTGAAATGTGAAATACAAAGCTTTTAAAAAATGTTGGATAACAGATGATAACATATAAACCTGAAATAAACCACTTGCCAATGATCGTAAAAGATATATAGAAAAAGTTAGTTAACGCAATAAAATTTTATTAAGGATGTAAATCTAAAATGACAAAATTGAAGCATTGAATTGTTAGGATGAAAGTTAAGATTAAAATTATACTGATCGAATATTAAAACTAGAAACTTAGTACATATATATATATACCTTTTAAAACTTCAATTTTTAAAAATCAATAAAATACCATATTTAGTTTATTTTACAAAATTTTAACCATATATTAATAGCAATATATTGTTACTTACTACTGCAATAGAAAAATTATTTTTTTTTTCTTTTAATTTTAATTTCTGTTAAATCTTGTATTAAATTAAATATAAAAATTAAATTTAAAACAATGTATTAATTTTATCTTTTTATTTAATTAATAAGAAATCAATAAATTTTTTATTGCATATATAAATTTGCATATATAATTATATTCTATAGAACATAGTATACAGGGTGTTTCCTACTCGATGGTTTTATTTAAAATGGGTGGTCGGACATGTCGAGACAAACAAAAAACTGTAGGGGTTAAAGATTTTTTAGAGGCTTTTCATAAAAAATATCTATAACTTTTGAACGGCTTGCTATAGAGAGATATGTTTGTAGAGTAAGTTGTCAGCTTTAATTTTTGTGTACTAATGATTCCCATATTATAACAGTTACAAAGTTATGAAGGTTTCAAATAGTTTAAAATGAAAAAATTATGTTTCAAACTAAATTTTCTTTGGAAACATTCTGTATTTGAGGCACTTTTTATAGCATATCTCGAAACAACTTTTCAAGTCCTATAATTTGTACCTAATAAGTTTTTCTCTATCTCCAACCGTTTTTGAGATATGAAGAATATAAAAATCATGTCGACTCAGAAACATCCTGTATATCAATTTTAATACTATCAAACAATGTCGTATCATTAATGATAATAAAAGTTATATATAGTAATAAAATTCTTTAATTTTCTTATTGGAAATATTATTAATGATTATTTTAAGATATTGTAGTCTACAATATTAGATAATAAAACCACATTAAAAGGCACTTAATGATAAAAATTAAAATCTTAACGAATTATGTGAATTAAAAAACACCACACCTGAAGGTTGTTTTATATTTTGAAATGAAATGTGGTTAAATAAAATATCAAAATGTTATATAAGTTTTTGTTTTATCTCATTTAATTCATGTATAGTTAAATTAAATTAGAATACTTTCGATATTATGGCGATTTAAAAAAGTATTCTTTTTTTTTTGCAAAAATATTTTGAATACAAATTTTGTAGCGAATTTAGTGTTAAAGAGAGAGAGAGAGAGATATCTCATAAAGTTCGGTTATATTAAAAACGGAAATAAGAGAACAGTCGTTGTTACGTTGTTGGACTAAATTATCCTGAATGGTCTTCATCAAATCATATCAAATAAAATCTTCATAACATAACCTAGAATCAATTAGATGCGATTAAATCTTTATTTAGGAGGTAGAAATGACTATGCAACCTTTTATTGTAGATCAATTGTGCTCTCCCTGCAACTACATGTTGTGGATTTTGCTTCCACTTATGATACTGATGTCATCCCTATTGCCTCTAAGAAAGTAAAAATTTGTATAGGGTTTATAGTTGAAAATTCATTTTCGACAAAGTAATATGCTCCTTGGTACACATATCTTACTCGGAGTAAAAAACCAATATAACTACATAATATTCTTTTCATTTTAAATGATTTACTGAACTATGGCATATCAACAAGCATTTTGTCTTCGTTAAAGTCCATCATTTCTTTTTCGTTTCATTTTTTATTTTTTATTTTTAAAATTAAATAGCAATTTCTTAATCTATGTATATATTTTTATAATATAAAAAATCATTGATGCAAAAATGCATTAAAACACTTTCTTTTTATAATATATATTCTCAGGCGTTTATAATTCCCAGGCTTTTATAATTCCCAAATCTATAATAAAAAAACCATTAAATGCATTGCTATTTCTAAATTCTAGAAAAAAAGAAAAAAAAAAAAAAAAAGAAAAAATAGGAAAGACGAATGGATGATGAAAATTTATTTCTCAATATGAAATTTTTGTTTTTTATTCACTTATTTATTTATTTATTTTTTTTTTTCTGTTTTTAATCAAAATATACTAAAAACAATATATATATATAAGCATCATTACCACAAAAACCACCCATTAAATTGAATGCTTAAAGCACTAAAGAATTCTTTCACACTTTAATACCTTAAAAAATGTTCAAATTTAATGTTTAAAACACTAAAGAAACACTTAAATCTCTTTTTTTTTTTGTTTTGTTTGTTTTTGTTCTTCTTTTTGTACACCGAAAACACTCTTTTACCACTATTCATCACTTTTCACCAAGTTAATATACTTGGGTGAAAATGGCACTACAAACCAACAAAACAAAACAAAAAAAAAAAAATACAAAATATAGTG
The DNA here is from genome assembly GCA_947095535.1 of Poecilobothrus nobilitatus. Taxonomy (NCBI): domain Eukaryota; kingdom Metazoa; phylum Arthropoda; class Insecta; order Diptera; family Dolichopodidae; genus Poecilobothrus; species Poecilobothrus nobilitatus. The sequence goes on from OX352773.1 coordinate 168,187,911, forward strand.
GATTCTTTTTTTTAAATTTAGTGTTAAAAGATTTTCTAAAGAATGTATAGACTTAAGGAAAATAAAATTATTAGGAAAACAAAAAGGAAAGGGTTAAAAATTTGATGATTTCTTTTATATTTTGTTAAAATAAATATGGTGTATTTAAAGTTTTAAATTTTTAGTTGAAATTTTGATTAATTTTTTTTTTTTTTTATATAAAGTTTTATAATTTAATTTAAAAAAATAAAAGTTATAATTGAAAGAAATTATGAGGTTTTTTTTAAAGAGTTTTACCAACAAAAATTTTTATATTTTGGAAAGTGTTTTTCAATTCTTTCAAAGCGAAAGTGAAATTTTATTGCCATTATTCCAAAAATTGCACTTTCAAGGAGGATATGTAATTTTAAAACTGCGTAGTGTATGTAAAAAATTACCATACCTGTAAGATTCATTCATAGATATCCTTAAAAATAAATATTACGAATTCTAGAACTTCATTCCATATGTAATTAATATTTATCATACCCATAACATTAATTCATACGTGTCCTTAAAAATAAATATTACGGCCCGGATTTCGATAGTCATTTCATAAAAATAAAAATGAAAAATTTCATTTCATTTTAATAATTTTTTGCGATTTCGATAGCCAAAATGAAATGGAATTCAAAATTAAAATAATTTATATTTTATTTTTTAAACCGGCAATACTTTCTTATTTTGAAGTTTTTGACCATACAAAGAAAAGCTATAAGTAAAAAATTAAGATTTAAAACACGTATTTCCCAATACTGTAATAGAAAAAAAGCAAAAAATTAAAAAAGTCCCGAAAAGTGGTTCCTTAGTTTTTGGGTTCTGTTTTTTGGGGCGGGCTTAAAAGTTGAACTTTTTTATTTTTTTTTTTTTTATGATATTTAAATTTTACTACAAAATCGGTGAGTACTGAGTACCTTTTTTTTTAATCATGTCGGAACGACTTCTAATTCACAAATTAATGGGCTTTCTTGCAACCTATGCTATCGCATAGTCATAGGTTACTTATAAAAATGCCTATATTCACAATAAATATAAATAAAATACTTCATAATTTTTTCCTAAATCCATTTTTCTTTCTTGCAACCTATGCTATCGCATAGTCATAGGTTACTTATAAAAATGCCTATATTCACAATAAATATAAATAAAATACTTCATAATTTTTTCCTAAATCCATTTTTCTTTCTTGCAACCTATGCTATCGCATAGTCATAGGTTACTTATAAAAATGCCTATATTCACAATAAATATAAATAAAATACTTCATAATTTTTTCCTAAATCCATTTTTTACAATCCATTTTTACAAAAATTACTATTTTAATTTTTACTCATTTAACAATTTCAAAATGAGAAAATTTGACGTTTTAAATGAGTATATTCATAAAAAATGACTATCAAAATCAGCTTCTTTTTATTTTTTATGATTTTTTTCATTTTTTATGACTATCGAAATCAAAAATTTTGTTTTTCATAAAAAATGAAAGTGATATAACTATCGAAATCAGAGCCTACAACTTATACATGCAATTTTAATATTTTCAGTTCCAAATTCAAATTATAAATCGTTTAAAAGTGTTCGAAAAAAAAAAATTATTACCTATTTTTTTAAATTTACTTTAGAAAATTTATTTTCTTTTCCGAAAAATTTGTTTAATTTATTTTTTTTGTATCCTAGCAAGTAAAAGGATGCCAATACTTTTTTTGAACAGTTATATTTAAGAGAGGAGCTCATGTTACTGCTGTATGTTATACCGCAGCAAATTGAAAAAGAATATAAATTAATATCCTGAATAATAGGATAGGTGTTCCTTTTAACATATTTTTAATTAAACAAAACAAATGATATAGTCAAGGTTCTCTGAAGCATTGTTATGAACACAGAAATATTAAGCAAAAAATAAACGTGCATCATTAAAGAGAGAAAAATTTTAACATTTATGGTTTAAATTTTAGGTCTCGTGTCGGATCGATTCCAAACTTTTATAGACTTATATCGGCAAAAGAATAGCTATTTTAAAAATAGTACCGTTATGTTTGCAGTACCGCGATTTTTGCAGTAATGAGAAAATAAATGGAACTGAAAAAAAGAATTTTTAGCTTTTTGATGCTTGTCTCAAAACTATTAGATATCTTTCAACCAAATACCATAATCTTCAAAAAGCTCATCATTAGACCTTTTAAATGAGCATAAAATGTTATCAATTAAGTAAGTAAAATTATTTTACTAGAAAAATATAATAAAAAATATGAATAGTAAATTTATATTTTGAAGGGCTATTTGACCCTTTTAATGACGTCATCGCTCAACCAAACCCTCACGAAACGTGTTTAATCATATCCAGACAATGTTTGTATAAAAGTTTGGAATTGATCCGACATGGAACCTAAACAAGAGTATATCCCATTTATAAGACTAATAGCTTATTTTTATTTTGTATACCACATCACATTATAAAGATCATATAAAAACCCAATATAAAAAATTATTGTTTAGGCTAAACAGAAAAATAAAAATGGTACAATAAAAAATTTCCTTCATAATTAAAAAAAAAAAAAAAAAGAAACATGTGAAAAAATTTATAAAAAAAATGATAATCAATATTAACACTCAGTTTAAATAAAATTTTAAAACACTAAGAAAAATATCCCCAATCTTTAAAGTTTAAATATATGAAAAGGGAGCAAAACGTAAATACGTGTTAAAACGGAAAAGAAAATAAATTTTTATTTGAATTTATAATGATTTTTCCAATCATCAAATGTCCATATAATGTTTTTCATTCATTATTTTTTCAATTTTCTAATTTTTGTATGTGTTTTTTGATTTTATTTATTTTATTTCCCATTTCCCATTTCTCGTTATTTTGTTTTTTTGGTTTTTATTTATTTTTAAACATCAGATTCCTTCTTCCTACACCTATGAGAAATTAAAAAGATTCCAAGATAAAGGAAATTAGTACAATGTTATGTACAATAAAAAAAAAAACAAACAAAAAAAAAAAAATTAAAATAAATTGGCCCATATGTTTTATTAATATACCTACCAAGTGTAGGTAGATAAAAATAGTGATGAAAAGCGCTAAAGATTTATAATGATCAAAAGGGAAAGAAGTAAATATATATATATATATACTTACATATATATATATATTTTTTTTGGCACTTTTATAGATTTAAATTTAAATAAAATTTTTATATACATATATTATGTATATATGTGTATGTCTGTATATAAATTAAAATTTTTATTTTCAAGATTTTTTAATTAATTGAATGTTTTTCAATTCATTAAAAATCTTTTATTACCCGTACGTAGACTTATAAAAATTGCCTCATAATTGATTTTCTTTTTTAAATCAATTTGTAATTGTTGTTATTATAAGAAAAAGAAAAATAATATTTACAATTAATTTTAGTATATTTTAATATATATACAGTATATACCACTATCTTATATGATATACATATTTATTTGATGTATATACATATGTATATAATGATTGAAAATAATTTGCAAATATTATGTCAAATCTGTAAAAAAGTCAGACATCTTTAACGCTACTATATACATATATGTAATGTCTAGTTGTATTTAAAAATTAACCACAATTTAGACTGTAACTTTTAAATCAAAGAATGGAATAATATAAAAGTGTATGAGTTAATTAATTATTAATAAAAGAGTATTAATAAAAAAGTATAGCTTTATGTTAAAAAGGCTAAAAAATGAAATCGGCGACATTTTGTAAAAAAATAGGCAATCTAATTGCACTGTGTCAACAATGTTTTGGTCTATATGCAATAAAAGAAAATCAAATGAAATAATATCAAGAAAATGTATTGATAACACTGGGATTGTATCAATCCACCAGTAAGCATTAATATAGGTAAAATAGAAATACGATTCACCACCATCTGCAGAAGCTACAAAGAAGCAAATGAAAGCGAATCTCCTGATTAATTTTTATGCAAATGTTCGACTATTGCCCAAACCACTATTCTTTCACACAGCAAATCGTTCTTATAGGATCACCTTATTGGGGAATTCTTAAAACATAAAATGAACAATTTAATACAACATTTCTTGTAAAAATCTTTTATCTTGAAATCAAGATACACGATTAGATCAAACAACAAACTAATTAACTATTAGTATGTGTTCTAATATTTGAAATATTTCGATTCCATATGTTGAGCATGTTCATATGCAGTTCAATTCTGTGAAACAAATTCAGTTCTGTAAAACAAATTCATTATTTGAATTGTAAGGAAAATAGAGTAGTAAGCACAGGTACTTTCAGTTCAGGGTAAGTACAGTTAGCATACTTTCGTAATAAAAAATTATATGTGTAACTACTGCAACTGAAAGTGTTATATTACAATTAGTTTCATTAGGCATAAAGAAGTGTTTCAATTACTTTTGATTTAGTTTAAGTTAAATTAAAAAAAAAAAAAAAAAAAAAAACACTAATGTAGGTCACAAATTAAAAAAAAAAAATTTTTGTATTGATTTGAATATTTCGGTACATAAAAATATAATTTATACATTTCATTGATTGTTATTATATTTATAATTTATAATTTATTATTTTTACTTTTATTTTTTATTTTTAATAGAAAAAAAAACATCACAAAACTAAATTGTTAATTTTGCAATAGGTGTGTGTAATATGAAAAAAAAAAAAATTTAGAGCACAAAAAATGTATAACTTTCAAATATTATTTTGTATATTTTGATTTTGTTTAAAATTGGCATCAATAATAATCAAAATAATGTAAACATTACTTTATGGAAATTAGGTTTACCAAGTTTAAAAATATACACATATTACATGCGATTATCAACAATGTATATATTTATATATATATTATATATATACATTTATATAATTTTGTTTGATGTTTATCGACAAATATAAATTATCATTTACTTTGAAATATGTTTGTAAGGTGTTAAGGTGTTAATTTCAAAAAACAAGTCAGTATGTAAAACCAAAGGTTTTTAAAAGAGCAAATTTCCAAAAAAAAAAAACCAAATAAAGAGTTTTCGAACTGTAGATTTTTTTTTTTTTGTAAGAAAAATATTTTAAAAAACCAGAGACACTTTTCTTCAGATTTAACTTTATATTATTAAGAAAAGCGGTAACACTTGTGAAAATATAATATTGTAGCTTTAATTTTTATCTTTTACTTATGACAAATTTTTCCAACTTATGGTAATTCTCAAAGATTATTATCCTCTGAAAATTTCAAGCTTCTGACTGAAAATATTCAGGGAAATACCAATAGGGTAGAAAAAATTGCAAAAAATCATATATAATTTTAATATTTACTTAGAAAGTTTAAAAAATATCCTTCTGTTTGACATTTTTTAATTGAAAAAATATCACCTGCACAGAATTTGAGATATAAATATTTGAAAATTGGGAATTTTTCCAACTTTGTGGAGTGCAGTTCTTTAATAGATGATGCTACTTAAAATAATTGTTTAACAAACATTAATTTTTTCATGAGACTTATCCACTATTAAAATTTCATTGCTCTAATCTTAACCTATCTACAAAATTTTGTAAACAACCGAAGTGACAGATTAAAACTAATAAACAAGTTTTCTAAAAATAGATTACACTATTTAAAAAAGTTGTTCCAAAACATTCATTTTTTCATGAGACCGATCCACGATTAAAATTTCCTTTCTTTTGTCTTAACCTATCTAGAAGTTTTGTAAACAACTGAACTGACAGATTGAAACTAATAAAGAAATTTTCCAAAAATATTTTTGAAAAATGTGCTAACACGAAAAAAAAAAAAAACAAATACATAATCGCAAATTTAAAATTTTAGATTTTATTTTAAATAAATATTTAAATTACACAATTAAATGTTAATATTTTAAAATAATAAATAATGGAATTTTTTAAATGTCAAAATTAAAATCGAAAAAAATTAAAGTAATAAAAAATTTTAAATTATTATTTTAAGCACTTTACTACTGAATTTTTATGATAAATTTAAAAAAAGTATTACTTTTGCAAAGATATTTTAAAGTTATTTGATAATATCAATTAACTGAAGCTAAAAGAGAAATCAGATAAAAATTAGATAAATAATTAACTTTAACCCTCTTTAATAGAGTCTTAATGGAATATAGTAAAAAAGCCTCTAACTTTCATCAAAAAGAATCGTTCGTTAAGTTAATTACTACTATATTATGTAGTATGTAATAGTAGTACTTTTTATTGTAGTATATACTACGGTATTTTGATTTTAAATCTATCAAATAGATTTAGTCTGTTCATCCGATTACAAAACGTTTACATTGTTTGAGATAAAGCATATGGATCAATCTAAAGTCTAAACAAATAAAAGATGAAGAACAATATTTTGTAGTAGTCCCATGTAGTCCCACCTATTAAGGAACAGCAATGTCTCAAAGTTGGCTCTTTTTTTTTTGAAATGTTGATATTTCAAATTCTGCTAAATATTTTTACAATTTAAAAACGTCAAGATACAGAAAATTCAAACTAAATCTATTAGATCTTCCATGCTTTAGAAATTAATAAAAAATTATATCATTTTTTGTAATTTCATATTTCAATTTACGGTTGTGATAAAAATTTTAGTCAGAACGTTGAAATTTTGAAAGGAAGAAAATCTTTAAATATAAGCATAAGTTATCTCAGGAAATATATTTTAGACTTCTTCCAATCTATTTAAGATTTTATGCAAATTTGTTTAAGTATAATAAATGTTGTAAACAGTCAGTCAAATGGAATCTCAAAAAATTTTTTTTTTTAAATATGCTAAAAAGAGATTATTCCAAATTAATTGAAAAAAATTATTTAATTTTGGATAAAATATTATTTTTAATTTTTATTATAAATATTACAATTATACAAGGTCATTTATTTATTTTTGTTTTTAAATAAAGTATATTAAAAATAAATAATTAAATACATAATATATTACTTTCATCTACATATTTATTAATTTATTTCAATTCACTATTTTGAAATATAAATCCAAGATCTTTTGAAATTTATTAAAAATAAATATATTAATATACAGGATGTCTGAAAATCGAAGATCACGACAAAAGGAGGTGATAGGGGTGGTCGAAATAAGCAAAAAAATGTTACGCGAAGGAAGTATTAGGTATATTATATATTCTTAACGGTTTCCGAGATAACAGTCTTTAAAGCATATTCGTTAAATTTTCAAAAACATAGTAATCGTCCCTGTATATAACACAGAAGATTCGTTTAAATATCGAAACTCATCTTTTATACAAACATCTTAATTTTTTCCTAACTTTCATAGTGTAAGCATAGTTAAGCTTTTAAAGTCGAAAAATATTGATATTTTTCAATGTTTTTTTAAATAACTGTAATTTTTGTATAAAAAAAAAACCGTTATGAGTGTTATTTCATTTTCTAACATATCAAAATCAAAACTTTAATTTATATTATCATTATTTTTATTGTATTTTTTACCTTTTTCGAAAAAAATAATTATTATTAATAAACTACAATAATATTATTATTAAAAAACATTTTTCCCATATTTTTGTTTTTCTTTCTTAAGAGAGATGGGAATTTTCCAAAGACACCAAGAATTTACCCTTGATAGTGTCAGATTCTTACTATGACTATAAACCTACCTTCTCCTTTAGCCAATATGCTAACGCAGTATATTGGCTATAGAGTAGGGATAGGAAAGGATAGGACATTATGATGAAGGCTGACAACTTAACCACTACGCCATTAGTCAGATATGGCACGTAAATTACAACATACAAAAATACTTTAAAGGCATTGTTATCTTGGAATCGTTAAGAATAGACCCCCCCCCCCCCTTTGGAACAATTTTTTGCTTGTTTCGAACTCCCATAGAACAACCTTTTTTGTGACATTCGACCTGTATATGTGTTTATATACACCCTGTATATGTGTGTATATTTGAAAAAAATCCATTAAAATAAATTTATTTTATTCTTAATACATATATATATTTTAGTATCTTGCAGAGAGAACCAGTATTAAATGTATGTTTTTCTTTTTCGAAAATTATTTTACAAAATGTAAATAAAATGTAATTACAATGAAAATAAATTTCCATGGACAAATTAACTCAACTTGATATCCTGTTACAATCAAATTATAGTTATTTTTGTAGTTTTTTCAAATTACACAATACAATATTGAAACAAACATTTTCAACAAAAAAAAAAAAAAAAAAAAATTGTAAGGTTTTAAATAACACCATCCTGATTGGGTACCGTTATTGAATGAATCTGAAAGATCTTTAATAAATTTTTTATATATTATATATTATATACTACAAACTTGTATGTACTACTGCTAACTACTACTTGTATATGATAATTTTTTTTTTGCCACTTATATAAAAAAGTTCTTTTTGAGTTCTACTATGAAATATGATAGAATTTATATATATATTTATATATATATACATACAGTCGAACCCGTTTAATTACACACACTAAAAACACAGCCATTTGATGCTCATATCCGGGTTTTGCATTAATCCGATGCCCGGATAATTGCACAAATTTGTGCATTTAGAAAAACCATTGATAAAAGCACAAATATTTGCTTATATGCGTGTTTTTAAAATTGATTTGTTGTAATTTTAATAATGCAAATCTATTAATAGTTCGTTACTTAAACTTCAAAAACGAATGTTAAAAAATTTGACAGCATACATATATGTATTCTAATGTAATTTAAAAATACATCAAAGTCATATAATTAACAGGTTTGTTTTTGTAAAAATTCAAAAGGGTTTGTTCATAAAAATGCAAAGGCTTTGTTCGTCAAATAAATTTTTAAATGTAATTTTTTTTTAACGAATGTGCATTTAACAGATTTTTTTTCTATGGGTTATGACTAATGAGTCGAAGATTTTTTGTGCTTTTAAGAGATTTTTCCATTTAAACGAGTTGCAAATATCAGAGTAAAAATATTAGAAAATAGTGTTAAAATTTATGGTGCAAAATGTTTGCATTCTTTTAAATGGGTTATGCACTTAACCGGATTGCATTTACACATGGGTCCGACTGTATACGGTTATTTAAAAATCTTTACAATTAATTATGTAATTAATTATGTATATAAGAGTTATATGATATTGTTGTGATTTCTTTTAATTAAATTTTGGTCTTAAAAAATATTCAAAACTTTTTTTTATCATATTATTAGGACTTAAGCAAAATTATTATATACGACTACTACTACTTTTATTTCATTATCGTTTCTTATAGTTCTTTAAGATCATGGTTTTTGTTATCATAAATCAATTTTAATTTATTGCTAGGTGATGTTAAAAATTTGTTAGAAATCATTTTAATAAAAAATATTATAAAAAAAATATATCGTACCTTTAATTTAGAGACAATGAAAAATAAAATATTATAAAAGATGTTTTTTTTCTTTCTTTTTGTAGATCTTATTACTAACTAGCTTTATTATACAGAAAAAAAAAACAAAAAAAAAAGAAAGCATCAGGAATAAAAAAAAGGAAATAAAATGATAAAAAATTAAATTCATTATCCGTAATACTTGAACAACTTTTTACTATAATCGTCCTTAACAAAAAAAAAAAAAAAAAAAATAATGTATTCAAGTTACAGGGTGTTTTAATAACTGATCGATAACATTTATCGTATACTAGATACGATAATATGTAATTAATTTTTGGTACAACTTTAAGCTTTTATAATATGTCCTTTGTAATGTCGTATTCTTGTAATTCATTTCGAACTAGACAATTCGTTTAACGAAGCATTTTTTTTTTAAAAATTCGTAGTATGCTTTCATTTTGTTGAAGATTTTTGGCTGGTTGTTTTTGTTTTCAAAATTTCTGCGTTATTATTTTTTGCAGATTTGATTTAAACTAGTTGTTTTTTTTACTTTGTAAATATTAATTTTGTACCTTTGAATATAAATGAATTGTTTTGTATCAATTTTGTTCATTTTTTGTCTAATTCAATAGTTTTGTCCTGTCTGTAACTGTAAGTTTGAAAATCCATTTTAATTTAAACATTAATCCCAGCTATAAAAACTAACATAGCTACAAAATATTCTATGTGCAATATATGGTATATAATATATTATGTAAACGGCAATATGATAAAAGTTTAGGAGTCATTTATATATTCGTCCATGCGATATTCTATATTAGAACTTAGAAGGAATTTTAAAGTTGGTTACAAAATCAAGGTTGCCCCTCTTTTCAAAGTATTTATGTGTGATCTGGAAAAACGGAATATACTCAGAATTCGCATCTAACACTAATATCTCTTCTAGTTTCGTCTATGCGAGATTCTATATTAGAATTGATTTTAAAGTTGGTTAAAAAATCAAGGTTGCCCCTTTTTCCAGAATATTTATTTATTTATTATGGATAAAAGGGAATATTCTGATTTTGTATCCAACTGTAAAATCTTATAATTCTGGAAAAAGGAAATATCCTGATTTCGTATCCAACTCTAAAATCTTATCAAAAAATATTAAAATTAACAATTATACTTTTATAAATGGTTGTTTTAATAAATATTTCAGTTTATGAAGTCATAAGTCTCCAAGGAACATTTGACTATATGGTTTATTTGATTATCGCCCTTAAGCTTTTCAATGATGTCTTCTAGATATTTTGTCGCTTCAACTTTTAGCACGGTTTTGGTTTTTACTGTTATATAAAATTCATGATAGTTTTTCTTTGCGCTTTAAATACTACATACATTAGTTTGTCTTCATAACATTCAGGCTGAGTTCTTTATCATGCAAATAGTCGAATCGAAAGATATCCTCAAATCGTGATTACTGATTTATTACATTTTCTAGTTTTATTAATAAAACTCCATTTAAAAATTTAATTTAATTATTTTATCATAAAAATTAAATAAATAAAAAATTAGATAAATAAAATACGATCTGATAAAGCTATGGATGCTAGCTCCAGGTCAATATCAAAAAAAAAAAAAAAACTACCAACATTTCGAAAATAAATATTTTAACATCAACTATAAGATCTTTCGTTTTAGAAATTAAAAGACGTTCGAATATTTTTTTATTATATAATTTTTAACTTGAAGGTAAATCAATCATGGGGTATAGATAATGGCATAAATTTTATCGATGACAATACAAATTGATATTTTTTTTACAGAAAACATTTTTTTTTGTATTCTATTGTTTTTCAAGGTAATAGCTTTATCTAAAGACTTATCATTTGTTTCTGCTCAACATTTTACCTGAAAAATCAAAAATAAAAATGAATTTTATAGCTTTAATATCCTACTATAAGTTTCCAAGATATGAATATATGAATGAAAAGCATATTGAAGTCTTTAGTAGTAATTATGAAAATTTTATGTTGAATATAAGTTTAAGAAAAAAAAAATATGTGATTTCTCAATTGGAGAATTTATTTTATGTAATATTCAATTTCTGTTATGCATGAATTTTATTTTTAAATAAGATTTAGATAAAGGAAAAATCAATATTTAATAATTAACCTATTCTATTCTATCGCAGTACATCTGTGATATTATAGCTTCTTAATTCGATATCTGTGACCCCGATAAAGGGAATATTCGATAAAGGGAATATTGGAATAATAGAATATTTATACTTATTACCTACAATTATAGAATAATTACAAAATAGCCATTTCGACTTACCAATACCTACTTAAAATTTTGCATTTCCAATAATTTATTTATTAATTCGTTAGTTTCAAGTTTCACTTTTTCCATTCATCCGCCCTTCTGTTTACAAACTAAACTGGAGCAGTGACTTTTAACCATGAATAGATATCATAAAATAATGAATGTCTCAGAATAACTTTTTTATATGCTACATCTATTATAGATTATAACCCCTCAAATTGAAAAGAGGGGTATTTTTAAATTTTATTTTTCAAAATTTTATATCTGAAATTCTGCTTAAGTTTTTATGAATATAAAAACATCAAATGAAAAAAAAATAATTTTTTTTCAATTTTCTATTTAAATTTACCGTTATATAATACCATAATTTTGGCTGTTCCAACTTTTTAGAGAGCTTCCAGTCAGCTTCCTTGAAGTTTCTATTAGAGAAAATTATTTGAGAATTATCATAAGTATCATAAATAGGAATTAATTGCAAAAACCATAGATGTTACCTAAGTTACAGGAACAAGAAGTCGTAAATTAGAAATTCATCAGTTTTTGTTTAATTTGCTTTCATAATTTTTTCTAATATAAAAATATTAGCCTGTTAATATTTTTGCTCATTCAGATTTTTTATAGTGATTTTGATTTAACGTAAATGTTACCTATATATAATGTACGCGTTTGTTTGGCTTAAGCCAAAACAGAAAAAGAAACAGAAAGAGGGATTAAAAAGATATAATATATTTTTAACTTTTTTCTCATGCTAAAGATATTTGAACAATTGTTGGATAAAATTAAAACTTTTATCTGGTATTAAGACTTTAATTTTTATATGAAAATTACTAAAGGATTAAAATACAAATAATATACCTACACAAGTGGTTAGTATTTTTATCATTTTTATGTAGTGATATGTATAAAATGGGTCCTCATCGATATCCTGAAAAAAAAAATCTTGAATTAAAATTATTTATTTTTGAAATGATGATTTGAAAAGAAAAAAACAAACCCCCACTAAACAAATCACTGTAACCCTGATTTTGAAACCAACTCTAAAATCATTCCTAATTATTTTGTTTACATACATATTTCAACTGCAAGTCTTTTAGAGCAATGGGAGCTACCGCCCCCAAAACCTTGCTATACAAATTATTGTACTCTGATTTTGCATCCAATTCTGAAATCCCCAGTAATTATATTTTTACATACATATTTAAAAAGAAGAAACTTTTAAAATAATGGGGGCTGGCGCGCCAAATCCTCGCTAAATAAAATACTGGAACCCTGATTTTGTAACCAATTCTATAAAATCCTTTCTAGTTATGTTTTATATACATAAATACGAGATTTTAAGACACGAGATTTTGATACGCGAGGATTTAGAAACGCGAGATTTATAAAAGCACGAGATTTTGATACACGAGGTTTCGACACGCTCCCTTTATAAATTCATTATAATGTATAAATATAGTTTTAATTAAAGTATCAAAACGTATACTTTTGAGAGTTTACATATCAAGTATTTAAGCATATCACTAAAATTCATTAAATATAACATGGTCTGTAACGAAATTCCGATTTTTAAAATCCCGCATATACATTAATATAAATATTCTGGAAAAAGAAAATATCCTAATTTTTAAACCAACTCTAAAATCTCTCCGAATTGAGAATCTCGCACTTACTAACATATAAATAAATATTCTGGAAAAAGCATATAACCCTGATTTTGAATCCAGCTCTAAAATCCGTTCTAAATCAGAATCTCGAATATAGATGTATATAAATATTGTGGAAAAATGGGCAATCCTGATTAGGTATGTTTTTTGTTGTAAAACTTTTAATTTTGTTATTTTTTTAGTTAAAAAAAATCTATATTTTTTTTAAAAGACATTAAATAAAATCTTGAAAAATATTTAATTTCAAGATTAAATTCAACATTTTTTTTTCAAGAAATTTGTTTTCAAGATTTTTTTTAGTTAAGATTTTTTTTTCAGGAAAATTGCGTGCTCCCGTATAATATCAATAATATATAGATATTTACATATCAGTTAGTCTATTTTAATATTAAACAAGGCAATATGTTAAAGAAAGGTTTCTTAAGGGCACGTTTTCAAAAAATTAATAAAAGCTCTTGTGAAATTCTGACAATTTTTGCGTCAAAGTTTGTAATTTTTCTTAAGAAACCTAGGCAATATTTTTAGTTTCTGGGATTAATTCTTATTATATTGTCAAAGATTTTTCTCCTATAGATATTGCAGTGCTCTAATTGGAAGCGCTCTGGAAATATGGAGGAGTCAAAATTATGGTATTAACTATTACATAACGGTAAATTTAAATAGAAAATCGAAAAAAAAATTATTTACTTTTTGACATATAAAAAAAGGGAGAGAAAAAATTTTGCTGTTTTTTGATGTTTTTATATTGATAAAATCTTGAGATACATATAAAGTTTTGAAAATATATAAGATTGGAAAGAAGACTTTTTTGTAAATTTTGAGGGACTCTAATTTGTAATGGGTGATGCACTTAAAAAAGTTATTTCATAACATTCATTTTTTATGAGAATCTGCCCAGTTTATTTTATAAACAGATGATCGGATGTATAGACAGATTGAAAATAATAAGCGAATTTTTTAAGATTTTTTGTTGGAAAATGTGCCAAAAATTAATATTTAAAATAAATAAAATAAGTTTATAATCGGTTTTAAAGAAATGTTTATTCATATTCTTTTTCTTTTGCCTTGGTTTTTTTTGTATTTCATAGATCCCTGTTTGAATGGATTTATAATTTTTTTTCCCATATTTTCCATCTACTGTCTAGTCAATTTAATTTAAGTCTTGTTTCTCGTGTTAATTCTCTTTTAGCTATAGTTCTATCGTTTTCAATATTTTTTTAACCTTTCCTATCTGTCTAGTTTTTTATTGATTCCGTTCAAAAGACAGATTTTATTAGATTTGTTTGGTTGCAACTTTTTCTTTTCTTGATAATCTTTGACTTATCTAACTCGATTATTTTTGTAAGATTTCGCTACAACTTTTGGTTTATTTGAAAATTTACAACTTTATAGATTGTGTGAAAAGATAAAAATAATTCAGGATATTGTAACCGCAAGGAATTTAAGAAAGGAGAACAGAAAAAAAAAGTTGCAAATATCTGTCAACATTCTGGATTTTAGTATTTCATCAGTAAGGATTATTGATTATGTTTAAATTAAAAGTCAAAAACAGGAAAATTAATATGTAAAAATATATGTATATGTATATGCATAAAAATATTATGTACAATTTTCTTTATTTCATTTCTTTTTACCTGTGGTATTACGATTTATATGTAGGATAAGGGAACATTTTATCATTACCTTGGTTTTTGCTTTTACCATTTCTGGATATTTTTACATAAAATTTAATTTTATTGAAATATTAAATAAAATTATCTATTTCAGTATTTATAGCATTTAATAATTTTGAACCTATAAATAAAAAATAAAATTAAAATGAAATTGTTTTTTTTTTTTTTTTAATATTATAGATATTTTTTTTTTAATGCATTTTTCTGCCACATAAATGTGGACAGGAAATTACATAGCCTTTCCTGTTCAGGTGTGGCTTTAAATGTCGTAAGGGGGAATAACTCTTATGAAGTGTGTGTGGGATTCGAACCCACATTCCCTCGGTGTTTACAGCATATTTTATACGCTCTCACCCACTAGGCCAACGAGGCCCCCAACTTTAGATATTGAAAAAGGAAATTTTGAAAGATTTTCCAAAGATTAAAAAAAATACAAATAAAAAAAAAATATTTCTTTGTACAATATAATATTCGTCTTGTTCACACATAAAACTTTTATTACTTAAAGGAGTATATAAAATATATCAATTATAACTTTAATTTTTCTAACAATTTTAATGATTTTAAGTAAAATCATAAATATATTCTATATAGAAAGAGAGTAGAAAAAAAGAATGAATAATGCCACAATAAATTAAAATAATTTTTTTTTTTAATTTATTACTTTCTACATTAAATATTTTAATTTAATGCAAATTAAATTAAAATTAAGAGTCTATGACCGATTGTAAAAGGATCATTAAATTTCTCTTTGTAAAAAGGAAATTTTATTGGAATTTTTTGTTTAATTATTTCTTTTCTACAAAAAAAGAAAAATATCTACATATATGACCGGAAATACATTAACATTTTCTTTTTTCTTTTCTTAATATTATTAGTATTTTTAATATAACATTTATTATAAAAATATCATTAAAATAAATCACATACGTTTTGTTATTTACAAAGATATAAAAAACGAGAAAGAGTTGACTGTCTCAATTATAGGATAATCGCACGAACAATATATAAGTTATGGTGTTACGATAAATTTTAATCATTACTCGATTCCTATTCACGTTAGTCGCCATTGATTTTTCCTGTCCTTTACCAGGGGAGGTGTATAACGGGATTTTCCCTTCCTAGACCTGAAGGCCAAAATGGCATTTTCTAAGCTATTCAGAGCTTCAACGGTCTTTCAATACGCTCTGTATTAGGGATTTAGTGAAGGGAAGAAAAAGAAGGAGACAAAATTAAATATATTTGACTTAAATAAGTATCGAATATTTTTCAATAAATTTTGTAGTTGTATAAAAGATACTCGAACCCGTTGCCGCGAACAAATCAAATTTCACATAAGTTATACATATAAAACTTGATAATTTTTTACAAAATTTTAAATCTCTAGATTTATTAAGTAGAGAGATATGAAGATTTAAATTTCGCAGTTACTCAAATCTGTTGTGTTATACTAACCAGAAGTCGTTGAAGAAGTCGTTCGCATAATACTTAATTTCTTATTACAAAATTTCAAATATCTAAGTTCAATAGATAATTATATAAGAGTAGAAGTTTTATGGCAGCTTCTCATACTCAATTTCAATAGCAACTAACAATTTTGTAAAGATAAAATTTCAGGATTTTAGATTAACTATTTTTTGAGTTCAGAATTCGATTCAGAGCAAATATTTATACACTTTTCCATATCTATTTTGCCTTCTTTAAGATGCCACAAACGTAATGGCAAAATTATTATACCCTTGAGCTATGTTCATACGTGTTTAAAAAAAAAAAAAACAAATAATCGTTTAAGTAAATAATTTGTTTTTGTTTTGTTAAAAGAGCATCAAAGATATGAATGAATGAACTATAAAACTAAAAGTTAACTTTGAATGACTATAAAAGTCAGCTATTTTGAAATAGAACAACGCAAACAAAAAATAAAATAAATTTTGCAATAAAATAAAAAAAATACAAGTTTAAAATCCATAGGGTATCTTGTAAATTCTGTATTTTAATATTGTAGGAATGTTATGAATACAACATATTTATAATATGTATATATATCTATATTTACAATTTGGAAAACTTATACAAATTTCAGATTTTTTAATGAAAAATATTTTCATTATCAATATTTCAAAAAAAAAATTGATAATTTTTATTGTGGAAAAATTTGCAACATTTTTGTCAATTGCCTGTAAAAAGAATGATACAATGTTTCGTACTTTTACACTATTCGCCTATATTCCAATTTTCTAAGTCTATGGAGTCCCTATCCATAATATAATAGTACATACATATCTTATTTTGTTGAAATTGTTCATATTTTTGTGTCGCTTTTCGTTAATTTGAACTCCAAGACATGTACACATATTTATGAATTCCATTAACCCGTTGCGGGTCGATGACAAGTATGCTAATTATTTTTATAACTATTTATACCGTTTATAATTCCTTATCTTAAGTTAAAATTTTAGCCATTATTTATCATATTCTTTCTATAATTCTATATTAATATTTATAATTTTATACTTATTTTTAATCAAACAGGTGTAATTAAAAGGCGGACACCAGTTTGCCCAAATTCATTTCTCAAGAAAATATTTCGCTTAATGCTATTTTACAAAAAAGACTTTTGACAAAATTTCACTTCGAAAAACAATTTTTAACAAAAGGGACACTTCTCAAAAAGTCTTTGAACAAAATAGTATCAAAAAAACAAAACATACTTTATTAGTGAAATATGTATGCAAAAAAAAAAATATTTTTTGGGAGACACTTTAGAGCTTATTACAAAATCTAGTCTTATATAGGGTTTTCCAATTTGAGTGATATGATTTCTTTTAAAAAAAAAGAATAAATAAAGAAACACTAATTGTTAAAGAAATTCAAATGTTTTTTATTTAATGTGAAGTACAATCGATACAATTAAGTTCTGAATAAAACATCATTCAAATGGCCTCGACGACTTCTGTTGCAGGAACGAATTCGATGAATCCAATTTTCGAGCACTTTTTCCACTAAATCAAGTCGTACGTCATGAATAGCACGTTCAATATTGACTTCTAAAACTTGAAGAGAGTCTGGTTTATTGCTAAAAACCAATGATTTCAAATAACCCCACAAGAAATAGTTCATGAATAATTTGTGGATTTTCTTCGCACCAGAATCGACAGTTTTGTTATGACATAAGACTTGATTTAGCAGAAAAAATGTTTTTTGAAAAGAAATGAAGTTTTTTTTTGAAAAGAAATCATATCACTCAAATTGGAAATCCCTGTATAATATACTTTTTCTGAAATGTATACCAAATGAAAAGTTGCAGAATGTCGCTTTTACAAACAAAATGACATTTTGCAATTTAGATTTCGGTTGCCTGGACACAAACCTTTTAACCTGGTTTTAATTAACAGGTATAGGTAAATAAAGAATAGAAATCTTCATAAGCTTCCCATAATCTGAAATTTTAATTCTTACCCTTAACCCTTACCTTTGTACAATCACAAAAACTTTTGATATTGCAAGCGAATGTATAAATCATCTTAAATTTCACACGATTTCTGATTAATTTATTGTAAATTTCAATCTAAACTGAAAAAAATAAATAAATGTATTGTAAAACAGGAGTCGCGACTTAAGTGTTAATTGATCTTAATTTTGAATAAATTTTCTTGATTATTTTTCAGTAAATCAAGAAAATTGTTGTTCAATAATTATGCCATTAATCAGATTTAAATAATTGTTTTTAAAATTTATGATATCATACATATATAGGTATATATAAATAAAAATATACATATGTATGTATATATATGTATAGGAAAAAAACATATATCAAAATTGTAGACTTTTTTTAAAACATATTTTTTTTGTAAATTATATGAAAACAAAAACTTATCGTTTAATTTAATAAATTAGATACTTTATAGATATTAATTTTATATATAGAAAATTGTTTTAACAAAATTTTATCAGACGCTGTGAATTTTGTATTTTTATATTTTATTTATTAATGTAAAAAATGTCTATGCACTCTATAACCTCAGGCTATCTCATTATAACCAAAAAGGCAAAAAAAAAAAAAAAGAAAACCCACCATGTAGACAGACGTAAACTATTTTTTTTTTTTTTTATTTTTTTTATTTTTCTCTCGTTTTGGTCAAAAGAATTTTTATTTGGTTTTCATTTCACTGAAAAAACGATAAAAAATTAAAAAATAAACAAATAATAATTCATTTAACAAAAATAAAACAAGGTAGAATGTAAACCAACGGTTTTTAAAAGCGCACATTTCCAAAACTCGATAAAAACTGTTTAGAAGTGTGACTTACACAAAAATTTGAAAATTTCATGTAATAAGAAAAAACGTGAAAATAGGACATTTTTGAAATTTTGAAGGGCCGTAAGTCCGGAATCCTATATAACTAAAAAAAGCCGTTAACACACGTAAAAATATATTATTAAACCTTGAATTTTCATGTCTTGCCGAAGAAAAATTTGTACAGGTGCCTAAGTTACAGGTGTCTAAAAATAGCAAATTTTCAATTTTTGAGGCGTAATAACTCTTAAAGAGGGGGTGTTACCAAAAAATTTTCTGAGGAAACTTATACTAATTCTAAAAGTTCTTTCTTGTCTCAAAATTTCAGGTTCCTATCTAAAGGGGTGCCGGAGTTATGAAAAAAGAAATTTCATGCAAAATATAGTTTTCACATAACGGTAAATTTAAATCGTAAATTAGAAAATATTACATAATTTTGATATTGTTTTATATAGATAATAAAATTTTCGATCTCCTGGCGGTTTTAGATTGCAAAACTATTACGCATAGCCTGAGATGTATACATCTGAAAATGGAGCTTTTTCGTAATTTTGAAGAGCTGCAACTTTGGAACCCTTTACAACTAAAATAAACCTTTAACACACGTAAAAATATATTACTGTAGCTTTAATTTTTATATCTTGCAGAAGTAAAATGTGTACAGGTTCCTAAGTTACAGGTGTTTAAAAATAGCAAATTTTCAATTTTTAAGCCCTAATAGCTCATAAACAGGGGATGGTCCGAAAAAATTTTCTGAGCAAACTTATACTAATTCTAAAAGTTCTTTCATGCCTCAAAATTTCAAGCTTCTATCTAGAAGCGTGCCGGAGTTATGAAAGTAGAAAAATCATGCAAAATTTGGTTTTCACATAACGGTAAATTTAAATACTAAATTTTAAAAAATTGTATAATTTTGATATTAATTTACAAAGATAAAAGAAATACCTGTCGAATGACGTTTTCAGATTGAAAAAATCTTAAGCAGAACATAAGATATATGCATTTAAAAATAGGGCTTTTTCAAAGTTTGAGGGGCTGTAGCTCCGTAATGGGGGGGGCTACATGAAAAAGTTGTTCCACAAAATTATTTTTTTTATGAGACCTACCTATGGTTAAAATTTTTTTTCTCTATCTTTAACGGTGTAGAAGTTTTGTAAACAGACGGACGGACGGACGGACGGACGGACGGACAGAGTGAAACTAATAAGCACATTTTTTCAAAATTTTTTTGGAAATGTGCTAAAAAAGATAAATAATAAAAATCATATACTTAATAATAAAAAATCTATATATAAATTGATTTGCGAATTTGAACACCAAACACAGAAAACAAAAAATAATTCCGACCAACTGGAACATTTTTTAGACAATAAAAAAAAAAAAAAAAATTTAAAATCGAAGAAAAAAATAGAATTGAAATTAGAGAAGTATAATAAAATACAAAAAAAAAAAAAATACATGACATTTGTTGCTAAATACTGTCAACAAATTACGTCACACTTCAAAACATATGTAATAATAATAATAAATATTTACACAATGAGGAAAGCTTAAAGATATAGCGATCTAAAAATACTTTATTCGAATTTTAAAAATAAAAATACTATATATGTATATATACATATATAGTATTGATTGTTGATTTTTTTTTTGTAAAAAACGAAGAGATCGAAGTTGATTTGTCTGCAAAAAACGAATACCTGACCTATATAAATATCTACTTAGTTGTAAAATTTTCTTGTACAATTAATTTAAGAATATGCATGGTTACCTTAAGTTTAATCATCTAAATGCGATTATGCAAAAATTAACGATTTTACTATTGTGATAAACTTTACTCCTCTTATTACACATCGAAATATTGAAGCATTAAATCTATTTTTTATAGATATCTTATAGAATTAAATAATGCTTCCCTTAAATAAATCTAACGCAATACTAAAAAGTGATCAAGTAATCATTTCTATATAGCAAAGAAATTTTTGTGTGGTTTTAAATTGGTTATTAAAAAGTTATTTATTGTAAGAAAACCTACTTCTATTCAATGTATTCCCCTTTAAGAGAAATTCTAAAATTTGCAACTGTTTAAGAGAAAGCTGTACGTACATAGGTTCATCCGCAATTTACTTCCAACTAAACTCTATATCATTATCTTTCCATAAAAGGAATTAGAACAAATAGATGCCCCTTATATCTAAACCTAAAATGATGTAAAAAAAAAATTAAAAGAAGAAACACTGCAATTTGGAATAGCGTCGATTTCTTTTTCTATATAAAACCAAAATAAATATTATGTGTCATACTTTACTGACGATTATAGTAAGTAAAATTTTTAACTTTTTTATTTGGAATTACCTTACCGTGTCGCGTTGTATTGCGACGATAATAAATATTTTATATTAATTGAAATTTAGATTGTTTTATCTTAAAAGACTTAATCTTAATGTATAAATGTTCCAGTACTATTTCAAATTGCGTTCGTTTTTTTAATTGCGCTAGGTAGATACTGGTAAATACAACTAAATTCGTTTCGTTTCGTTTTGTTTTAAAATGGTTTATAGAAGAGCCATTAAAATAATCATTGTCTTAACGTTGTTTCGATTCGATTAACGTTTATTTTTTCATCAATTTTTCTTAAAATCAAACGGTGTTATAGAGTGTTGAATTAATTTTTAAGAAAAGATCACAATATTTTTTATTTTATAAATATGAATTTTAATTTATAAGCGTTTTTTATGAATTTCTTTATAGACGATTTTCCTACGTATCCCCTAATCCTTAAAATTACACTTTTAATATTATATTTCCAAGAAAAATTCATATAGTATTAATCGGAAAATTTAATATATCGTTTGCATAAATATTAAAAGGGAGGATTGTTTCAAGTGTACATACATACATACATATGTATTATTGATTTCAAAACCATGCAAATTGATGAATGAGTAATTAAATTTTAAAAATATACCTATATATTATGCATGTATATAATGCATGCATGCAAGTGTATTATTATGCATGTATATATATATGTATGCATAATAAAAAAAACATGTTAAAAGAAAAACATAAAGAAAATTTTCCCATAAAAAATAAAAGATTTTTACGAATTTTACTTTTTACGTTTTACTTAAATGACTTTCAATAGCAAAACAAAAATTACGATAAACGCATTTTTTTTTTTTGCTTTTTGTTTGTTCTTTGTTTCTTCTACTAATTGTTGGCAAAATACCAAAAACTAAAAATAAAATATGTAATAATTTGTTACCTGAAAATGTCAATTCCGGAATAGTATTATAAAATTTAATTTTGAATTGATTGTTTAGATAAAATATGTATATTTAAGTATTTCTTCGCAAATTCTAAACTAAATAGTGGCAGTTGATAGATTTCTAATTTTAAAATCTGATTTTCTATTTTATATCCTTATTGATAAATTTTATATTTGAGGTACGAAACTTTATATGTACTATATAAGAGTGTGTTATAGATTTATAATTCTCACTTCTCATTTTCACTTTTTAAGGCTTTGTGTACACAACACATGATCCAACCAATGATGTAGTAGTTAAGACACAAACCGAAGGTCTTGGGTTCAAATCGTGAATAAAGAATTCTTGTATAACTAAATAACAATAGATAGCGCAGAAATAAAGAAATATTTACGTCTCATATCTTGCACAATAGTTACAGCCGAATAATCAACAACTTATAGTGAAATTGTTGATTCCAGAAACTAAAGCATAGTTCAATATGAATAATAAAAATTACCTGCAATTCCTCTGGGTGTTTTTTTTTTTGAAGTTTTTCACAGACCTCCGTAAAAAACAAAAAAAGAAATATTATATTGTCGTTCTCAAAAGCGGTACTTTTCATTTAAAATAATCATCGTTTTTAATAAGTGTCTATATTTTTAGGTAATTTTGACAGATAATTTATAGCTAGTTGACAATGTCATTAGTAGAATTAAATAGTCTAATTTATGGTTACCAAAATTTGTAATTTTTTTTTTTACCAAAAAAAAAAAAATAACCAAACCCCTATAATTCCAAGAACAACTTTTGCAATCTGTCAAAATAAAACATATTTTACAATATATTTATTTTTATTTTTGATGTTTATTTTCAAAAAGATTTATAAGTTAATAATTTGTTTTTACTCATAAATTTCAGTTTTTTTTTTATTATCTTCTGGTACTGTTTCGGTTTTTCGCCCTCATGCTCATTTATTTTATTGTATGTTTATTTTTTTGTTTTTGTTTTGATTTCAAATTCGAAAGGTTTAATGGAGATAGAAGTTTTATAATAGAAATCTTTTCCAAACAGATATCAGTTTTCTTTTGAAGCTCAATGTAATCTAATAAACTTGTTGTAAAGCGTGCCAAAATATCAGCTTTCAAATTCCGAAAATGTTGAAAATTTTTAAATATCCAAAAATTATGAAAATAGAAAATCTGTTTTATTATGGCATTATTCGAGTACCTATACGAGGAAGGGTTTAATTAGTAACAATTTTATAATTCAAAAATATTCAGATTCTTTTAAAGGTTTTTTATAGAAAATTTTACCGTTTTTCTTGTATAAGTCATAATACCGAAGTTTCGTATATTTTATGACGCACGTATAATAAAAAGGCTTTTTTTTTGTGCAAATCTTGTGCAATTTTATTTTTATATAAATTCTATTTATATTTTTTAAGATATTTTTTTTTTGTAATTTGCATTATTTTACGAAAAATGTTTGCATAACTTTGACTTTTTAATTTCTATTTGTTTTTGTTTTTTTTTTTTTTTTTGGTTTTGTCAGTGGAACATAATATAATGGAAGGTGCATTTGAAAATAAAATCTACGAAAAAAAAAGGCGAAATTATTAATTCTGTGTTCGAATTTCAATTTTTGTTCAAATAAAACAGTAATGAACTGATTTTTTTTTTGTATGGCATTATTTTTGAGATTATTGTCTACCTATTATGTGTTTTAGCTTGCAGATGAGAATTTAATTGTATCCAATTGCTGGTACTTAAATATAATTTTAGATTTTAGATAAAAATAATAAACTGTTTCAAAGATGAAATTTAATAAAAAGATATTTTAGACAAAGACACCACCATGTTTTGTTTGGTCGTAGCAAGACATTCAATTAATTACATCAAAATTTTATATATGTATGTATGTATGTATGTACATTGGTGTAATAAAAGCTGCTTTTATTGTTAGCCCAATTTTGACAACCTTCATTAATAATTTGTTCTTTTGATTAAATTAGGAAATCATTCATACTTTATATTTTCAATCTTTTTATTTTACATAATTAATTTTTTCTTTAAATTTTTATTTTATATGGCATTAAAAAAATATGAACTGAATATTTGTTTTTGTTTTTTTTTTTTTTTTATTTTTGTTAATTGTAAATGACAGCGGAACGTTTTTTTTTTTTTGGTTTTTTTTTTTTAAATTTTTTATTCATTGCGTCTGGCTCCAAAGCAAAGAAATTTAGAACAGGAATGAATTAAATGAAATATAAAATAGAAGGCGTCTTGACGCTTGTTGAAATATTGAAATCTTTTTGCCTAAATTAATGTTTACAAATTTGTAAGTTTTGTTTTTTTTTTTTGGTTTTTTTTATGTTGATTCTTTTTTATCGTTTTGCACATTTTATTGCGCATTTTTTGCGCATTTTTTCTACTGAAGTTTAGAGTGGTATCACTTTTAAGATAATTTGGCCAAATTAGAAGTACTTAATGTCGTGCGCCAAAAAAAAAATAAAAAATTAAAATACGTACTTTATTTATAATATTGTTTGTTTGTTGGTTTTTTTAGGTTTTGACTCAGATTAAAAACAAAGTGGGATTTTTTGGTTTTACATTTTTGAGTAAAATATGTGTTTTTTTTTGAGATTTTATAAAAAAATAAAAACAAAAACAAAAAAAAAAACGTAATAATCATAAAAATATTTTTTTGTTCAAAATTTGAAATGTATGTAGATGTATGTTTATATTATGATTACTTTTTTTCTTAAATGTCTAATTTTTAAACAGATGGATGGATTTATAGATTGAAAATAATTATTCAGTAAAACGTATTTTGTGATATTATATAAAATTTTTAAGGAATTTTTCAATTTTTAAATACTTTTAAGAATTTTCTATAAGGAAAAGAAACAAAAAAAAAATTAAAAATTGATTTTAAAATATGGAATAAAAAAAAATAAAATTTTGCAATAAATTTACTTAAATAATTAATTGAAGTTAATAGGAAAAAATGTTTTCTTTAACCTTGATTTTAAACTTGAAAGAAATATGTAAATATAATAAATATTAATAAAAATTTCATAAATTAAAAAAAAAAAAACTATTTTGCAGATTTTCATATTTGCCGCAAGCTTTAATTAATTTATTGGGGGTGTACCTATATATACAGTTAAAAATAATTTTTTGTTTTGAATTTAATATAAAATTCTTCTTCTGTAAATTGTCTTCTTTGATTCACAAAGTTCTGTTCTCTGTAAATTTTTTTTTTGTTCTTTTTAATTATTCATTATATAACTGGGCAAACATGTATGTATTTTCTTCTTTTCTTTGGCTTTATTAACTTCACAGGGATGAACTTTTGTAATTCACAACTGCTGAAGGGGTTTATCCACAGTGGTATTCCTATCCACAGTGGCCAAGTGGATAGGAGCGTATAAAATACGTAGTAAACATCGAGGATGGGTTGGTTCGAATCCCACACACATTGCAAGAATAATTCCCCCTTACGACATTTACAGCCACGCCCAAAAAGGAAAGATTGTGTCATTTCGTTTTCGCATTTATGTGGCAGGGGAATAAACTAAAAAAAATAAAAAATAAAGCTACTGAGAAAGTTATTTATAATTGTTTGGCTATTTTTTAATCAAGTAAATCTTCTTCTTCTTCTGGTGCCTATCGACTATTCCACATTGACGGTGATATTATGTTATCTAAGATGCTGTTTCTATTTATTGCGGTTACAACAACATTCATCCTGATGTTGATATATTCCGTCTAAGTGTCTGAAGTTATGTCTGACTATAAAAACTATAATGTTTAACTGTCAATGGTATTAAAAAAGATACTTTTTAAAATTCAGGAAAAGATTTATTCAATTTATAATTGCTTCTTTTTTTCCCTTTTTTCTAAAGTCTCTTCAGTTGTTCATTTGATCCATTTTTAGGTGTTTATTGGGGAAACAAATGTTAAATGATATTCAAATACATTTTTTCAAATTCTCAATATATATGTATAATTTAACCATACTTACACAATTCTTCACCATTACGACACATGTATAAAAAGTATTTATTTAGTTCGCACTGTCTTAGTTAATATGCCATGTGCTAAAAAATAAAAAAGATTTATAAAAAAAATAAAAGAAAAGAAAATAAAAATATTCTAATAATAATTGATCTATTAAATTAATTATTTTTCCTTTCAATCCTTGAACTTTTACTCAATATTTTAAAAAGACGTTTTGATTATCCTATAAAAAATATTGAAGAAATTAAAGGGCAAAGTTTAATATTTTTTCAATAAGATTCTATAACATTCTATAATCTTTTATTAATTTTGCATTGTTATTAATATTGTAATCCTTTTTCTACAAATTAAATTTTTGCGATAATTTTACAAAAGGTTTTATTTTTTAAATTAATATCAAGTTAGATATTAAAATTTTTTTTATGTTGCTCTATGCAAAAATATTTTATAACATTACAAAAAATTCATAATTAATACAATTATTTATATTTTCTAGAATACCTTTGAAATATTTTTTTTTACCTAACAATATTGACGTAAATTATATAAAATATTGAAAAAACAATTTTCCTTGAATTTTTTAATTGCTGCCCACGTGATTATTAAATTACACAATCAATTTTTATGACGTATTTTTTCAAGTAATTATATTTGAATTTCATTTATATCATAATCATCACGTTTACAGCCTCAATTATTGCTCTGTCCAGATACCATTAGTGAATGCGTATAATAAACGTTAATTTTTTTGTTTTCTGTTGAAAAAAATTTTCCTTTCTCCTTCAATTATCAATATCCTTTTCTATTATAAAAAAGTATTATTATTCAATTTCATTTTACTGCAATCTAAATGATTTTATTAAAATTATTTAGAGTACAAAAGTTTCCTCAGAAAACTTTCTTCTTTTTAAAGCAATTACACCATAGGTGACATTTACACCATAGGTGAAAAATTGATTCCTCTTCCTTTATATTTTTGCAGTTTCTGAAAAAATCATATGAGGAAAGTTCTAACCTTCTGGCATGTTTGCCGATCGTACAGTCTCCCTTTGAAACCACTATTACATTATCGATATTGCGCCAATTTAGGGATATGAATCTAGTTATAATCTAAATTTGCAGGTTACAATAGGAACCAGGAGATTCTTCTTTCCTCGGATAAATTGAAGGTTTATACTACTTTTATCGAGTTTATCAGCTCTGCAATTAGTGGCCTAAAAAGTCACTATGTCTCGGTATCCATCGAATTTTTAAGTGTTTCGATGCTCGTATGACATTATTTTAAGTTCAATTTTGAAGTATTTAATATTTATTAAAGTTTTTGTGACAAAGTAAATTGAAATAAATAAAATTATTGATTTATTAAATTACAAATATTTCTTATTTCAAAACTTATCTGTTATTTAAATTTTTTATCTTCCTATTTGGTTTTCGTAATATGGTTTAAAATTCCAAGATAAAAGTTATTTTTTTTTACTACTTACGCTATTTAATATTTAATTAATAAAATAATAATATTTGAGAACGATTAAAAATGCTTTTAATGGATCCAACTGAAAGCAATTGATTACTTTTCTTATAGCTTTGGAATTTATTGAATAAAAATAGAAGAACATAAGTAAAAATGTAATTAATTACAACTTTTTTAATTTTTTTTTTCTATAGTATGCAAATCATGATGATCTAATAGAAGACCCAGATGATGATGATGATGATGCTTCAGAAGAGGAAGACGATGATGACGGTCAATTATTGAGTAATTTTGATTATGAGGATGATAAGAAAGGTACTACAAGCCATAGTAATGGTCATGGCCATGGTCATGGTCATGGTAAATCTCCCCATAAAGAAGATGATGATGATGATTTTGAACCAGGTAGTGGTGATTATGATGACGATGACGATGAAGAAGATGATGATGATTTATATGGTGATGATGATGTTGGTGGTAGCAATACTAATGAAGATAATGGTGATAGATTATTTGATGATTTTGAGAAATTTGTTGGCAATAAAAAACGGTAATTTAAATAATATTTAATCAATTTATTTATATAGGGTGTCCCGTGATAAATTTTACATAAAGCAGGGGGTAATGGACGATGTCGAAACGAGTAAAAGTTTCAAGATAACGATACCTATTTAAAATTGTTCGTATATATTTTCAAAAAGAATGATAACGGTAAATGATATGATACAAAACATTCATATGAAAACTTAATATTTCAAAAGAAAAATCTGAATTTATTTAGTAAATACCTGAATATATTTAGCAAAAATCTGAATATATTTAGTAAATGCCTGAGAATATTTAGTAAATACCTGAATTTGACCAAAAAATGCTATATATATATATATAGTAAATATTTTAAAAACTTTAAAACGATTTCCTATGCCATACTCGAAAAAAGATATGATTTTCTTTTTAAAACATATTATACTAAACACGCCGTTGCAGGCCGTTATCTTGAAAACCGTTAGAAATTGTCACTCCTATCCAGCGCCGGCCTGACATAATTTTGCGCCCTAGGCAAAAAAGCTAAAAGCGCCCTATTTAAAAAAATACATAGAAATACTATAAAAAAACACAAAGTTTTTATTAATTTTTTTCTATATAAAATAAAACAAAACTTAATAAACAAAACTTAAAAAAACAAAAAAACAAAACAATAAAACAAAAAAAATAAAACAAAAGTTAATAAGGAATTTATATGAATTTACGTGAATGATTTTTTTCTGGCTTTCATGTCAGCAAACTTTTCTATAGCTGTCTCCAGATTTAGGCTTTGTACGACATCATTTTCTATAGAAATTATAGCCAAATTATTCAACCTCTCTTCTGTCATAGTTGATCTTAAATACGTTTTAATAAGTTTTAGTTTACTAAAACTTCTTTCACCACTCGCAACACTAACAGGAATTGTTACAAGGATCCGCAAAGCCACCCACAAATTTGGTACTGTACTTTGCAAATTATTCTCATTTATATATTTTAAATATGTTAATGGATCATTCACTTCGTCTGGTACCAACTGCTTTAATGATTCGATTTCGTGGCATAATTCGATGCCATTTATATCACTACTAGCATCATTTGTTAATTTTATATGTAAATCTTTGCAACTTTTCAGCAACTCATTACGATTATCATTATTTTTTATATTGAATAAGAAACCCCATACATCTTCGAAATCTTTCATTTGTTGAAACCTTTCGGATATAGATACCAACGATTGATCCAAAATAACATTAAAAACGTGATTTTTGTAATATTTTTCTGGATCATTTACATCGGGAATTTCATCATCGCACTCATAAGAAAATTGTTTTTTGCGACGTCTAATTCTTACAGTTTTAAATTGTGAGTTCACATTCAAAAGTGTAGCTAGATCTTTGGCTGATTTCAAAGCTTCAGAAAAACCGGATTCTCTATATTCTTCTAGAAAAATTTTACAATTCCAAAGAAGCTGGATTGCATTACTCATATCTAAAGTAACTTTTTGCATTGATTTGCTAATAATATTAAATTTTGACAAAAGTACGTACCAAACAGATAATGTTACTAGAAACTCCAAATCTTCAATTTTTTCGGCCAAAGAGTTAGCTTCTGAAACAACTGCAGCATCTGATACTTGGTCTTCCAACTCATTTAATGCATTTCTAATTTCTACAATTTCAAATATTATTGCTTTAATACATTCGATTCTACATTCCCATCTCGTTTCACTTAAAGGTTTCGGATTTAATGATTTAACATATTTTTTCAATATATTCCAGCGACCAACAGATGCAGCAAACAAATTATAAATTCGTTGAATATAACCAAAAAAATTTATACACGTAATTGAAGAAGAAACACTATCACCAATTAGCAGGTTAAGTGAATGACATCCGCAAGGCATAAAAAACGCTCGTGGATTTTCTTTTAAAATTCTAGCTTGCACTCCTTTTTTTTACCTTTCATATTAGCCCCATTGTCATAACCTTGTCCTCTGCAATTTGCTAATTCCAAATTGAATTCTTCTAACGTTTCTACAATATTATCATACAATCCTTTTCCAGTAGAATCAAAAGCTGGTTTGAAAGAAATAAAATGTTCCTTAATCTCCATATCCTGAATATCATAAAATCTTAAGGTTACGGAAAGCTGTTCGATATGACTTATATCAGGTGTGCAGTCTAAAATAATGCAAAAATACTTCGATTTGCGAGCACGAGCCAAAATATGACTTCTTGTCATATCTCCAAGTGTACTTATCAATTGGTTTTGAATAGTTTTTCCACAGTAATGAACATGAATTTCTTGTGAGATCACCTTGCGCAAGTGCTCATTTAATGGTTAAATCAAATTTTCCTAGAAGTTCAACAAGGCCGAGAAAATTCCCATTATGTGGGACAATTAGCTTATCACACGAATCCCGAAATGACAAATTATTTTTCGCTAAAAATAATGTTATGTTTATCAATCTTTCTAGGACGTTTTTCCAATTGTGTTTTTCTTGGGCTATTACAGATTGCAAATTTTTATCAATTGTTTTATTGCCTTTTAATCTTAATCTAGTTTCTATAAAGGTTCTTTCACATTTTAAGTGTGAAACTGAACGTTCGTGCATTTTCAAGCTGTCGTAGACATTTTTCCAATCCGATAAGCCACATTTTGCCAGTCCTGACCTAGCTGAACAATCAAAAAGTTTGCAAAATGAACAAAATACAGAATTTTTGATTTCTGAATAATGCAACCAGTTTCTTAAGAAAATTTCACCATTATCTATATGGCGATAAAATAACGAATTGGAAAAGCTGCGATTATTTTCGTCTTTTGGATAAATACGTTGTTCATTAAATGTTTTGTTTTCTTCATAGGTTATAATTATATGGTCAACTTCCGTACGTTTTAATGTTTGAGGCCAAAGTCCAATATCATTATAATTTAAAATATTTTCAAATACTACGGCTACAGAATTATTTGAGTCGTTATTTGAATCAATTAATTCAGTTCCATGAGGAAATAAATTATCCTCATCTTCTTCTGATGAAACATTATCAATTTCTGAGCTTGCAGATGTTGAGTTGAAATGTTCATTTTCATCAGTTATGGATACTGATTTATTGGACTTAAAATACTTCAATATTTTATCGTGTTTATCAGCATCTTTTTGTGTATTTATTTTTCGTTTGCGGTATTCATACCCACTTAACTTTTTTGGTGGCATTTTGCTATTGCGGAAAAACATATATATTATATAGATTACTTTTTAATATATTTTTAAACAAATTTAAATTTATTAATCGCACTAATATATTTTAATCTTACCGTTTATAAGTACTTAGATTTTTAAAGCACAGAATAAAAATAAATTTACTCGATACAACTTGCAAATAGATATCACTTTCTTTATACTTAACGTAGCACTTGACTTGACTAAAAATTAATAACTTTGACGAATTATTTTCTCCGCTCCAATACCCAACCATAGATGAAGAATACTGCATAAAAGCTAATGATTTTGTTTTTTATATTTTGACATGCATTTGAATTTTCCTAAGTTTGCTATGTTTATTTTGTTCTTTCTTGAACGTTATATTCAAATTGCAAAAAAGGTTGTTCAATATTATATTATATATAGTTTTTAAAAACGACATTATGTACATATATAGTATATATAGTTTTAAAAAACATTCAAAAGCAATCAAAGAAATATTTGAAAGTAACTATAAAAAAAATTCAATCATAATTCTTATCAATTATTACCATGAAAGATGCTTATCATTTTTAATTTTTTTCTTTAGTATAGCATATGCATTATTAGTTCTATTTAATTTTTATTATAATGATATACATATATGTAAATAAAAAAATCATAGCATTCATCATTAATAATAAAAATTAGATAGAAAACTAAGTGCATATTATATTATATCGTATGCTATATAAAAAAAATTTTTTTAAATTGATAAAATTTTAATTTGGCGCCCTAGGCTGGCGCCTTGGTCGCCTGGCAATTGGGCCGGCCCTGCTCCTATCCCAAAGCAATTTTTTATTTGCTTTGACATTCTTTCTAAAATTTATCATACGACACCCTTCATTTTTATATCATGTTAATTTACTATACTTTTTTTTTTATATATAGAAAACCTCGATCAGTACCACATAGTAATGAATCAAAATTAGATCATAATAAAAATGGACATATTCATAAATTACATAATAAAACTGATCCAAAGGAGGATGAATATAATAAAAAAGATTTAAAAGAACTTGGAACACATTTAAGATTAGTTTTTAATAACAAAAATAATGATGAAACGTAAGTATATTACACTTATTATAAACAATTTATTTATTTTATAAAATTAATATCTACTATTTAGAAGGAAATATTTTAATTTTTTTTTTTGTTTTTCTTCTTTCATCAAAGGATTGAAAAATTCAATGAAAAGATTGAAAAAGAATCTAAAAAGAATTTTGATAAAGTTCATGAATCTCAATTGAAACATAAAGGATCTGAAAAAGAAAAAGAAAGTAATATACAGGATCATCAATATCATGATTATGTTTTGTATCCACTTGTACAAAAAAAAAGAATTCATACACATAAAAATCATAATGATGATGATGATGAAATAATCAATAGTAGAACATCTTCGGAAAATCATCGTAAAAGAAAAGCAAAAACTGTAAAACTTCGAAATGGACGTGATAATCAAAATCATCGACGTTACAGAACGGGTAAAAAAAATCCAAAATTAAAATGACAACAAACCTTGAACCTTATTATGAATTGAAATTTTGAACAATAATTTAATTGGCTTTTGATTTATAATGTTTATTTTTTTTTCGCTTTTGAATATGTTTTAGGTAAATTATATTCACATAATCATCATCAACATCAACATCATAATCAATATCATCAACAGGATCATAGAAATAAAGATATAATTGCTGCACATTTTAATTTAAATCGTCTACATGTCACAGATGATTCTAATAAAGGTAAAATTATAATTATTATGATATGAAATTGAATAATAACAAAAGAATATTTAACAAATAGAGTATTTAAGGATTTTCAATAGAAGAAATTGTGTTTTCCATAATAAATTATTAAAATAACACACTTTAATATTATAAGACATTTATAATTTCTTTTATAAATTGTTTTATATTAAATAATTCATTTTAAATTGGAAATCTTTAAAAAAACACAAGTTCAAGATGAAAATAAGTTTTCCATACCCATATACCTAGCCAGTACATATACCCAGTTTTTTTTCTTTTGAACTTATATTTTCTCAATGTAATGATTTATAAAAGTATTGTCTATCATTGTTAACTAAAATTCAAAGGA
This sequence comes from Poecilobothrus nobilitatus, assembly GCA_947095535.1. Taxonomy (NCBI): domain Eukaryota; kingdom Metazoa; phylum Arthropoda; class Insecta; order Diptera; family Dolichopodidae; genus Poecilobothrus; species Poecilobothrus nobilitatus. The sequence continues at coordinate 168,221,885 of OX352773.1, forward strand.
GCCTTAAGAATTATATAATTTAAGAATCGTAGGATATTTTTATTTAAGTAAAATTGGTACTGGCACTGATAAATTACAATTTCAAATTAATAATTATTAATAACTTCAGCTTATTATAAAATCAACAGATTTTCATTTTGGAAGTTTGCGAGGGCTGAACAGGCGTTGAGTAATTGAATAAATTTACAAAGAATTTAAGTAAACCCGAGTCTTTTATCGCTAAAAATACCTATACTTGTTTAATTAATGTAGGAGAAATTTCCAATAAAAATATCTGTAGAGTTCCCAGGGTTCAAATGAAAACTAAGTTTTCAATATACATATGTATGTTTATAATTCAGAGAATTGTTATTCTTTTATTTTTAATAATATTATTGGTGTTTTCCAATGTTAGGTTACTTTTACATATTCCTTTTCCATTTTCAATATAATTTTTCTCTTGTTCACTTGGGTTAGTTCAGATTTTTTTATTTTTCGCATACTATTTTTCTTTATTAGACGAAAAATGATTTAATTGAATTTATTATGTAGGTTGAGAAAAATGAGTGTACATGCAGAGAAACGTGTATATCAGAACAAATATATATATAAACAGTTAAATAGATTTTTAGAACCAAATATTGGAAGGGTGCCAGAACTAACTTTGAAAAAAAAGAAGGTGGTCTAGAGTATATAAGACGAGGATTATAAAATATAAGATCTTATAAATATGACACAAGACATAAAATTTTTTAAGGTCAAGTAGGTGAAAATTATGGCAACCACATCTACTATTATAGTTGACTAAATAATAAAATACGTTGTAAATGAAATAATCAATTAATTAATTTAAATTGGAATTAAATAGTGAACATATCAAGAAAGTGTGTATCGTTATAGAAAACATTTTAACAGTATAAATTAAATAATCCATCTGTAATATCTAATGAAATATTTAAATGTTTTTATCCTAAATGACCACGCTCAGGTTACAAAAGCCGTGACGCTAAAAATAATAATATAATATAAAATATTGACATTATAACATTTTCTAAAATTTAGTATGTCCTTTTTTATTATCTTTCCGAATCAGAATTTTCATTGCTTCTATTTTTACTGGTTTCAACTTCTCATCTGTAATTGGTATAGTTGTTGTCAAAAAAACATCCTATACTTATAACGAATATTAGATGCGTCTATGTCTAATTATCATAATTAAATATAATTAATTTTTTTTCTATTCGCTTATTTTGGAAAAATGTATATAAGTAAACTATATTATAAGAGAAATTCTTAGAAGGATAATATGCAAAGCCAAAAAAATTTGATTATTACAAAATTCTGAATACTTTAATATTTTACAAATTTTTATGCTTTCCCTGTTCCTTAAAAGTTATAGCAGTTATAAAGTTCAGCATCCGACATAAATAATAATGATAATTTAAATTAAGCTAAATTAATTAATTACATAATATTAGGTTTATTCTGATCATTTATAAGTTTTTCATTATAAACAAACTCTTGTAAAATATCGAAATTTTTTTTTTTATTTAAATATGTCTTGTTCTGAGGTCTCGGTGGCCTAGTGGGTAAGAGCGTATAAAATACATTGTAAAGGCTGTGTAATTTCCTTGTCACATTTATACACACACTGAATAATAATAATAACAAAATAAATATTCAAAATTTAACACATTCAACATGTACAAAATTTTTCTAATATAAATTTAAAGAAAAAATTGCATACACCCAGGCGAGTTGAAAAATTGCAGGAATTAATCAAATAAAATATTGAATAAGCTTAGGCTTATTCTGTTTAAAACTGAATAAACTTTTTATACTTACCTATATTGCCTATATAATATATAGTTTAATTTTTAAATACTGAAATTTTTTTATTCCGGTGCTCCAAATTACTTTTCTCTTTTTGATTAAATGATAAAAATTAAATAAATAATCCGAATTATTTGAAAACTGGATGTGATGTAAAAAGAAAAAAGAAAAAACACACATTTTAAAAATGTTCTTATACATGTAATTATGTTAAGGAATAGATTCATTCTATTTTATTTTATTTTAATATTTAAAATTTATTTTTAGTTTATTTTTTATTTGCAATGTGTAAACATATACCTAATTACCTATGTGGGGTCTTAAAATAACAAAAATTTTAAGTTTAAATAGAAAGTTATGAACGATGATATTCAAAAAAATGATTTTTTTTTTAAAAATACGTTTCTGAAACTTATAATCTTATGATTTTGAATAATCTGTTTGAATACTCTTCTCATTGATGTGTTTTCATAAAAATTAATCTTGGTATTTATATTTATAAATATATTTTTGCTACAGGTTGAATTATTTTAAAAGATTTACTGCTATTTCTATTGCTACAAATATTTTTTTTTATGTTTTTTTATGTTCTTAGTATAAAAAAAGGTTGTCAAATTCAAAAGGTTTTCAAATAGGTTCTATACATGTTTTAAGGTATTGTTTACATTAAAATTTTTATAAAGGTATGTTTTGATTTTTATACTTTTAAAATTTAAAATTCAAATTTAAAACTTTTTGAGGCTAATTGTAAAGTTTGAAAGACAAAAAAAAAAAAGTTTTAAGGATGAAAACACTTGTTTTACAAAAATCTAAAATGGAAAATAAAATATAAATTTAACAAAATTATTATTACACAAATTTTAATACAGACATGGGGTTATCTACAACCCTAAATGCAAGATTTTTGATCGAAATTTTATTTTTAAATCTTTAAACGATTAAATCAATGTGGTTATGTTAAAATATGAAAATTCACAAACGTGCAGTATTGCTAATATAAAAAAAAAAATTAATATTAGTTTTAAATTTCTTTGGGGTTACCAAGAATTCCGATTAGTATTCCAGGGTTAAATAATTATATATGCATATTAATCAATTCTTATTAGAAATATAATATTTCTCTTTGAAATTAAAAATTCTATACTTAAAAGTTTTCTTGTTTTACATTCGTGTACATGTATATATATATATATATTAATACATATACATATATATATATATACCTAACATGCACACATAATTCACATGTATAGGTACATTATAATATAAATAATTCTATATTTATTTTGCACATTTAAATAATTTTTTTTTTTTTTTTGCTACACCCTACATCTACATGTTTATTTTTTTTGATTTTCTGTTTAATAAATACCCTTATACGTACATTAAAATGAATAATAAATAAGTCCACTTTATTTTGAAAAACCATTTGATTTCATATCAACTTGAATAAAAAATAAAAAAAAAAACAAAAACAAAGTAGAAAAATTCAGAAATAATACAATCTAGTTCATTGAGTTTTTCACATATCTATATATACACATATACATAACTTTTGACCTTATATATTCATTTCAACTCAGAGTATACAATAAAAAAGGACGATAAGATTTAAAAAAAAACCAAAACAGTGAAAAAAAGGTGAAAGAAAAATAATATAATATACATATACATATATAAAATATCAGATCATAATAACAAAACAACGAAAAGTCATTTAAAATTCATTTATTCTTGTTCTTTAATTCATGATTGTAATACTACAAAATTTCTTTTAAAATTTATATATTCATATGAATATAATATATATATATATATAATACATACATTTTAACAGTAACAATATGAAAATTAACACTCAAATATTTCATTGCTTCTTGACTTAACATTCTTTAGTTTAAATCTTCGTTTATTTACTTAATTTCATATTCTTAATCCCAAAATTATCCTTTCAATTGCTAGTTTCTACATAATATTTATAAAGTTGAAATTATTAACTTTAATTTTTATTCCTTTCAATTTTAAAAACTATTATTATATATCTTTTAAGAACAGTTAAGATGCTATTAAATTTTTAATATCATTTGAAATTAAAGGATATCTAAAAAAGAAAATTTTTGATCCGTAAAATATGCAATAAATTAATATAAATAAAATATATGAATAACAGTATGTAGGGGCTTCGGTAGCCTAGAGGGTAGGCGTATGGCGCATTAACCGAAGGAGTGTGGGTTCGATTCCTGCACAGGTCGTAAGTGTTTTTTCTTTTCATACCCCCCTTACGACCAAATATAATGTAAATATATAGTATATAATATAAACAAAATAAATAATATTAGTAAATAATTTAATAATAGTATAATAATGCAATAAACAATTCGTATTTTCCTAAGAATTGGAAAACAGCGAAAACCATATTGATAAAGAAACCTGGCAAAGATCCAACCAACCCCAGCAATTATAGACCAATAAGCCTAATGCCAAACATAAGTAAAATATTTGAAACTTTAATAAATGATAAAATTTCGAGCATTGCACACTCAAAAAACCTCATACCTGATAACCAGTTTGGGTTCAGACACAAACACAGTACAATTAACACTATAACTAAATTAACTTCCGATATTTGCTGGTTCATAAATAAAAACTACGGCGTTGGTGCCTGTCTCATTGATTTGGAGAAGGCATTCAATTCAGTTTGGTTGGACGGTTTAACATACAAATTATTAAAATATAAATTTCCATTACGCTTAATAGTACTTATTAAAAATATGTTATACAATAACAAATTTCTAGTACATAGCCAAAATAATATGTCTAACAAAACATTTGTAATTGAAAATGGTCTCCAACAAGGTATTGTTAACGCACCAATTCTTTTCTCGATCTACATAGCAGATCTTTTGCTCTGGTTAGACCGAGTTAAAGGTAATAATTATGCCCTAGCTTTCGCAGACGACATAATAATATACTCTGCGAATGACACTGTAAATAGCATTCAGTATACTGTTCAAAAAATGTTTAACATTGTACAAGATTATTGCAAAATATGGAAATTAAAAGTGAACTTTAGTAAATGTGAAACCGTGTTATTCCGTAACACGGTAGACAAAACAAGTTCAGACATTAGAAAAAATTGGAAAAATTTTACCATTAAATCGCCCATTTCACCTCTCGCAAATAAAAAAGTCGTTAAATATCTTGGGGTTCACCTTCATAGAAATCTGAACTTCATTGATCATATAAAATATACAAAAGAGAAAGGTAATAAATCCTTTATGGCAGCAAAAAATCTCTTCTACAACAAAAATATCAGTAACAGAGTCAAAATTATTTGCTACCAAACATTAATAAGGCCTACGCTTGTATATGGTGTACCCATATGGTACAATATCAGTGCAAGCCTAATGGAAAAAATCCGCAAGTTTGAAAGAAAGTGTATAAGAGTTTGCATCAATAAACATAGAAAACCTGAATCCGAGTACAAACATTTTTACTCCAATAAATATTTGTACAAGGAATCAAAAATCATAAGAATCGATAATTTTATTATAAAATTAATTCGCAACCACTATGATAGAGCATTAAATACTCCAGAAAATGGTTTAATATCACATATATTTTACCACAATGAGGAGTACATCAAGAAGACTTTGCTCACGGGCTTCATAGCACCTGAGCATTTCATCTTCTTAGACAAGCATGGTTATATACAAAACCAAAATCATGTCCCTATACTATTTCATTATAGTAGACGGGCTACATGTAAACAAATTGAATATGATCCAGGTAACATCAACGCAGATAATATGAAATATGACATGTCGATACCAGATATAGATAAATCAATAAAAAATAATTATTGGTGGTTAAGCACGTTATAAACAAAAAATAATTTATTTGTATAAAAGATTAGTACTTTAAATTATTAGATTAGTGTTATTTTAGTATTAAAATAATAATTTTTAGTTATAAGTTTCTTAATTAGTTGTAAGAATAGGATAAGTTAGGTTAAGGTTTTATTTAAAAAAAAAGTATAAAAAAAATTGCCTTTTTTAAATTTTTTGCAATTAATTAAAACTAAGGAATTAATACATACTCAAAGGTATGATTAAGATAGTCAGTAAACATTCATAATAATTATTAAGACAAACAATTTAACATAAAAAAAAAACATTTTATTTTTACATGTTAATTTTTAAAGCACGAAAAACCTTTTTTGTTAACTATTTTTGTAGGTTAAGTTATCATAAGTATGTAAGCAAACAACAAAATAAAAGTTCAATAAAAAAAAAAAAAAAAAAAAAAAATTTAATAATAGTATAAAAACCTATAATGGCCTTAGTAGCCGATGGTTCAATAATATTGCATTACATTTATGTATGTAATATTAATATAAATAAATAAATAAATAAATAAAACAGTATGTATTATATTATTAGCAGTACAATATTTTTAAAGCTGAACTGAAACTTTAGAAAATCCAGATTTTTTTTTTTATGTGTGACTGTTTTCTGGCTGCAAATGTCTCGATAATAAGATTGGTGTACTAAATCTTTAAAACTTTGCGTTTGTTTTATTAACTCTGTCATTAGTACATAAAAGGAATTATTAAACTTTTCAATTTTAAAATTATAACTTAATAACTTAAAAACTAGACAGAAAATAACTTATTGATACAAATACTCTTCCTTTTATATATCCAATCTAATTGTATGCTTTTTCCATAAGCTTTTTGGGACCAAAAACCTGTTAAAAAAGTCAAAGTTCTATCTTTGCAAGAATTTTAGCTCCTTGCCAAAAAAAAGACAAGTACCGGAAACAGTCAATTAATTAAATAATCCAATATACACTCGGATCGAATGAATAGGGTTGAATGTGGATACAAATCAAAAACCATTTCACAATTAAACAACAAAACTTTCGTTGTTTGGAATTGTTTGTTTTTGTGTTCAAACTTTCCAATGACTGTTGCCAAAAAAAAACCAAAACAAGTAAAAATAACAGTAAGTCGATGCAACCGACTTATTTATACCCTACACCTAAAACATTCAAATTAAATTAAAAATCCATAAGTTATTTTAGTTAGGTATTTAATACAAGCTAAAAAAAATAAATGCTGTTACAACCTTTGTACAAAATTTCAGGTTTCTCTCTTTATTAAATTCGAAAATATGATTGTTAGGTCTTGGGAAGTGTGTGAAGGCACGCGGACCACCACCCCAATTCATCTCAAATTTTAGAGACATCAACAGGATAGAACATTCTTATATCAAATTTCAAGTTTATATATTTATTAATTTCGAAGATATGCTTGTTTGGTCTTAGGAGTTGTGTGGCAGATACCCGAACAACCATTCTAATTCATCTTAAATTTTGGACAAATCAGGGATTCAGGAAACAACACCCTTGTACCAAAATTGAAGTTTCTGTCTTTATTAATTTCGAAGATATGCTTGTTCGGTTTTGGGAGTTGTATGGGAGTTGTATGGGAGGTACCCGAACGACCACTCCAATTCATCTCAAATTTTAGGCAAATCAGGGATTTAGGAAACAGCACCCTCGTATCAAATTTGAAGTTCCTATCTTTATTAATTTCGAAGATATGCATGTTCGGTTTTGGGAGTTGTATGGGAGGTACCCGAACAGCTCCACCAATTCATCTCAAATTTTGGACAAATCAGGGATTCAGGAAACAACCCCCTAGTACCAAATTTGAAGTTTCTGTCTTTATTAATTTCGAAGATATGCATGTTCGGTTTTGGGAGTTGTATGGGAGGTACCCGAACAACCACTCCACTTCATCTCAAATTTTGGGGATATCAGGGATTCAGAAAAACACACCCTCGTACAAAATTTTAAGTTTCTATCTTTATTAATTTCGAAAATATGCGTATTAGGTTTTGGAAGTTGTATGGGAGGTACTCGAACGCATGGTCCGATTTCGCCCATTTACAATCCCCGCCTTACCTTAGTCATTGTTAACCTACAGTATAGCATCATTATTTTTTGAGTTATCGTGCGTACGGACGGACGGACATCGCTAAATCGACTCCGGCGGTGATCCTGATTCAGAATATATATACATGTCTATACCTAACTCGCTTCCTTTTGGTGGTTACAAACACTATACCAAAGTTAATATACCCTATACTTAATGTGTAGGGTATAAAAATTGGTCTTTTAATATAAAAAATAAAAAACTTAAACCGCAGAAATCTAATAGCTAAAATGACAGTCTACAGCTAACTACAACATATTAATTTTCCTAGCTAAAAATTGAAGCTATCTATATATCAAAATTTAAACAAAAATGTTTGGTATACATTGTATAAATGGTTTTAGGTACATTGTTCGATTGAAATTTTACATAACGGTACGTAGTGACATCACCTATATTTCATAGAACATGACTTTTAGTGTAAAGACCATTTAAAGGTCAAATTAATTGTTTTGAAAGTTTCCTAATGGAAAATTATGGTATAAAAAAAAAAATTTCTCTACACTTTCTAGAAACAAATTCGCATATCTTATCTATAAACAAGCAGAAATTTAAAAATTAGATATCTTGATGAAAAATAAATGATAAAAGCTTTAACATTTTGGATATTTTTTACTTTATGTACATTGTCCGATTGCCTTGAAATTTTACATAACGGTACGCAGTGATGTCGCCTATATTTCGTAGAAGATGACTTTTGATGTAAAGGCCATTTAAAGGTCAAATTGATTATTTTAAAATTTTCTTAACATTTTGTAGTATTTTACTTCAATCGTTATATTTTCGATTATAGAAAATCAAAATTAACACGAATCGATAATTTCATAATTAAATTGATTGGCAATCATTTTGATAGAGCAATTAACACTCCCGAAAATGGTTTAATATCTCATTTATTCTACCATAACCATGAGTATATTAAAAAAAAACATTAAAGTCGGGCTTCATAGCACCCGAACATTTCATCTACCTAGATAAAGTAGGTTTTATACAAAATCAAAACCATGTTCCTCTACTATTTCATTATGGTAGAAGGGCTACATGTACTAAAATAGAGTTTGATTCAAATAGTGTTGACATTGGCAGTTTAAAATTCGACACCCATATTCCAAATAGGAATATGTGTGTCTATAAAGATTAAATATAGGAATATGTGTGTCTATAATAGGAATATGTGTGTCTATAAAGATGTCTATAAAGATCTGGTGGTTAAAAAATTAAATTGACTCTGTAATAGTTTTATATTTATTAAAGTTTTATTTTTTTTTTTTCATAGTTTTAGTCAAATAGGTTAAGTTAATTTTTAAGCTTTTATTTTTAACACATAAAAAAAAAATGAATTGGTTTTTAGATATGTTTTTTACAATTAGTATATAAAAGAAATAAAAATACAAAAGAAAACCAAAATTTACAAAATAAAAAATTATTATTTTTACATGTAAATCATTTTAAACATTAAGTTAATCTAATTTTGTAAACTTTTTAAGGACGTAAACAGAAACAGAAGGAATAAATAAAAAGTAAAAATAAAAAAAAATAAAAAGTTATATTTTCGTCTATGATAATATACAGGAACCCATTTTTACAATATTGTGGGATCTACTATTGTCTAATAAATATATTGTTTCATCTTATTCAGTGCTACCGTTTCTGAGATACTGCATCTCATAAAAAGTTTTCTCTAGGCTTTCTAGAAACCACTATAGTTCATAAATTTTTAAAGACATCCTATATTATTTTTATACTATTAGAAAGGTCTATTCACATCCTTTCCAACGGTATATAATAAGTATGAAACGGCTTGGTAAATAATACCACCAGAGGTTAGAAATTCGAAATTGAAACAACAATTTTTAAAATAATATAGGGTGCTTTTGAAAATTTATAAAGTATAGTATGTAAAATTTCAAGGCAATCGGACAATGTACATAAAGTAAAAAATATCCAAAATGTTAAAGCTTTTATCATTTATTTTTCATCAAGATATCTAATTTTTAAATTTCTGCTTGTTTATAGATAAGATATGCGAATTTGTGAACAGAAAACCTTAATATACATATGTATGGTATATGTAGTACACTGAATTGGAAGAATCTAATTCTTTCTTAATTTAAAATTACAAATTCTAACTGAATATCATTTTTACTTTTTGTCGAAAAATAAATGACTTTCATAACTGTACTTTAATAGATTTTCTATACATTTTCTTTTTATATTTTATACTTATTTTTCAATATCCCTACTTATTTTTTTTTTTATTTTCAGATAACGAAGCATTATTAAATCATCAACGAGATTTTGAAAATAGTATTTATTTACCAACTATATCATCATGGACAACAAAAAATCAACTTTCACAACACAATAAAAAACAACAACATGAAGAAAAGGAAAATCATAAAAATGAAAATCATGATGAACATGATGATAATATACAACAAGATGAACCACAACAATCACAACATAATCATCATCATAATCATAAAATTGATGATGTAACACCATCAATATTAGGCACAAAACAAATGGAAACAAATACAGAAATAAAATTGGAAAATGAAAAACAACAACAAGAACAGCAACAAGAAAAAGAACAATCAGGAATATCTGTTAAAAATGGTATTGTTACAATTAAAATACCAGGTTTATATTATGTATATTCACAGATATTTTATCATAATAATAAGGATCGTAATGGTTATTGGATATATCATAATGCAAAACCATATATTCAATGTTATTCAACAATACCAAATGATAATATAGAAAAAGGTAACACTTGTTATACAAGTGGTATATTATATTTACATAAAGGTGATACCGTACATATAAAAGATATGTATAAAGATCATAGTGCCATATTAGGTACATCAAAAAGTTTCTTTGGCTTAGTTAGATTAGGTGATCCTGAAATATATCATAAAACTAATAATAATAATAATAATAACAGATAAAATAATTAATTTAAAAACAATTGTATTAAAATTTATAAAAAAAAAAAAAAAAACAAAAAAAAAAAAATTAAAAAAAGAGGAAAAAATTAAATAAAAAAAAAAAATGTGTTGTATTTTAAAAAAAAAATTATATCCTTTTTCTTTTTTTATTTATTTTTTTTATTTTTTAAATAATATTATTAAATTTTATTTTATAAGTCGAAACAACTATACCTATATTATATTATATAATTAATTATAAAAACAAAAAATACAATAAAATAAATTCATATAAACATATAAAATATAATTAAGGAGAATATAATAATAATAATGTATGAACATAAGAAAGTCAATTTTATATTTAGTCTTTTCAATGAGACTAAAAAATGTTTTCAGACTTAAAGTATATACTAATTAGTAGAAATTAACCATACATTTTTTGGTTTAAATATAACCTAACAATATTTCTAAATTTAAAGAAACATTTAAAATTACATTTAAAATTTTTGTTGTAAACTTTTGAATTTCATTTAGTTTTGGTTTGTGTTGGGTTTGTGTCTCTACTAATAATATTTTTTGAAGTTATGCGAATAGGAGTGCGTTTGTGATTACAAAATAGTTGTAGTTCTAGTTTAAAATTCGATTATTTGTTGATCATGGTTTCAATAATTTGTTATTTACCGTTTATTTTTGCTTACAGTCAATTAAGCGTAGTAAAGAGTTGTAAAAAAAAAATTTACCTACTTAACTGTTAAAATAAAAATTGATGTTGTAAAAAAGCCTACAAAAATATGTATGACTGTGTTGTATCATTTTTGTTTTCATTGTTGATTTTTATTATTATTTTATTTAACCATTTATTAAATTTTATAATATTTACACCATATTAAGTAGCAAGGGCGATTTGGTAAGAAAAATTTACTTTTTCAGTAATTTTCCTTGAAATGAAAAAACAAATACTTGCTACCTGTGCAGAATTTCAACCCGCACTCCCTCGGTTTAAGGGTGACATGCTTAATCACTAAAACTAAATAGTATAGAACAGTACCACAGATATGGCTATATAATTTACGTAGCATACAACCAACTGCTTTAATTTTTATAGGTGTCATACAGAATTTTTTGGCGGTTTTGAAATTTTACCATGATACAACGTTAAAATATGACAGATCGTGTATATTAATATTAATTTTATAAATTTTAACAAAACCTATAACTATTTGCAAAAACGAACACACTCCTATTATTTATTCTTCAATACCATTAAATGTCAAATAAAAATTGTTGAATATTGAAGTTGAATAGATATACTATTATGTATTTTAAAAGCACAAAAAAGAATGTTAAAGAGGTGCGATGAATTTTGGGTTAATGAGGAAGTAAAAAATTTAAACTTTTTGATCAGATCGAAACAAATATTTTTCATTCTTAAGAAATAAATTTCTGCATATTGTTATATATGTAGTTTTTAATATAAATAATAAGACATTTAAGAAATAAAATAAAAAAAAAAAATTATTGTTCTTTCTAAGAGAGGTAATAATCAAATTAGTTGTATTATAAATTGTAATACGTAGATGATTTTTGTACCTAATGAAATAATTTGAAAACGTCAAACAAAAGCGAAGCGGTAAAGTTTTTTGACATTTAAAATTAACGGAAAAACTTAACCGCATATTTTACTTACATAATATTTTGTATTTTAGTATATAAAATAATTTTTTATTGGTATTGTGCCTGGTGTTTAAAAAAAAAAAAAATTAAAAAAAAAATTAAAAATTTTCTAAGTTTAAAATATATTTAAATTCTAATAAATAATTTAAATTTTAAAAATTACTATATATGTATGTAGAAAAAAAAAATTTAAAAAGAAAAAATTTGTTATTTTGTTAAAATGTTTCTTGTTAATATAAAATTTTTATAATGTTTAGTTGAATTTAAATTTAACTTTAAATAACCCAAAAAAAAAAACTTGGTACAAAAATGTATGAATCCGTAATAAAATTTCTGTGAATAGAAAATGTCAAAATGTTCATGTCAAAATGTCAAAATATATGACCGGCGGTTCGAATGTGTTAAAAAATTTAACACTCTGTTATATTAACCGCAACGCTTTTAAAAGCTTTTTTTTTTTTTAAACTTACATATTTTTTAACCGCAATTGCAGTTGCGTTTTCTTTGGTAGGATTGGATTAGATATAATATTCTAAAAATTCAAATTTAATTGATTTTATTGAATCAGATTTTATTGTCATCATTATTTTATTCTTATATTTTAAAGTTATTATTTATTTGTCGTCAACTATTTATTTTTGAAACATCCTGCAATATTAATACAACTCTATAGGTAATTTTATATACTTTTTATTTATTCCTATACGATTTTAACAATAATTAAAATAAAATATTATTAAAAAAATACACTAAAACTGAATATCAGAATATTAAAAGAAATTAAAAGAATAAAAATTAAATATTATAGTAAGCTTCTATTTTGTACTTTAAGTCATGAAAACAATCTACAGTTAGTATTAATAATGAAAAACTAAAATTAATATAATATTTTGTAATATTTGAAATTATATAAAAAAAAACTAAATAAATAAATATTCATAAAAATTAAGTAAATAATCAAAGAAAACGATTTTTTTTAATATGAAAAAAATAAAAATAAAAATTATAAATATTATAAACTTATTATTAAAAAAAAAAAACAAATATAAAATAATAAAAATAAATAGGATGCTATTAATTGTGACCATTAATTAATAAAAAAAAAAAAACAATAAAATAAAAGACTATTTTTTTATTTCATTTATTTTTAAATCTATAAAATATATTTTGAAGTTTATTATATTCAGACTATTTTTTTAGATTAGAACAAAAAACATAACCTCAATACAACCAGTTTATATTGGAAAAAAATTTATTCAACAAAAAATTTACTTATATCTCAAAACACTTACATAAAAATATTTGAAAAAAACATAATAACAACACATTAATAATATTTAACCTGTATGTATATTCATGCGATCAAAAATTAAAATAAAAACATATTAGGTAACTCCAAAGATAAAATACCTAAATTAAAAAAAAAACAGACTTTTATTTAAGATTATGTGACAATTTGTAATAATAATACTTTTTATATACTTTCACTTTTTTAGTTTCACTTTTTATAGTGAAACAACACCAAAAGTTCAAAGAACATTTTAATCACTTAAACATATAGAGTTCCATGCTAATCATCAGTGAACATCACTGAAATTTTCAAAATCCCGTGATCACCGGTGAACATAAAAATAAACTTGCGAAAAATCCCATTTGTATAACCGGTGAACATTACTGAATTCCGAATCAATTTACTGTACTTTTTTTTTATCTTTAAATATGCACCGGTGATACACGTGGGACTTAACTCAAGTTTTTTTTTATATTCACTAGTGAACACAAGAATTACCCAACAAAATCTCTATTAATTGCTAATCATATTTGAAAATCATTCGTTTTATTTAGCGAATTTACATTTAAAGAAAACAGTAATAAAGCAAAATACTTAGGCGCATAATGACCGTTTGTAATACATAAAGATATCAATTTATTAAATGTAGAGAAAGGTCTTATAATATCCCCTCTGCTTGGTATTCAAAAACGAAGATAATATTAATTTTTATTTTTTTTGTTATAATATTTTAAACTAAAATAAAGATTTAAAGGAATTAATGTAATTATTTTAAAAATTTACATAGAATCACAAAATTTTTTTCAAATCAAAGAATTTTTTGTCTTCATTAATCAATTTTGTGTAATACCCTGCTTTCGGTAATGTCGTTTGCACTGTAACCATAAAAAATTCAAATGTCATCGAACTTAAATTTAAAATTAAAATTTGAAACATAAAAAAGTATGTAGATGAAATAAAATATAAGTAATTCTTATGTTTTTAAATTTAGATGTGTCTTCCTTAACCTTATCCTTATAATATGTACTACGAGTATATATAATTTCGCAAAAACAACATTCTATACTAAACAAAATTACTTACATTACATTACTTATTTACTTACATTACATTACTTACATTAAACAAAAAGATTTTGTTTTTGTTTGGTAATGTCGCTTGATGTCGCGTCAAAAATTTGCAAAAGTCTATTTGACAGTTGCTTAGATGAATCAAAATCGAATCAAATATAATTTGACTGATCGTCATTTTACATTACCGAAACTTTATAAAGTTTTTTTGTATTCAGTTTTTTAAAATTTTTTTTCGGTTCTGTAGGCACAACTTATTTTTTTTTATTTATGTATTTAATTTCGTTATAGTTATGGTTTTTTCTTTTTTTAATTAAGTTTTTATAAAGGAAAAGAAGAACTTTTTTATGTATTTTGAAGTATTATTATTATTTATTTTGAAGGATTAATTCCCATTAATTTTTTTCCTTAATTATAGAATGTTTCTAAATATTTTATTATTATTGAATTTTTATTGTAAATTTTTCAAATTTAAAAACGAAAGTCGATAAAATTTTTAATCAATTTCACTCCTTTATAGACATTTACAATAGAATTTTTTTTTTTAGTTTGTTGCTGAAGATGAATTTTATATAATCCGAAACGTCTTCAAAATAAAAATTCTATAGTAAATCTCTATAAAGGAAGTGTTCTATAAAAAAAAGTTGTTGATCTTTATTTGTGTAACAAATTTGCCTTAAAAAATTTTTTCATAATATTTTTGTGATTAAAAATATTTGTAAAAAATGAAAAAAGTGGCCCTAGTAAAGTGAGACTTGGGACTGACCAATTTTTACCAAAAACTTTTCTATTCAAGATATTTATGCCAAAATCTTAATACAATTCATCACAATACCTTCCTTATACATTACATGCATTCCATGGATAAAAACTAGTAACCTCTATTGACTTAAGAGCATAAAAGAAAAGACATAAGTAGATAAGCAGAAGAATTTTTAGATCAGAAGACATGAAAATATGGCAAATTTAATAAAACATAATATTAATTATTAACTATAAGTAATTTTACTAACGTAAGATATATAATTACTGTTAAATTAGGCAGCCCTAAAAAGTCAATTTTCATTTTTATGATAAAACGAGGAAGAGTGTAGTAGAGTAAACTGTATCAACTGTGGGATACCGTAACGTAATATATCCTGTTTCTATAAAACTTGATAATTTTTAAAAAAATTTCAGATGTTTTAGTACCGACATTAACTTCAAATTTTATAGAAGTTATTGCCTTAAAACTTGATCATCTTTTGTACGATTTTAGACACTTAGCTTCATAAAGTTCCAAGAAGTGCAAGATGCCTGAACTTACTGCTCTAGCCGAACAAAATTTTACAGAAGTTGTTAGCGTGCAATTCGACATCAGACATCAGACATTTTAAATTCGACATTTTTACGAAATATCAGACACCTAGATTCAATAGATTCGGAGTTATTTTCATTTAAAAAGTGAAGTTAAATGGTAGCTACCCGAACTTGTCGTACCTGTCGAAATCATTGTAATGATATTATGTTTTTGTACAACCAAAACTTCAATATCAATTTAGAGATTGGGGGAAATTAAAAATATCAATTGGGGGAATAATCATAACAGTAATAGAAGAATAGAGATATTATTTTAATTGTTCTCAAAGTAATTTGGCCTTAAGATTAACAGATAACAATCTTATAACATCCTAAGTATGGTGAACTATTATCTAAGATTCATTTGTTTCTTTACACTATATTAAAAAATAATTTCCTATAGTTATAAAATAAACATTAAGAGGACTTTTAATACTTTTCTTTTAAATATTTTGAAAAATTTTCTTACAAGTTTAATTTCGTCTTTCCATCCGTCCATTTATTTACAAAATTTATACATCGTTAGATATAAAAGATCTAATATAGTCCCACACGTTACCTAATTAAAGTACAGCCTGCTAAAGTTGAACTTCATATATATTCAAAAAGATATAGCAACAAATTTACGGAAAGTTTTAAAGATAAACTAAATATGCTATTAGGTACAAATATTACGTTTGTGCAAATTTTAAAATGCAAATATTTTACATCAAACTTTATTTCTGACGTCGGATTTGTATATACATACTTATATTATATATATTGTTTAATTATTTTCTTCACTATGTAGGTTTATTCTTAACTTTCCACAATTTTGTTCACCGAAAATTTTCTAAGAACAGCTTATTAAAATATTATGTTTATTCTTAAAATTTTTCCGCTCACTTCAATGATTGTTTTTATTTGAGCTATCGTGGGATATTCTGTATTTAATATATGCGTGATGACTGAAGGCCCGCGGAACTAAAGTCCACGGCCCTTAATTCCTAAAATTTTTGAATATAATACCTTTGGAATTATATTTAAGACCCACTCTTGTTTTTTTGTTTTGGATTGTAGAGTCGAGATTGTAGAGTCGTTTTGAAGTTCGGATTTTATGAATTAGTTTAGATGCAGCTACCACGATTTTAAATTATTTTTATTGGAATTATTTTAAATATTTTCTTTTTGATGCCCAGCCAAATACGACAAAAATCCAAAATTTTTATTAAAGCTTGCTTGAATTTCTTTTTAAAATGGAATTAAAGCCCACGACCCAATGTATTTAAGGCACGTGGTTTTAATTCTTAAATCCGTGTGTGTTATGTTACTGCATCTTAATATGATATATCTCAATTATATTTTTATAACATAATTACTTTCTTTTTAAAAAGTTTTTAAAAATTTAATTGAAATTGAATTTATTGTGAAAATTGTGGGTAAATTATGGTTGTGTTTTTGGTTTATTTGTTGTTGAATTTTGAGGAATAATTAATTTATTTATTTAGTAATTTTTTAATGTATGTACATTAAATAAAATGTTATATAATTCCACCTAAAATCTGAAATTTCATCTTTATTATTAATTAAACCAAAAAATCATTTTTTTCAATTTGATCCAAATTTTATTTTGAAATGATGATCATAAAAACATAATAGATATTATTTAAATTTATATTTATGTATAATATGAAAACTAAATTAGGGACCTCGGTGTACTAGTAGGTATAAAATATGCTGTAAACACCGAGAGAGTGTGGGTTCGAAGCCCATACAAGTTGTAAGAATAATTTCCCCTTACAACATTTACAGCCACGAAAGGCTGTGCAATTTCCTTGTCACATCCTTGTGCACTTTCCTTAAAAAAACCAGTCAGAAACTTTCCTTAGTTCTGTTTAATTTTAACAAAAAAAAAATTACATTTCTTTTCCGAGAAAGAGAAAAAAACAGTCGAAGAGAAAAAACTGGCGATATGAAATTAATCCATTTTACGGAGCACAAATCTGACAGAATTATATAACATTATATAAAAAAAAAAGATTTAACTAAGGAGTCTTCGCAATTCGTATTAGTTAAGGAATTTAAACATCTTCATGTAAAAGTACTATAAAGTATTAAATTTGTATTTGTTATTTCTAAATATAAGTTAATTATTGATAATATTTAATGAGAGAAAGGGGTAATGAGAGAAAGCTAAGCGTAAAATAATTTACGCTTTTCTTCAAAATTATTTTGTAAAAAGTATCTTAATTTATTTTGTTAGGACTCTGGAAAAGGCGGGAAAAGTCAGAAGTCAAATGGTGTCAATTGTTATTTATATTAAACTTCATATATTAGATTTTTCTCATGATTTAAATACAGCGATATAGTTTCTAGTTTAAAATTTTATTTTGGACAGTACAAGTTGGCTGATTCTGATTATGTGAACCCTGATATTGTTATTGTATAGTTAATTATACTTTTGTGGCTCAACTCTTATAACTACAGTAAAGTTTTCTGTTTTTTATTATTCTTAACAATACAGTATTGTAACATTCTTTTAAGTTTAAGCTTATATTCTTACATTTTAGATAAAACTATTTAAGAATCTAGTACTTTATTATTAACTTTATATTAACTTTAACTTTAACTATATTAACTTTAAAACTAGTTTTAAATTAGAATTCGTTATTTTTGTAGAATTTTTTGTACAAGAAAGAATTGTGAAAAAAGTAGAGGCACTTTCTTCAATCTTAGGGACACGCTATATAATTGCATAAAGTTGTTAAGTCATCTAACATTGTAATGTTGGACCTTGAATTTTATTGTATTTTTTAAACAAATTGACATTTATAGGTGTATGTAAAAAGGAATTTTTAATTTTTGATCCCTTATAGCTGTTCAAAAGACGATGTACAAAATTCTTATCTTCTAATTTTTTCTTGCTCAAAATCTTAAGGTTTTGGCTAGCACTGTTGCGCAGATACGGAGGAACACATAGTTGAAAGAAGTAAAGGCATAATAGAAAGAAGTTGATAAAAAATCAACTGTCTTACAATAGATTGTGATTATAAATGGTAGGTTACTTGTTTCTATGAATGATCAATTAGAAAGCTGGTACGATTAGTTCTGCAATCTGCTTAACGAAGAGTTCGTCGAGAAGAATGTACCCACTAATTTTTTTTTTTTGCAAGGAACGGTGGAAAACATTGAAAGTCAGTCAACTGAAATGGACGGGGTTCCTCTGGGTAGTGTTGGACTTTAACCAAAACCATCCCCATTATGTGTTGATCCACATTTATGAAACCACCCCCACCAAATAAATTATGTGTTGATCATATCAACATTTTAAATCATCATTGAACAGTTTAAGTCATTTCAATCCTCGTTGTAATCAATGTTTATGAATTTCGAAAAGATTAGGTTTTTGATCGAGTGAATAGAGAAGGTATCTGGAATTAAAAACTTAGTAGTTGAATTCTTTTAAAAATTGTAACCATGGTTGAAGAATCCTGTGAAAAATAAAATGTTCGGTCTCACACTATGGGTATTTAACCACTCCGTTTGAGGTGTGGGTATCAACTATCACACTGCGTACTGGGTACATACCAACGATGCATACTTTTAACAAACTTTTTTCTTGTGGTAATCGATGGCACATTTAATACAGCGGCGGTACTAATAGTGAAAGAGGGAGATATAATGGCAATATTATGATCAGTTTAGCAATTTACATTAGAGAAGATGCGTATTTCCTGACTAATACAAATTGTGGCCTTAATTATATGTGCCAAAACCTATATTTAAATGAAAAATAAGCTGCACTTAGAAAACATGCAAATAATCAAAACCAAAGCCATGCAAATGGGCAACATAAACAATCTATCAATTCTTTTAGATTAAATTCTAGTAGAGTATCTGAGGGAATTTAGCTATTTCGGTAGTATTTAAAACGCAGACAAGGAACTGAATTTGATGGTCGAAGCACGTACGTGAAAAGTCTGCACTGTTTTTGATGTTCCCACATAACAAACGTTTGCCCTATAAACGGAATCTATGGAAAAAATTTTGTGAAAACCTTATGCCCTTTTAACGATTAGAGGAAATAGAAGAAGAAGAAAAAAATAATTTTTTAATGCCACCACATGCTTAATATTTCATTTCTCCATATTTCTCCATATCTTTCATAGGTTTAAAAATTTTGTAAGCAGACGGAAAGAGAAAGCAATAATAAGAAAATTTTTCTATAAAATTTTGAAATATGTAATAAAAATGGATTTTGTGTGAAACAGTATTTTAAAAAACTGCAAAAAACTGAATTTTTGCTGTAAATTATTTCCTATAGAAGCTGCAAAAAAAAAAAAAAGAAAATTAAAGATTTTTTCATAAAAAAAAAAATAAAAAACTAGTGAAAAACTCATTTTCAAAAGTACATTGTATTATTTATAATCTCAATCTGGTCAAAGGTCATAGTTCTTGGCAACTTCAATATAAACTTCTATTTGCCATTGAATTTTCTTTTTCATTATTTTTGTATAAAAGATGAAGTTATCAAGATAATGTCGAGTGCAACAAGAAAAAGAAAATAAAAAGCCTTGAATAAAGTAGTGCTGAATTTTTATTTTCTTTTTCTTTACAATTTTTTATCATTACAAACAAATCAAAAGTTATATACCCTGACATTTGCAACCATAACTTTGAAAAAAAAAAAAAAAAAAATGATTTTAAAGGAAAAGTAAAAATGTATAAAATTTTGTATCATTTATGGCCATAATAAACAAACTTTATAATTTATTTTTGAATATATTCATTGGAAAATTGAACTTTTTTCTTTTCCTTTTTTTGTTTTTGAATTATAGTCTTTATGAAAAGTTATAAGAATTTTGTTGTTGTTTATTAAAAAAGGATAAAGAACAAAATTAAAAAGGATAAATAAAATGGTATTCAATGGAATTTTAAAATTATGTGGCGAGATTATTCACAATTTATTAGAAATTTTACATAATGTATAGTAAAGAATGATTTTTTTTTTTTGTGTAATTTTTTTGTTCAATCATTCGTTTTCTTATGTTCTTTTATTAGAATTTATGTCCTTATAATATCATCGATTTTCATTAAGATATTCCCGTTTTCACCTTTCCCACACATATTTTCAAAAATAAAAATAAATTATAAATAAAATAAGAAAATTCGTGTTTAAGTTTTAAATACAGGAAAATTTGTTTTTGTCCTGAAGAATTCACGAACTATTGAATATCATTGTCGCAATGCCATTGGTTGATCTAGATCCAAAATTATAATAACAGTAATCTATGTAGGCGTGAATTAATTAAATTTATGTAATATACTATTATATTACATAATAAAATATTAAAGTTTAATCAGGTTTAACTACATATATTATGCAGTTCTATATATACAAGGTGGTCCAAAAAATGCGTATCAGCTTTATAATAAGGGAAGAGGGGGTTATTTTAAAATAAAAAAAAAATATATATATATTTATATTAAAAATATAAATATATATATATATTAGCTAAATTGGGGGTGTTCTATCGATTGGTAATATTTTGAAATGCCGTAAAAGACCCGAAATAGGTTTTTCAAACCAGAAGTTCATCGAAATCGAAATTTTCTTAAAAAGTTGATACGCATGGTCTGAATCACCCCCTAGAATAAGAAACTAAATTTTAAAGTTAAATATTATGTATATAAGTTTTTCAAAGGAAACTAATTTTAAAATGGAGATCAGTATAGAGTAAGTATGAAATAAATGGTATGTTTAATATTTATATTGTGAGTGGTATACTGGTGCAAGTGTATAAAAGCTTATGCTAACAAACCAGTTTTATTGCGAAAGTTTTAATCAGATACCGAAACTAAACAATTGTTTTAGCGGTTGGCGGTTTAATTTCCAAAGTCAGTTTTTTTCAAAAATAAATTCCAATTATGCCTTAAAATGTCTTAGTACAGTTTTGATTATTTCTTTTAGATTCAAATAAATTAATTAAAAGCTCTTTATTAATTGAAAAAGTCTTTAAAATAAAAAAAAGATCTTATTGATGTCAGGATTTAATTCTCATTAAATTTTCTTTTTATATTTTTGTTCTGTTATCGCTTTTGTTGGTTGGTTGTTTGATTAAAATTAGGAACGTTTAATATTTTTATATATATAATGTATATTGTATATATAATTTATGTATATATATTAAAAAAAAAAAATAAACTTGATAAATGGCACGTTCTTAAATTTATAAGTTGTGATGGAATTTTATTGATGAGAAAAATATTTTCGCAATTTCATTTTAATTTTTTTTCTTTCCTTAATTTTTCCTTCAATTTTATTGTTGATTTTTTTTTTTTGAATTTCTAGAAAATTCCATGCAATATTGTTTTCATTCATTCTTTTATTTTGCCCCCATATAATTTTAATGTATGTATTGATATATAAATGTTTGTTTGTATATAGGAAAAGATAATAAATATATTATATTATAAGAAAAAGAATCCTTAGCAAAAAATAAGTTGAAATAAAAATTAAAAAGGTGAACCAATGAACTTTTTTTTTCTTTTTTTTTTTTTTAAAGAATTTCAATAAAACGAAGTAATAAAAACCTTGTTTTGTTCTAAAATAAAATCATTATAATATGAATGTATATGTAACTATTCAACAAAATATAAAAGAATGTTAATGCTACCGGGTGTTTAAAAAAAAAACATTGGTATGTGATTCGTGCATATAAAACTTTAAAAATTATAGAGTTTTAAATGTGATGATTTTTCTGTCACTATTTATTATACCCTGCACCTAAAGTATAGGGTATAGTAACTTTGGTATGGTATTTGTAACCACCAAAAGGAAGCGAGTTAGATATGGACATCTATATATATTCTGAATCAGCATCACCTTCTTAGTCGATTTAACCATGTCCGTCCGTCATCCGTCCGTCCGTACGCACGATAACTCAAAAAATAATGATGCTATCTTGATGAAATTTATACTGTAGGTTAACAATGACTAAAGAAAGGCGGGGATTGCTCAGTTTGCTTAGAAATTTTTTTTGCACCACCCCCTGTTTAAAAGCTATTAGGCCTGAAAAATTTAAAATTTGCTATATTTAGGCAGCTGGAACGCACCTGTACAAAGTTTCCTTCGGCAAGACATAAAAATTAAAGCTCCAGTAATATATTTTTACGTGTGTTAATGGCTTTTCTTAGTTATATAGGGTTCCAGACTTACAGCCCATCAAAATTTCAGAAAAGTCGTATTATCAGATATTTTCTTATTACAAAAAATTTCTTAATTTTATTTCTTAAGTCACAATTCTAAACAGTTTGTATTACCTTTTGAAAATATGCACTTTTAAAACCCGTTGGTTTACATTCTACCTTCTTTAAGTTTCTTTTCATCTAGTTGTTTCATGTTTATGTTGAGATTATTATATAGTTAAATTGCTGTATGTAATGTTGTTGAGGTATCATATAGTTAGATGTTGTTTTGAAGTTAATGTGGATTAAATTTTTATTTCGTGTGTTTACCTGGTGTTTATTTTTACATTTTGACAGTATAGTTGTGGTGTTAATTAAGTTTGTGAATATGGAGAATAAGTTTAAATTTTATAACGTATTTTATTAGTAGTATGCTATTTAATTTATGAATATAATGCGTGGTTTCTTGTCAGTCATAGCGGAATAAGTTTTTCAAAGCTCTAATCTGAATTACCAATATTTCTATTGACCTATTCAATCGAATACATACATCAATATTTTTTTTGCCATCTTAGATTAATAATCAATCCAAAAACCGAGGTACTTATACGTATCAACCTGTTCAATTTTGTCGTCCGATATATTATATGTATATTTGTATTGTTGGGGCTATTGAATGTATTACCATATAATTTGTTTTTTTTGTATTTATGGTTCATTTCTGAACTGTTATCCAATCATTTATTTTTACTAGATCGTCATTCATCGTTTTTTTCCAGACTTGTGAAATCGTTTGCTTGAAATATGAGGAACAAATATGAGTCTGTAAAAAGGAATATATCAGCTGTTATATAAAGTCGATGAAGTTCTTCAATATATACTGTACATAATAAAGGCTCTAAAATACTTCCTTGTGATATACCGTATTTAACTTGTTCGTTATCACTTTGGGTCATTTCTATTCTTGTGTACTGTAAACGATTACTTAAATATGATGAGAACCATTTTAATTCTATCCCTTTTACACCGTAACTGTGCAGTTTCATTAAGAGAATTTGTAGATCAACGGTATCGAATGCTTTAGTCAAATCGATGAATAATAATGATAAAAATTTGTTTTTATCTTTTAATTTTTGTACATTTTATTAACATGTCAACAAGAGCCGTTTCAGTACTTGATTACTGATTGCCTTTTCAATAATTTTGGTTAATAGTCGTGTCAGACAAATAGGTCTATAACTATTTACATTATGTCCTTTACTATACTGATTACATTAAATCGATTAACATCTATTTAAAAAATATAATCTTTAGTTTATTTTTAATAATTATTTGCACTAAGTCATTGATTAATCGGCTGTGACTATTTTATAAGATTTTTAAAACACAAATATTTAATGTATTTGTGCGACATCTATTACATTGTACAAGAATTATTTTTTATTATGATATTAATCATTTTTCCTAAGGGAGGTGAAAATCTTCCAAAGACACCAAGAATTTCTGCTTGGTAGTGTCACATTCTTACTGACTAAACCCACCTCCCCCTTTAGCCAATCTAATGGGATGAAACTCTTACCATGGGAGTGGGATTGGGAGTGAGACTGTAAGGAAACAATGAATCCGCCTATTATTATTACTATTTTGCCAACAGTGACTACAGTCGTTACAACAGTTACAACATGCAGTAATATATAACACCTTACTGCATGAGGTAATTATTGAAGGCCCAATAACCCCCACTAGTCGCTGTAGCAGCTATTATTATTGATATTAGTATTCTTAATAATATTATTATTATTTTGCTACAGAGTCAAGGTCATCATTGGATTGCAACGTGCGATGTAAACTAATAGGATATAAATCTGTTATATTGTATATTAGCAATTTGGTCGACACTTGAATCCGAATTCGCTGGCTTAACCATTACTGCATTAGTTAGATTTATTCTGGAGATTGAACTAAAATTATTTAGATCCTGTTTTTGTTATTGGTTTTCTTTTTGTTTTGTCTCAACATTCATCTTTTAATTTATTCCATTGCAGTTTGGGTTAATGAAGAAAAATTGTGTTTTTGTTAAAATTATGCCTGTATTTTGAATTTGAATAATGTGGGAGTATTACAAAACATAATTTTGCACAATACTTATCTATATTCTATAAAATATATTGAAAAAAAAACATTTACATAGTTGGGTTTGACTTTAATAATAATGGTAAAAAATCAAACCACTAATTTGTCCATTATATAAAGTTTGAAATAAAGAAAGAAAGAAAACAAAAACTTGTTCTCCCATAAATTCAATAAAACTCTTAAAGTTTAAATTATCTTTTAATTCATTTCAAGTTTCAACTTTTAGCAAAACAATCCTTTTTTTTTCAAAATACCTTGTAGTAATACAAATACGTGTTTTTAGGATTCCTTGTAATAATTTTTCAAACAAAAAAAGGTACATATTTTCTATTTATATTCTATTTTTTTATTTAAGGTTTGAGTTTGGTTTTAAGATATGTTCATATAAGTATATAATACATATATTATAAATAGAAAGCAACAAAGTTCTAATCGCTTAATGAAGTTATTATAAAAGAAAGAAAAATAAAAATAA
The DNA here is from genome assembly GCA_947095535.1 of Poecilobothrus nobilitatus. Taxonomy (NCBI): domain Eukaryota; kingdom Metazoa; phylum Arthropoda; class Insecta; order Diptera; family Dolichopodidae; genus Poecilobothrus; species Poecilobothrus nobilitatus. Next base: position 168,247,782 of record OX352773.1, read on the forward strand.
AAAAAATAAAAACCATTTCCATTCTTTCTTTTGACATTTATGCCAATTGTATCTTGTATTATTATTGTTTTTATTCTTTTCTAAGTAACAAAACAATAATACAAAATATTTAAAATGAAAAGAATCATAAATATGATATATATATGTATATATACATAATATAATATATGTATTTATCTAGATATACATATACTTGCCACAATGTAATGCTATTGTAATATGAAGACATATATTAAGGCATACATTTAACATAATCATGTGATATGTATATGTATATTTTCTCTATGAAATGTTAGTTGATACTTAATAGAAAGGGATAGTCTTTATGTTTAAGTGAAAGAGAAGAAAAATAAAAAAAAATAAGTAATTAAAGTTCTTTAAAGTACTTTTTTTTTTGTTTATTAGAAGGAAGGAAGAAAAAAAAAAATATTTCTTAGAAAAGTTTTAGTTTAAAAATTTTCAACTTTAATACCATATAATTATTTGGTTTAGACTTAAAAATGTTGTAAATAAAACATTTATTAAAAATTCATTAATGGACCGTGATTTGCATTTGCGGAGAATCCGGTGTTATCCATACCTTTTTTTAAGGATGATAATCTTGAATAAAAATACAAAGTGTTAATTATAATCAATCCGAGTCCTTCAAAATATTTATTTATGACGTTTTTCTTTCTTAGCATATCAAATTCTTGGTTTCGAGATTTTTCAAATAATTCGATTGCCAATTTTAGCTATAACTTTTATCTTATTTGACTATACTTTACATTCGGAACTTAGATATGTTATAAGTTATAACTTAGGTAAATGCGATCCATATAGTTTTAACATTGGTTAAATGACATTTGAATATTATTAAAAGATTTTGTATTAAATTCTTTTTCCAAGCGTTTTTTAAAGATAGTGTAATTTGTTAAAAAAATTTTTTGTGGAGGGGAATGACAAAATTATGATAGGAATGTTTTAAGACAATTTTTTAGGTTGCCGAAATAGGAAACGAAATTTAAAATTTCGTGCAAGTTAAAAGGTAGTCATAATAGTTTTTAACATATTTCTCAAAAAAACTTTTGGCCATTAGTTTCACTGTGTTCGTCCGTTCGTCTTTTTACAAAACTTTCTTAAATTTGATAAATTAATAAATTAACCCTTGGATTATCTTCACCACAAATGCGGCAATTCTGTTTATTGACGTAGCCATTGTGCTGGAAATGAGCTTCGTCGGTGAAGATTATTTTGTTAAAAAAATTCTCATTTTCTTCTTGTTTTTCGATTGCCCAAGAAACGAATTCCCGACGTAATGCATGGTCAGTTAGTTTTAATTCTTGCGTCAGCTGGATCTTATAAGCCTTTAAATGGAGATCACGATGCAAAATGTTGAATAATGTGGATGGTTTGATGTTTAATTGCTGCGAACGATGACGAATGGAAGTTTTTGAATCTTCTTCAACACTTCTGCTCACAGCTGCTACATTCTCGGTTGAACGGCCACTACATTGATAAATGTTGCCTCTGTTATCAAGAACAGATCCAGTTTCTAGAAATTTATCAACCATCAGCTTGATGGCACGATTTGTTGGAGCATTTTCTCTACCAAATTTCCTAATTACATCTTGAAAACTTTTACCATTTTCAAAAAATGTTGTAATAACAAAACCACGTTGTTCCTTCGTGTAACGTTCCATATTAACTAACCGGAATGTGTTTAGAATATACCTAAAGAAACCTCGTATAAAAATTCCAGGTAGAAAAAAAATGGCGGCAAAATCAAAATGATACCTCAATTTTGAACACCCTATATATATATATATATATATATATATTTATATACATATATACTATATGGAACTATAGGCACCTACAGTTGTTACCATACATTTATATGGTATAGTTATACCGTTAAATTTTAAATATTTATTTTATAAATTTTATTTTAGGTCAAAGTTAGGCTTATTGTAAACATTTTAAACAATTCTCAACGGGTTTTTTTTGTCATTTTTGATTATTCGTTCGTTATTATGAATCAATTTATAGCAATATATTTTTTTTTATAGGTGTGGAATGTTTAACAATAATTAAAGAAGCAATATTTTTTATTCTTTAAACATACATATGTAAGTACATTCAAATATATTCTTATTTATTTATAGCAATAATATATTCTGCTATATACTGCTATATACTGCTCTATCAATCTATAACAATATATTTCTTAGTTATTTATGGATTTATGAACCATAAATGTGTTATGAAAAATGAAAAAACCTCATAACACATACAATATATTATAAAATCGATTCCACCTTTATCTTTTGGGAGTGGAGTTGATTTACAATTTTTTATAATTTTTATTTACATCTATTTTATCGTTTTATCTAAAGTTTACCTTAATTTTAAATCTGTTTTTCTTAATTCTATTTTACTTTCTGCTTTTTTTTTTTTCTTGTTTTATCTGTTTATAAATTATACCTGCACTAATTCTAAATTTTGTTATTATTTACGTCATTCTTTTAAAAATGTGGAATGCTTTATTATTTTGCGTGTCATCTTAGCACAGGGGAATGTGCTTTTCTTTTCTGTATTGTTCAAATTTTTGTAAAATATGTTCTGCCGAAGCAAGAAAATTATACATTCTTTTAATGTCTAATATATTCCTAATTCAGCATTTTTGCAAGCAGTATTATTTTACAAGCGGTAAAATCAACTTCAGTCCAAAACGAAAAAAATTCTGTAAGAAAGAATAAAAAAAATCAGCTGTCTCCACCACAGAACCGACCGCTACTACACGAAAAGTACAATGCCAAAATTTATAGATGTTTTACATAATAATTTATATCAAAGCAAAATAACTTCTAATAATTTAACAACATTTTGTTTTATTCAATAACAATAATAAGCAATAAAATCGAAAATATATGCGTATTCATTCATATATCCATTTACATTATTATGTAATGTACCTACATGATTTTTTTTTCATTCAAAAATATTAGAAGTAAAAAATAATAAAAACTGTAAACAAATACAAAACAAACATAAGATTAATATTGAATCTGTAACAAAAATTTTTACCGTTTTAATTTTATGTCATCAACAAAGTATGCATAGATATAAGTACATATGTATGTACATATATAAATTTTTAGAGATATAAAAAAAAAACAAATATAAATTCATATGAAGTGTTATGTATGAAATTTAAACTTAGAAAAAAAAATTAAATAAAAGTTAAAGTTAGTCGGATCACAAAATGTTCTATATTGCAAAGCTCTTTACTTGTGTCACAACTTTTTCTTAATAATTTTTCTCATAAAATTTTTCTGTTACGAATTATTTGTAAAAAACTTAAAAAGTACACTAGTAAACTACCAATTGCGGTTGTCCGATTTGCTCCAAAAGCTTATCAATCCGAGATATTTACGTCAAAACCTTAAATATGAAATTGCAAAAAATTCCGCTCAGTCGTTTAAGCTGTACACGTGCTCACAGCCATACCCACACACACACATACACAGCAGACATCATGCTAAAAAAAATTTTTACAGCCTTCTCCACACCGGAGTAGTGCATATTTGCCAAAATCTCGGCTACAAATTTTTAGTATGAAAACAATACCTACCTTATACATATGCACATGTATGTGATCGGTAAAAAACCCAAAAATTATTAAAAATATTTTAATTTTAAATAAAAAAATATAATGTTACCTGTTGTAATATTATAGAAAAAGAACAAAAATTTAAATTAATTAAAAAAAAAAATTAAAAATAAATAAATATATAGCTTTTACGTCACTGAACAAATCTGCTTTAAACAGTAAATTGTTAAAAGTAAATACATATGTACATATTTAGATATTTATATCTATCTACCTATATACACGCTAATGCGTAAAACCATTTTTAAATAAATACTATATTTAGTATATAATACCTGTTATCAGAAAATGCTGTAAATCATTTTTTTTTTAAATTTCATTTATATTAAAATAAAAAAAGGGTAACTATATATAATAAATGTTATGCAAATAAAAGGCCATATTATTCTTTTTATTACAAGTAATTAAAAAAAAAAAAACCAAATATGAACAATAACCTTCATTATGCTTTATTTACGTACTAAAATAATATGCACATATACATATATATACATAATAGATATATTATATTATGAATGACGAATGCATTAAGTACATATGTATTTACCTAGGTAATATTAAAAAAAAAAAAAAAAAAAAAAACAAAAATCCATTACAAAAAATGTTAAGAAAATTATCCTGGAAATCAATTTTTAAAAATTATACAACTACTACAAAATGTATAAAATCAAAAGAAAAAGCTTTCAAATATATAATCGTATGTAGGTATATAATACATATATAAATATATAATTTTATTATTTACACACAACCTCATTCACATCCATACATTTGTTATTATAGAGATAAAAAGTCTATTATATTAAACCAAGCATTTATATAATTTTTATGTGTTATACATTATAAATTGTTATACTGTAGTATATAACTGTTATGTACAGCTAAAAGAAGAAAATTTATATACAATAAAAAAAGTATATATAATACAATATGTAATAGAATAATTTATATGTATAAGTTTATATATATATTTCGTTTCGTCGTTATAATTATATAAAAAACAAAAAAACACAATTTATATATTATTATGTTACAATGAAAATATGTAACAGGTGTTTTTGCCATTGAAAAAAAAAAAAAAATCAAAAAAAAAAAAGCCAACAAGTTATAAATATGAACTTGTTAAAGTTTTACGATTTTACCATTATATTCGATTCAGTGTTCTTTTCTTTTTTTGTAATTATATTATGTATTCCTTTCTATCTCTTTCTTTAATTTTCTATTTCACCTCATATGATGAACATATATATAATATTATTTACCGATATAATAAATTAAATGTTACAATTTAATGATAATAAAGTAAATATAAATTGTGTACTTAATTAATTAAAATAAAATTTAATGTGCGTATATTCAGTATATATATGTTATGTATATATGTACATAATTTATATATAATATATATTTGATTATTACGTATGTACACAATATTATATTATTTAAACAATTTCTATTATAGTACTATAGGTGGGAAAAGTTGTTTTTAAATACTAAATAATAAGGATAAAAGAGAAAAGGCAAAGAAATCCAAAAAAAGAAAAAACAAAAATGGCCTAAAGTAAAACAAACAAGGTAGAATGTAAACCAACGGTTTTTAAAAGCGCACATTTCCTAAACTCAGTACAAACTGTTTAGAAGTGTGACTTACACAAAAATTTGAAAATTTCATGTAATAAGAAAAAATGTGAAAATAGGACTTTTCTGAAATTTTGAGGGCCGTAATTCCGGAATCCTATATAACTAAGGAAAGCCGTTAACACACGTAAAAATATATTATTGAACCTTTAATTTTCATGTCTTGCCGAAGAAAAATTTGTACAGGTGTCTAAGTTACAGGTGTCTAAAAATAGCAAATTTTCAATTTTTGAGGCGTAATAACTCTTAAAGAAGGGGTGTTACCAAAAAATTTTCTGAGGAAACTTATACTAATTCTAAAAGTTCTTTCTTGTCTCAAAATTTCAAGCTTCTATCTAAAAGCATGCCGGAGTTATGAAAGTAGAAAAATCATGCAAAATTTGGTTTTCACATAACGGTAAATTTAAATACTAAATTTAAAAAAATTGTATAATTTTGATATTAATTTACAAAGATAGAAGAAATACCTGTCGAATGATGTTTTCTGATTGAAAAAATCTTAAGCATAACATAAGATATATGCATTTAAAAATAGGGCTTTTTCAAAGTTTGAGGGGCTGTAGCTCCGTAATGGGGGGAGGCTACATGAAAAAGTTGTTCCACAAAATTATATTTTTTATGAGACCTGCCTATGGTTAAAATTTTTTTTCTCTATCTTTAACGGTGTAGAAGTTTTGTAAACAGACGGACGGACGGACGGACAGAGTGAAACTAATAAGCACATTTTTCAAAATTTTTTTGGAAATGTGCTAAAAATTATCAATATGTATGTAGATCTGGTATTAATTACGTATATAGATCTGGTTAAGGTAAAAAATTTGAAAATTATAAAGAAAAACTTTTACTTTAAAATTTAATCTCGGTTTTTTTATAATTTTATTGTTAAATTTTAAATCGTTAATCCACCATCAGGTAATAATATTATTAAGAATGACATGTTGCGTGAACCCTTTCTTTAATAAGTACTCTTAATTTTTTAGTCTTTATAAATATTTTATTTTTAGGGTTAGGAGGTGAACACCTTGAAAGGAACGAAATAGATAACTATTAAAACGGTACTATGAGAACTTTCGCGCCACTAAACCATATACTTTCTGTTTTAAAGACTGAAACTAGCCAACCGAGACTAACTATCTGTTTATCGTTCATGTATTTTAGTATAAGAGTAAATCCATAATGCAAAGCAATTATCCTCGTAAAGATCACACAGCTTTCTTCCTTTCAGTTTCTCGATAAATTTTTTATTGTCAAAGAGTTGAGTTGTTCCACATTGACATGGTGAGACATACGAATTTTATGTTTAATAGTACTATTCTTAATTTCGTTTTATATAGTTGAAATTTTTGCGTCCGTATATGAATATCAGTATTACGAATATATCAGGGAGCATTAACATTATATTTAGCAAAACCTTATTTGGCAATTTTTTACTGATTAATTGCACTGATTAATTTCAGTATGAATCTGTTTAGCATAAACTCCATAACTGAATATTTTAAGTGCAGACCGGCTTTAAAATTTGATTTTATATCAACATTTCATTGTAAGTTGACATTTTTGACGTATGCCCCGTAAGTCAAGATAATTGTTTAAGTCGAATATTTAACTCTTTCCGTTTCTGTTTGGTATGCTAATTTCATTTGAGCTTCACGAAAAGTGATATTAAAATATTAATAATAATATTTTTTTAATATACGATTAAAGCGACATCTTAATTTCGAAAAAAAAAAACAAAACTCTACACATTTAAATACACAACATAATAAAGGCGATCTAACACCACACATAGTTATTTATTATTATATTATTTTCAAGCATTAGTAAATAACACTTCAAAATTTTTTGGATCTTTTTTCTTTAGGATGTGCGCCATCACACGCAGTTAATATTAGTGGTTTAATATGATTTAGAATTTTTTCAAAAATTTCGGAACTAGAAAAATTTTACTCGGAAGAAACAAAACAAATTAAAATTGAACATAAAATAAAGTCCTTTTCGAAACTATTCTGAGTTAAAATTGAAATAAAGTTCCAGAATAAAAATTTTAGTGCTATCATAGTTATTAAGTAGTTTTATTCAATTTCAATTGTTTGTTTGTTGGTTTTCTTCTTGATCTTGTGGTGGAGATCAGAAATATTGTAGTTGTTGGAAATGTTAAACAAAAAAAAAAAGATTTTGTAAAAACAGGGTTAAATAACAGAAGCATTAGTCAGGCCAGGCTGCCTAATAAATAAAATAAGCAAAAAAAAAAAAATTGCATTTAATTTCGAATCAATTTAATACATTACAAGTTTCCTAAATTTCTTAATATTTTTTTTGTTAAATTCAGAAGTGCTATATCTATTTTTCTAATTTTCACTAATAAATTTTCACTCTAATTTTCACTTATTCGTGACATCCAAATTGCATAAAAAAAGCGTCCGATATAAAGTATTATGATCCAAATTGTAAAACAAAAGCTTTTTAAAAAGTATCATGATACAAATTACATTATGACAGTTTGTACACCGCCTACGATGTGCGTTTGTTTAAAATTTTTGCAATTTAAATTTTTTTGACACTTTTAATTTATCTTTGACAATTTGATAGTAAATTTGAATTGTTATTTAACCGACGAAAAAGTTGTTCTAAATTGTATTACATTTATATTGCATTTAGACGCTTAACATCGGTTTTACAATGCATTAAAAAACTTTATGTGTATTTGTAGCGCATCCAAACGTTTTTTTTATGCAATTTGGATGTCACGGATAGAAAATAAATAATTTTTTTTTTCAAATAATTATTTAAAAATTTTTAATAAAATGAAGAAAAATTAAAGAAAAATTTAATTAACTCGAAGCATAATAATAGTCTTAAATCTTGATTGAATTAGATTTAGTACAAATTAACATCAGATTCAAAAAAAATTATCTTCGTATCGAAATGAAGCAGGGAGTTAGTTATTCGAGAGAAGTTCTGTGAAAGTGCAAGTTGTCCTGCTATCGTACCAATTTTAATTGGAAAGAAAATTACTAAAACAGTAATTGCTTTTAATTCTTTATTAAAATAATTTATATTATTATATGTATAGATATAATAACAGTCTTAATAGTCGAAAGTTTTATAGTAATATTTTATAATTCATTGTAAAACTTTTTATAATAAAATAAATAAATTTTAAATCATAAATAACAAAAAAAGGGGCCTCGGTGGCCTAGTGAATAAGAGCGTATAAAATACGCTGTAAACACCGAAAACACCGAAGAATTGTGGGTTTGAATCTCACACACGTCGTAAGAGTAATTCCCCCTTACGACATGTACAGCGACGCCATGAAAAGGAAAGGCTGTGTAATTTGCTTGTTACATTTATGTGACTAGGGAAATGCACCAAGGAAAAAAAAAAGGAAAAATTACAAAAGAAGAAATTTTACACAAAAAAATAATATTGTTTTAAATCCTTAAATTTATTTATCTTCAAAAAAAAAAAAAAATTCTCATGTTTAATTGAAAGTCTGCTTCATCATTATGGTCATGATTAAACATTTTTATTCTTTCATTATTCGTTTTATATTATTATTATTATTTATTTGTAATTTTTACTTAAAATTGTTATATATTTGTTTTATTTTTAATAAAATCCTAAAAAAAAAAAAAAATGTTGAAGAATTATTTTGGGTAAATAAACTAAATGGTATAAGATACGACTTGTGAAGTATTATATAATAAGTACCCACCTTAGAAAATGAAAAAGAATATAAACAGTATAAAATAACTATAATCCAGACTGATACTTTCGAGTTCGGAATACATCATAGCAAGAAAATTAAAAAAGGATCGTCCCATATGCATCATCACAAGTCATTAGTTTACCTAATTTTCAATCAATCTTTCTTAATATTTCTTAACGGTTTAAAATAAACTTTAATAGTCTCAATTGAAATTTATACATATAGAAAAATTTATAAAAGAATAAACCATACAATAATTAATTAAAAAAGTTGTTAATTCCACTCATTACTCTTATACAAGGATCAAAAATCATAAATATTTTCTAAATAATTTGCTTTACTTTTATATAGAAGCAAATATTTCTAAACATTATAAATGCAAAGAACAGCTCAATAATAACCTTTTAATGAATGTAACATTAAGGCAAAAAAACATAAATTATAAAAAATGATATGACAAATATACATATACATATATATATATATATATAAAAATAAAAATAAAAAAGTCATTTTTTTTACAGCATGACTGACTACTAAAATGTGGGTGAATGAATGAAATAAAAACATCCTTCCTTCATCCTTCTTAATTATTTCTTCATGAGACTCATTTTTTAAATGTTTGAAGTTGTCAAAGACATTGAAAATCTAGTAGTTTCTATGGCATTTAATGAGCTCATAATAAAGAGTCTCATAAAAAAAAAACAGAAAAACAAAAAAATAACAAAAAAAAAAAAATTCATAGAAAAATATTATCCTTTTGTATATTATTTGTTTTAGAAAAAGTTATGGTATAGGCACTATCCTACAGGATGATGATAATCTTTCCTAGATCATCATATCTTTATGAATGTATAATACTAAATACTAATGTTTTTACGTTCCGAGAATTTGATATAATATAAAATATATAAAAAAAAGACTATAATATACAAAAAAAAAAAAAAAATAAAGAAAGAAAATCAAAGAAAAAAAAACAAAAGAAATAAATGTCGCCACTGTATACTGATACAAGATGGAGACAATAACAACAAGAAAAGAACAAAAGTTTATGATTAAACTTAAAATAAAAAAAAAGTTTTAGTTAAATGAATTAGGGATGAATACTCGTTGTCTTTAAAACAGTGGTAATCATTAAATTTTGTTGAAGATTAAAAATTATTTTGGATCTAGTAAATTATAAATTCAAAAATAGCGAAACTTTATTCCGAGCAAGATATATGTATTGTGTACCTATAGGAGCATATATTGCTTTGCATGTTGTCAAAGATAAACTGCCATTAATAAACCCTCTACAGATATTTATTTTTTTAGAATAGGGCTGACAGAAGTATTATAATGTGAGGCGAAATCCACAAAACAGGGGAAGTACAATTTAGATCTACATCAAAAGATCGCACTGATACTTCTATTCCTTAAACAATAATGTAATCTAATTAAATTTATCAGTTTTAAACCAAAGCTGCTGTTAATTATGAACACAGTTGTGTTCTATAAAAAGTATTAAAAGTTATTCTACAAATTCTTATTATTTTATAATATCTAATAAGAAAAGTAATTAAAATCGGTTTAAAAATAATTGAGTATTTGGTTCATACAGCTGCTTAATCGTACTTTTGTTTGAAAAATGTACTAAAAAGTTTTTTTTTAAAATATTCTTTGATTGTACCATAGGGCCCTGTTTGATAGATATTGCAAATAAGATAATTTATACTTAGATGAAAAATTGCAAGAACTATACCCTAATACTACCCAATTCCCTACTAATTTTGACAAAAATATATAATATATAATACAGAGATATACCTTTTAATATATAAAGAGTTAGAAATATATAATACTTGCAGAAGTCCTGGATGTTGTCCAGAGTATTTTGTTGATTTTATAAAATAAAAGTTTTTACATTAATTAAATTTAATTAAAATATTTAAATTATTAATATGTATATATAGATGTTAATAGTTAATCTTTTATAATCTTTTAAATTGTCGCAGTGCCGAAATGGGTTAACGCAATTTTATAAAAATATTATTTAAAAGCTATTTAAGCATCCAAAAAAAGAAATGGTTAAAAATATTTTTTTGACAGTTAAACAACTGATAAAGAATTAATGGGTTGTCATCAAATTAATACAGTTGCCTCCTTTGTTAATTAATCCCCTTTAAATCTTTGAAGTCCTTCCGTGGAACAGTATTGCCATCATCATGAAAAAATCAAAATTTCTTTAAAAAGTTGTTCTTTGAAAAATTATACACAATTCGGTTAAATTTTTTTTTGATTGATGGAGAGTAAAGTTTGAACTCAATCGGTGAAACTGTATAGATAGGTCAACGAAAAATTGAAAAATTCTTAAAGAGCTCTGGTACCGGAATACAAAAAAAAAAAGTAGTGCACTAAACCTTCCGAGTTCAGATGAACATTTCTACAAATTTAGTTATAATTGTATAACTAAACGGTTTGGTTACACTGTATGTAGAAATGAATAAATAAACAAACAAACATCACTTGCTGTTTTATATAATAGATCTTTTAAAAAAAATTTGCCAAGAAAACAAGTTTGTCAAGTTTTATAATATTTTGATGATATTTTGATGCAGATTATGTCTATTTTACTGCAGCAAAAATTTATGAGAAAGGGGCTTCGGTGATCCTATAAAATACGCTGTAAACACCGAGGGAATGTGGGTTCGAATCCTACACACGTCGTAAGAGTTATTCCTCCTCACGACATTTACAGCCACGCCTGAACAAGAAAGGCTGTGTAATTTTCTGTCCACATTTATGACAGGAAATTAGAAAAAAAAGGCAGAGAAATGCAAAAGAAAATTGGGACAGTTTTGTCAATTTCTATGAAAATAGGATAAAATTAGTGTGTGATTCACTGTACATATATACTTAAAAAAAAAAATTAAATAATTAGTTTTTGAAACAGTAGGGATTATTTTTATTTAAAACAATAAACAATTTACTAAACTCTAAGGAGCTGTACGTATATATATATATAGTAAGATACAAAGTTTATAATTACAAAAAGAAATTAGAGCACTACGATTTAAGTAGAAAAAGTTAAATTATATTTTAAGTGAAATACTAATTAGTTATAAATTTTGAATTAAAATAATCACTTATGATGTGAGGTAAAAAACTTTTATAGCTAAATTAAATTTCTTTGGTTTTTTTTTATGAAAAAAAAACAAAATTTATGATAAAAATTGCCATTATTAAAAAGATAAATAAAATTTCTAATTTATTACAAGGATGTAATTAGGTTTAATTTTTTTTTTTCAAAGAAACCAAAATTATTTCTGGTAATTTTTGTAAATAAGAAATTAGTTAAAAAAAAAAAATATTTATATAATTTTTCGAAGTAGAAATTATTGTGCGATTTTCATCATATTTTTTTGTTTTGTAACAGATCAAAGGAATATTTTAATTTTGTCTTTTTGTAATTTCTTATATTTAGGTATCCATAAATTCTCTGGAAAAAAATTTAATTACATATTTTCTAAATATTAAAATTTATGTCGATTTAATTTCATTTTTAAAATTGTCCAGGATAATAGATGGCGTAGAAATAAAAAAATATTTATGTCTTAAAGCCGTGGTACCAGGTACAATAACTACAGCTGAGTAATCAATGACTTAGTGAAACTAAATGATTCTAAAAACTAAAGCTTCGCCAAATATGAATAATAAATGATTTAATTGATGCGCTATGCTATACTCAAAGAAGCTGTGAGGAAAAAAAGGGATGCATTGCTTTCATGTTGGACATAAGCCGAAATAGAAATAAAATCAAAATTTTATTATAGCAAAAGTTTGAATACATTTAATGATGCTTTCCAAATTATGATCTTTTTATTATAATTTTATTATACTTCCCTCTTGAGTTCTCGATATTTCATGATAAATTTACGAAAATCATAATTTAAAAAAAAAAAACAATAAAACTTCATTCAAAAGGGTTTGATTTTTACTCTTTTCGTGTTTTTTTAATTTTTAGGCATATTTATTTTATTCAAAATTTTGAATCACTTGAGTTACAAATTGAGAAAATTTATATGTGTTAGTAAAATATTGCGACTTGTAAGTAAATAATCTCATATTGGTCGAGACGACATGGTCTACCTAAATTTGATTAATTAGTTATGGGCAATAAAAGTCATAACTCAGTAGTTAGATTTTTAAAATTCATTTTGAAACAACCAAAAATACAGTTGCCCTTGATAACTCTTAAATATATCCGTAAAAAACTTGTTATAATGTTTAAAATACAATATATTATGACTTTGCTAATAAGATTATAAAGAAATATTATCCACCCTTGTTATAGTTGAAGATATGAGAAAGCGGATCGACTTGCAAAAGAAGGAGCTGCAACTCTAATAAGAGAAGTACTAAAAATCGAAGAGGAAAACTGTAGGAGCAAACTATGGAACGAAATATCTGGGCTTAGGCAATCGAAGGAGGTTCTGGGAAACTATAGCCAGAAAAGATATTACGCTAAAATCATAGGATTCAGTAAAAATAAACTGAGAATTTTAAAGAGATTCCAGCCTAGGCAATTAAAGAAAATTGGAATAGAGAGTGATGGTACATGTAGATTCTTTCAAGAAGAAAAGGGAACTCTAAATCACATAATCAAATATTGCGGAGGTTTACTTCGAACAAGAAATGTGCACCTATAGTAGCATATTGCTTTGCCGAAGATGAACTACCAGCAACAAACTCTATACAAATCTTTACTTTCTTGCAAACTAGTGAAGCCAAGTTTCACAAGACGTACAGGGGGATAGATCTACAATAGATCTACATGAAAAGGTCTTAGCGTTCATTTATACCTCTTAATAAATCTAATCTAATCTAATACACCTAACAAATATTTGTTTTTGTTTAAATAACTTAGAAATTACATTTTTAAAAGTTAATATTCAATGAAAATACTGTTATTTTTAATTTTATATCGATTAATTAAATGAACAACTTAAAATGTAGAGGACATTATATAAGAGAGTTTGTTGTTAAGGATTTATGAAAAAATGCCACAATGTAAACACCGTGGGAGTGTGGGTTCGAATCCTACACACGTCGTAAGAGTTATACCTTCTTACGACATGTACATCCACGCCTGAACAGGAAAGTCTGTGTAATTTCCTGTCCACATTTATGTGGCAGAGAAATGCATTAAAAAACAAAAAACGTATCCCTATTGACTTATTTATTTGTATACGACCATTTTCTTTTTCTTTTCGAGAAATATATTCTATCAATTTAACATAATGTGTACCTTAACTAAATTCGTTAGTTAGCTGGCTCCATCAATAAAAACTCCAACAAATGTCGTAGAATTTAAAATAATCATGAAAATATGATATCTAATGATAAATTTTAGGACTAAAAATAATTACGATATAAAAAAAATCTAATAAAGTTTGGTAAAACAAAAATAAAAAAAAATGTACATATATAATAGGCAAATGTAACTTTAAGCTGAAACGAACTCTTTTAATAATTTTCAACTGCTGTATAACAAAAAAAAAAAAAAAATTAATACGTCATTATAATTATTTAACAATATTTTAAAACAAATTCTTTTTTTTTTTTTGAATTTTTGAATTATTTTTTTTTTCTTATATTTTTTGTTTGTTTTCTGCTCATGTTGTTTTTCTTTATTTTTCTTTATTATTTTATACTTGTATTGGCAACAGGTGTCATATAACAACCATGAGTTCTTTTAAAGTTCATTTCTTATAAAATTGTATAATAACATTAAAATAACAAAAATAAAATGTCATTGTATTAGAAAAAATACAACAATAACAAAAAAAAAAGAACATATTGGTTCTCTTTGGAAACTTTCAAAAACAAAACAAAACAAAAAATTAAAAAAAAAAAAAACTTTTAAAATTTTTGTCCTTTTAAGGAATTCAAATAGAAAAAATTAAAATAAATTTTTTTAAAATGTAAAATTATATTATCTAGGGAAATAACCAAAAAAATATTATTTTTAAAAATTTAATATTGACGAAGAAAAAGAAACCGAAAAAAAAAAACAGAAATATTCAACCGTTACACAATTTTCTTTTTTTCGTATCCTTTAAGATTTTTTTTCATCTTGTTGCAGAAATTGTTATTCTTTCTGCCTTTTACACTAAAAGTATTTCTTATTTAATATTAATATTTATTTGTACATAAATACATACATATGTGAATGGTGGTATAAAGATATGATTGAATTAAAAAAATTTTCCCACATTCAGAAAAAAAAAAAATATAAAAAAAAAAACCCAAAAAAAAACGGAATTTTAAAAAATTACCTACATTTAAAAACTATTTGTAATCAAAAAAATGTCTCTGACGTCATATGTTAAATAAATAAAATAACACATACAATCAAATCATTTTACATATTATGCATAAAATACTATGTAATTTATCTTTTTATGTATGTTTGTGTTACCTTGCTTTTTTGTTTTTTTAAATTTTTATTTATTTATAAATTATTTTGTACGTTCATCTGATGAATTGAATTTTTGAATTGATTATTTGTTTTTTTTTTTTGGTTCATTTTTCCAAGAATTTAAAAAAGAAGAAGAAAAGATGCACTAGGATTAATATTTAATATTTTTTTTTAAATTTTTCATTTCTTTTGACGTTTTTTGTGCATTTCGTTTATGTTTTTTTGTTTTTAATAAAAAAAAAAAAAAAGATAACAGTGTAGGCGATAACAGAAGAAAAATTAAAATTATACTGCGCAGTAATATGGAAAAAAAAAAAAACAAAACACAAAAATGAAGAATTGTTTTGCTTAAAATTCATTCTTAAAAATCTTGGGAATAACTTTTGTTTATTTTTTCGTTTTTTTTTTACGAAAATATTTTTGTTTTTTTTTTGTTTAATTTTTAATCCTTATTTTTTGTTTTTTTTTTGATTGTATATTTTAATAGGGTTTTTGAGGTATTGTTATATCTATATGTATGTATATTATATATTATATCTATATATTATATTATATCTAATATTTATATTATATCTAATATGTATTTTTAGATATAAAATTAATTTTTTTTTTTTGAAGAAAAAAAAAACAATAAGAAAAAAATTAATTTTGCGATTTATTTATATTATAAATATGCAACAATAAAAGTTTTATACTTTAGCTTGAGGGAAAAGCTTTTACAAAGTTTTTTGACATTTGAGAAAAAAAAATAATGTTTTGTGTATTGGTTTTTTATGGTACAGGATGGTCATTATAACAGAGTACTAATTTTAAATATTAAAATTTATAAATTACTGTTATGTGTTGTTAATAATAAATAAAAAAAATAAGGAAGAAATCGTTAATAGGTACTTAGGTATTAAGTTTATCGGTTCACATAATTTTTGATGTAAATATGCTGTAAGTTTTTATTCAATTTAACTTAAAAAACAAGTAAATGTAACAGTAAGTCGATGCGACCGACTTATTTATAATACCCTACACCTAAAAAATTCAAATTAAATTAAAAATCCATAAGTTATTTTAGTTAGGTATTTAATATAAGCTAAAAAAAATAAATGATTTTACAACCTTTGTACAAAATTTCAGGTTTCTATCTTTATTAAATTCGAAGATATGCTTGTTATGTCTTGGGAAGTATGTGAAGGTACCCGGACCACCACCGCAATTCATCTCAAATTTTAGAGACATCATCAGAACAAGGTAGAATACTCTTATATCAAATTTCAAGTTTTTATATTTATTAATTTCGAAGATATGTTTGTTCGGTCTTGGGAGTTGTGTGGAAGATACCCGAACAATCATTCCAATTCATCTGAAATTTTAGGTAAATCAGGGCTTCAGGAAACAACACCCTCGTATCAAATTTGCAGTTTCTATCTTTATTAATTTTGAAGATATGCTTGTTCGGTTTTGGGAGTTGTATAGGAGGTATCCGAACTACCACTCCAATTCATCTCAAATTTTAGGCAAATCAGGGATTTAGGAAACAGCACCTTCGTATTAAATTTGAAGTTCCTATCTTTATTAATTTCGAAGATATGCTTGTTCGGTTTTGGGAGTTGTGTGGGAGGTACCCGAACAACCACTCCAATTCATCTTAAATTTTCGACAAATAAGGGATTCAGGAAATAACACCCTAGTACCAAATTTGAAGTTCCTATCTTTATTAATTTCGAAGATATGCTTGTTCGGTTTTGGGAGTTGTGTGGGAGGTACCCGAACAACCACTCCAATTCATCTCAAATTTTAGGGATATCAGGGATTCAGGAAAACACACGCTTGTACAAAATTTTAAGTTTCTATCTTTATCAATTTCGAAGATATGCGTATTCGGTTTTGGGAGTTGTATGGGAGGTACTCGAAGACATGGTCCGATTTCGCCCATTTACAATCCCCGCCTTACCTTAGTCATTGTTAACCTACAGTATAAATTTCATCAAGATAGCATTATTATTTTTTGAGTTATCGTGCGTACGGACTGACGGACGGATATCGCTAAATCGACTCAGGCGGTGATCTTGATTCAGAATATATATACATGTCTATACCTAACTCGCTTCCTTTTAGTGGTTACAAACACCATACCAAAGTTAATATACCCTATACTTAATGTGTAGGGTATAATAATAGTAGTAGTACTATATTACAATTAGGTAGTGAATGTTGTCCGGTCCAAAACGTCGTAAAAATATTATTGAAAGCCTTGATTTTTAACCAGGGAGTGTAAAGCTTATTTGTTTTTTTATTACATTGATATTTCAATAATGAAAAACTGTCATTATTGAAGTGATACGAAGGTATTTTGTAAAACTTTCTAAAAATTCGAATTTAACAAAAGAATGTTTCAACCTGCTGTTCATATCTTTTTCATATTTATGATTTAAAAAAGTTTTCTTTAAGTCCACTTAAATTAAAAATAGTTTTGGCCACTGATTTTAATATAAATTAATTATCATACTCTTATTTTTTTTTTATAATATTTTCTATTTAATCTGTACTATAATTATTTGTAATTAAAATTAATTTGTTAATGAAATTGTTTTATCAATTTCACACCATTCTGTTCTTATATCCTTTCATACATATTTTTTTTTTTTTTGTTTTTTTAATTTTGTTAGAATTTGAGAATTTTTTTTTTTAAATATTGCGCACGCATATCGATTCTCAGATAAAATTCTCTGAAAATTGAACTATAAAGAATTTTTATTCTAAAATTATATAATGGTAGTAAAAATATAAATATATATTATGTATGTTATGTATATGTAAAAGATTTCAAAAAAAAGAACAACATAATATTAAATTTTTGTTAAAATCTTTAATAATTTTAAATAATCATAATGAGGTTTTTTAAATACAAAAATAAATGACTTTCTAAATCTTAAATATATAGTTTGTTGTTATGACATTTTCTTTCAGACATTACATAAGATAAAAATTATATTTTTCTTGTACGTCATGTTTTTTTTTTTTTGCTTTCATTATACAATAATTATCCTTGCAAAAAGAATTAAGAAAAAATGAAAAATTCCAACAACAACAAGAATAATGTGAGAAAATAAAATTTTAACATAAAATAAAAAGCTTTTTGCTCGTTTATATGGTGTCACATAAAGCTTTTTTTTTTTATTATATATTTGTTATCGTCTCGTTTTTCACAAAAATTTTTAAATAAAAGTCCTTCTTTTCATTAAAATTTTTTCATTCGGTCCGAGTTTATCGGTTCGGCTTGTTGTTTTATTTTTCTTCTCTTTCGTAAGAAAGAAAAATAAAAAAAGTTTAAGTGTAGTTTCACTGTTTTTTTTTTTTTTTTGAAACTGGAAATTAATCCAGATAAATAGAAAATTTTAAGTTTTTCCAGAGAATTTTTCTCGGAAAAACAACATTAATACTTTTCTAAAAAAGAAAATACAGAATAAAAAATATAAAAAGATAAAATAAAACTGTGTTAAAAAAAAAACGAAAAAATTAAATAAACTCTATTATTTAACTGAAGCAAAGGTGAAAAATTATTTTTCATTTAAAAGTTTTCTTTTTCTTTTTATCGTAATTTCATCTTGTCATTTATATTCATATAAGAGTAAATAAAACCGAAAAAAAAAAAAACAAATATCATTTCTTTATTATTTTTTTCTTTATTTAATTTTCGTTACCTTGAATATTCTTTAATAATTTTTTTTTTTTTTTTTTGTCCTTTTTTCGTCCAATATCACATATTCATTGCGAATTTCATGTTTTAATATAAAGAGCAAAAAAAAAAAAAAACAAAAAAACACAAAACAAATAAGTGAGAAAAAACAAACAGAAAATAAAAACATTTTTTGTTCTGTCGTCCTTTTTTCATTCATACATTTTTTTTTTTTTTTCCCCATCAATACTAAAAATTGCTGTGTACACGAAAATTTAATAATATTAAAGGATAATAAATGTTAAAATAAAGTAAAGAAAAGAAAAAAAAAAAATATGCAAAATTTTATTTATTTAAAAGCGTGTTATCCTTTAAAAAAACAAGAAAAAATAAAAATAATTTAATTGTATATAAATTAGTTTTTTTTTTTATTACTTTTACTTTTTTTTTTTTTTTTAATTTTTGCTTTTTTTTTTTTTTTAAACCCCGTCGGTTGTGTTATAAATCCATTTAAAAAAAAAAAATTTTTTTTAATTTTTTTATGTGTTATTTTATTTAACATCACAGCACACACATAGGAATTTGTTTTGCAGCAGAAAACACAGGATAAACTTGTGGAATAAGATTAAAAAAAAAAAAAGACTAACTGAAATTTAAATTAAAAAGATTTAATGTTGTAAAAGAAAAGAAAATTAATTAATTTTTGATATTATTTTAAATCCTATTTTGAACCCAATTGGAATCCCAGATTTGTTTTTTTTTTTCTTGTTTAATTTCTTGTTTTTTTTTTTTTCAAATTTAAAAAAGGATAATCAGCAAATTTATTTGCTAAATTAATTGATCGCTAATGCTAAAACGGTAAGAATTTATACTTTTTTTTTTTTTTTTTTAAATTAATAATTAATAATTTAATATTATATGAATTTTAATAATAATTTAATTTTCTGGTAATTTTTTATATGTTTTTTTTTTATTTAAAACTGAAAATTTTTCTGCATTTTTAAAGTTTTTGTTGAGTGACTAAATATCTATTAAAAGATCCTTTTATTAAAAGTTTTGTAAAATCTTTTTTATTTTTGTTACATATTTTAAAAAAGAGAGAAAAAAAAAAAAAAAAAAACTTGGAAAAATCTGTGAATTTAATTTATTCAAATTGTTGCTTTATTTACAACAGGAAAAAAAAACAAAACATAAAAAAAAAACAAAAGAAAAATTACAAAATACAAAACTTAAATAAAGAAAAGAAAAGGATAAAATTACCAGTAATTTGTTTTTCTTTTCTTTTCTAAAATTAACTTTTAATACAAATACTTTTGTACATGTACATTTATTATTAATAAATATATATATATATATATGTATATATAATAAATATACATAATATGTCATATGTATATAAATAAGCATAATATGTAAATGACTCCGGATTTTCTTTTCTATAGTGATTCTATTGTTTTTATTTGTACTGGTACTGAATTTTTATTGTCTATAAATTGTGAGACCGCATGCAGTTGAAAATTTCATATATTAATTCAGAAAAGAATCCTTCCTTTCTTTTTTATTTAAAAAAAAAAAAAATATTTTTCTTTTTTTGTGTATGTTTGAATGTCTATTATATGAAAAGAATGAAAAAAAAAAAAATATATACATACATATTATGTACATATATGTATATATTAAAGGAATTTATTTTATTAAAAATTTTTTTATCCTTTTCTTTATTTTCTATTTTTTTGACCGATCGAAAACTGAGAATGAGACTCGACTAATGTTTGAAATATTATTTATTATGTTATTCCTTTTTTTATTAATTTTCTTTTTTTTTTTTTTTTTTTTTTGAGTTTAGTTTAGAATAATTGATATTTGATGATGATGCAATATAACATTATTAAGTCTTATATAACCGCACCCATTATAACAATAAAAAGAAAATATTAATAAATATATTTAAAAATAATTTATATATAATATTCAACAATATAATATGATATAAAATATAGGATTTGAGAGCATAATTGCTTTTTATTAGTTTTAAAATGATAGAAAAAAAAAATATTCTGAAATAATAATTAAGAAAAAAAAAAAAAATACGTATTGAAATTTAATAGATCAAATTTTTTCTATAATACGTATACCTATAATTTTTCCAAAATGAATTTTATAATTATGTGTGTTCCAAAAATCTCTAATAAAAAAAAATATTTTTTTTTTTTATATATATATATATATAAACCAAAGGTTAATTGAAGTATAGAATATACAGGACAATAAACAAGTTGACTGAACTTTAATTGTATGAATGTTTTATAATGAAAATTATACACTTTATACAATTTAGACTCATATAATAGTTGTTCATATAAATATTTGATATTTTTTACTTTCATGCCCCACCCAATTAATAATATTTGTTTTTAGCAGATCAACTTTAATATATTTTTATTCATCTAATACTGTTCCATCTAAAATTGTTTCCTTTCGATCTAATGAAATAAAATCGCTTATTATTTTCATTTTTTTTTTTTGGTTTTGTGCATCATCATGACTTGTATCAGATTATCACTCGTTCTTGTTGTATAGTGTGTTATATATATGATTTCATATAGGTATTAATTATGCATACTCTTTCTTTATATAATTTAATAATATTTTTGGTATTTTCTTAAATTTTTATTCCTGTTTTATTTTTATGATTTATTATTGCTCTAGATAGTTATTACAATCACAATTAGTCTTTTAACTTAATATTTTTGAAACGGTAACACTTTAAATTAATATATTTAAGAAATCTATGAATTTTGTAAAGTGTAGCTTCAAAATTATAATATTTAATTAAATGAAATCTACACTGTTAAAGATAGAGAAAAACAATTTTAATCATTGGTAGGTCTCATAAAAACATTAATTTTGTGGAACAACATTTTCATGCAGCCCCATCTATTACGAAGCTGCAGTCTCTTAAATTTTGAAAAAGCCATATTTTTAAATGCGCATATCTCCTGTTCTGCTTAACATTTTTTCAATCTGAAAATATCATTCGACAGGTATTTTTTTTTAAATTTGTAAATTAATATCAAAATTACATTTTTTTTTTTAAATTCAGTATTTAAATTTACCGTTATGTGAAAATCAAATTTTACATGATTTTTCTATCCTCATAACTCCGGAACTCTTTTATATAGGGACTTGAAATTTTGATGGCAGAAAGAAATTTTAGAATTAGTATAAGTTTGCTCAGAAATTGTTTTTGGACCACCCCCTGTTTACAAGCTCAAAGGGAACATAAACCTAAAATTTGCTAGTTTTAAACACCTGTAGGCTACAGGCTGTAGCTTAAGCACCTGTACACATTTTACTTCGGCAAGACATAAAAATTAAAGCTCCAGTAATATATTTTTATGTGCGTTAACGGTTTTTCTTAGTTATATAGGGTTCCGCACTTACAGACTCTAAAAATTCCAGAAAAGTCGTATTTCCAAATTTTTTCTTATATGAAATTTTTAAATTTTGGTGCAAGTCACAATTCCACACAGTTTGTATTCTCTTTTCGAAATGTGCGCTTTTAAAAACCGTTGGTTTATATTCTACCTTTTTTTTTATCTTGGAACATTCTATTATACAGTTTAGTCTTTTTATTTCATTTACCTAGTTGTAAAAAATAATTTTATTTTTTTAAAACTTTAAATAGTTAATTTTTTTCACTCATTGTATCTACTCAGATTCCATTTTTCAACTTTCAACAATAAATTTAAGTTTAAGAAAAAATAAAATTTGTTATATAAAGTGAACTTGTTTTTATTTATATCAAATGAAAAATCACTTAAAAGTCGCACCAATTAAGCAAAATATGTATATTATATTTATATGAAAAGTTTGTTAAAATTCTTAGCAATAGATGGCGATATGAAACTAATGCAAATTGTTTACTTAAACGTATAGTGCAGAAAAGGCCCTACATTAACATATACATATAAAAAAAAATTTAGAATAATTATTCAATTTTTTTTTACATTTAAATGATATAACCGACAATCGAGATGAATACATACTTAAGCAAGCAACGGGTTTTACTGTAAAATCGTGGATAATTTAAAATTTTATTACTGTTTTTCAGTCATATTTTTTATTGTTTTCTTTTATTTTTTTATTTTTTTCTTTTACTTATTTAGAAAAAGTTTTATTCCATTTTTTTTCAGTTATAAAATAGTTATAATATAAATACAAAGGAATTAATTTGTTCTTTTTTTCACAGACATTTTTCTAAAGGTCAATAAGAATTTTAGAAAAAACAAATCAATTTTATTAAAAATGTTACCAGCTATTAAAAATGTATAATAAAATTTTTTATAATTTCATGACCAGAAATAATAATAGAAAAATACATTTTAATTTTATGAGAATTTTCTTTGACTTTGAATCTAAAAAAAAAAAAAATGTAATCATTTTTAATAGCAATCAATATTCATTAAATTTAATATATAATTTATCAAATATTGATATGTAAAATGTACAGAGTGTTACAGAAATAAATATTCATTGTATTAACATTTTAGTTTTTTAAATATTAAATCTAAGTAGGACCAAAATTAATAGTAATTTATAAACTTAAACTGGTTCCCATACGTTTAAAAAAATTTAAATCTTATAGATCTTTTTTGCAATTTACAATAATTATTAACCTAAAAATGTATTATCATTGGGTGGCTAGATAGACAGCAAAAGTTGAAGCAGATTTTGATTGTAAATGTTCGATTTTTTGGTGAATAAAAATGTACCATTTTTTTTCTTTTTAGTAAGCAAAGTTTTCCGAAAAATACTTAAAAACAGTGAATAAAAAATAGTGTAGTCTAAAAATATTATGTCAAAGCTTTAAATCTTTTAAATCCAATGATATTAGAAATATTTCTTCATTTTTTAAGTGACCTTAGTTTTCAAATCGTAAGAA
Organism: Poecilobothrus nobilitatus; assembly: GCA_947095535.1. Classification (NCBI taxonomy): domain Eukaryota; kingdom Metazoa; phylum Arthropoda; class Insecta; order Diptera; family Dolichopodidae; genus Poecilobothrus; species Poecilobothrus nobilitatus. The sequence continues at coordinate 168,271,862 of OX352773.1, forward strand.
ATGAATCAAGAAAGAAGCAGAACAATGTTTTGCAGAACATTTTGTAATACTATACATAGTGTTCCAAGAAAATTTTATCTGAATCCCATCACTGATCAAATGTGCATAAAATAGTCATAATGTATTCTCTAGTAGTTTTAAAGAAATAACTGAAGCTTAAAATCAATGACTCAAACGGTTCAGTTTTCTGTGTGCTATTGGAGTCATAGATTGTATATATAGCAATAAGAAATTCTTCTCTTAATGTGGATGAATTCGTTGATAATAAAGTATTAATTTTTTTACATTTTTTAGCTAAAAAGTTTTAGCTCGTATTTATTCAGTGTTACTATTAAAATAATACTTCACTTTCTTCTTGCTACAATTTTATTTTTGTTTCTTTTTTCTTTGTAGTTTGTAATTTTATTTGATACTTTTCCAATTTGTAATATAATATTATTCTTGAGTTGAGTTCGTTCGCAGTTTTATTTACAATTTTTGACATTCTATGAGTTTTTCCCTTTGTTAAGTTCTCAAACGATTTTCGGGATAGCATCTTTAAGATGTTAAAGGTGAAAACTCAATGTACGCTTCCTACGCTTTGACAAATTATACGCTTTCAACGTTAAAGTTGAATATTAAGATTTATATAGAACGTAACTAAATGGAAAAGCGTAAAACGCATGAAATGCATAAAGTTAGTCAACTTTCAACTTTTTTGTGATTCTACGATTTTGAAATTTGAAAAAACAAAAATTGGAAAAATATTTAATTTAATTTTGATGTTTAATTTAAATTTTTTTTAATTGCTATTAGATCGTTGTCTTTTTTAACATAACATTATTAAAAAGTTTTAAATTAAAATTAAAATTAATTGTCATTTAAAGTTGAAGTTTTAATTAAAGTTAACAATAAAATCATCTTTATAATAAGAGCAATAATAAAACTATCAAAATAACATCGATTAACTCTAATATATCCATTTTTAGTTTTTAAAACTAAACCAGTTTTATTAAAAACCATTTATTTTTGTTTACAATTTTAAATTGCTGTCAAAAGTATTCATTGCGTTTTAACTGTAAATTGGTATCAAAAGTGCAAAATTTTGCAAAAAGTATAGGAAAAAATAAAACTGTCAAAGTACAGTATGCAGTATGTATTGAGTTACATTGAGTTTTCACTTTACTTTTTAAGTTAAAGCTAAAAGAATTCTAAAAGAATACAAATCTAAATGAATGAACTATGAATTTTTCTGGGAAGTAAAGAATAAAGAACTTCTATTAGAGAACATAATATCAGTTTTAAAGATTAAAAAATTTCTCTTATTATTCTGATATTCTATTTAATATAATCTAATCTATCTATATTGACCATCTTTTCTATTTGTTACCATAATATATTCTATGTATTATAGCTATCCAACCAATGGTGTAGGGGTTAAAACACCCGACTTTCATACGAAAGGTTTCGGTTTCAAACCCCGACTGGGTCATATACATTAATAAAAAATAATATAGATTTTTCTTATTTTATATAATTAGTAGAATATAATTAAATGAAAAATAAGTGTATATGTTCTATAAATTATAATTAATATTTTATTGTAAGAGCTATATAATAAAATAATAATAATCCATATTTCTTGTATAAGATAATAGATGGCGTCGAAAAAAAAAAAGAAACGTTTTAGTTTTGTACAATAGCTACAGCCGATTAATCAACGGCTTAGTGAAATTAATTATTCACGAAACTGAAGCTTAGTCAAATATGAATAATAAATGTGGATGCCCTTATGCTCCTTATAGGAGTGGCAAGGAAGGAAAAAAAAAATTTATAGTTAATAAGAACAATCTTAATCCTAAAAGGATTAGGCAATTTAAACGATCAAATTCTTAATGCTTAACAAGTAATCTGTCTTTTCAGTTGAAAGATGTCGAGTTAAATTCCATTTTGGTCATATCTAAACAAATAATACTAATAGTTATATTTTATATAATAATATAGTATCTATTATTATCACATTCTACTGGAAGAGATCACAAAATTATACTTTTATTTTCTTTATGTAATAATAAAATTTTTATACATTGATTACAAAATCCAAGTTAAAATAAACTTTTCTAATACGGTGATTTTTTTTATGTTGTTGAACTTGTATAAATTAATATATATTTAGTTCACTAAATAATGTAATTTTTTCATGTTTAAAATATAGCTAGTATCCTTTTTTGACATATTAAGTTTTCACTCGCGGGATTCACTGTTTATAAAATATATTTTAATAAGATAAACAAAAAGTTAATTTACGTTTGACTTGACAACATTTTTATTTATAGTAACTTTTTTCATAAAAAAATATATATATATATATATTTATATATATACAAGTATATATATATTACATATATATGTATATATGTGCGCAAATAACTTTTTTTAAGGACTAAACTAAAAAGTTTTGTAAAACACACATACTTGTACATATATCCATTTAAGATAAATATAAACATGTGTATATATATATATGTATATAATATATATATATAAATATATATATGTATAAATATAATCATTTATGGTTATTATTTAATATATAAACTTGTTAAATATAAATGAAAAGGAGAGCAATGAATGAAGAAAAGAAAATGAAATTTGATTTTAAAAGTTTACTATAGAAAAGAATAAAAGAATGGTTGAATGATTTACTGGTTGTATCGTATATATATACAGTTGATATAGTTGTGGTTGATAAAGTCTAGAACTAGATCTGAAAGGAAAATGTTCTATCATATAATATAAATTGAAAAAGATATTTATTTTGTTTATTCAATCGCAAAACCATGAACATAAGATGTATTTAAGAAAAATAACAATATATATTATATCTATAGGTAGTTAGGTACATAAATAGGTATATATTATAATATATATTATATATAGATATGTACATATTGATTTACTATTAAAAAAAAGTAAAATTTTTGTCATTTTGTTTACATTTAAAACTTTTGTTATATTATTATCAGAATTTTTTAAATTGTTTAGGGATTCATAATCAAAATATTATTGTGAAAGTATAAAGTAGATAAAAATGAATTTTTACATAAAACGAAAACAAAAAACAACTTTTTTGAATATTATTAACTTAAAAATTAAAAAAAAAAAAATTTTGTTACCTTTAGAATTTATGAAATTATATTTGATTATTAGATATAAGTTTTTATAATTTTTGATCAGATTCGGTATTGTAATACATTTCATTATATAATAAATTTTTGAATAAATAAACACGGTTCTTTTTGATACATTTACTTTAATGTCCTAATACATTAAAACTATTTGTTGGAATACTCTTTTAGGCTATTTAACTGCTAATGTGTCTTCACATGATCATATCTTCTTCACTGGATCATATTGGGCCATATCTTACTTTAACTTTGAATAATTTACTTTCTTTTTCCTGTAAAATTGGATCACTTTACTATTCATTCTTCTAATTAACTATCCGTACTTCTTTTAGATCAGATACCGATTGAATCTTCATACTAAATTTCAGGAGCTGTCTAGACTGTCTTTATTTTAATCCTATAAGTGTAATCTAAGCTTATAAAAAAGTTTATCTAAATCAAGTAGGTACTTTAATGATATTTCGATAAAATGATAACACTCTGTATTTAGCATAAATATGCAAATATTTCAGAGGGTAACTGTTTAGTCTAAAATTAAGAAAAATTCGTATGGGAGCGGAAAGGGGGTTTAACTCTGTCCATTTCAAGATATTAAGACTTTTATGTTTTTTGTTTTACATTGTTAATTGTCGTATATTGTTTGACTCACGTACACATGCATACATACACATACTCTGACTACACTCTGCAAGAACTAATTTAACCTTGTTTGAAAGCTTATTTTTTAATGTTTCATATCGGGAAGGATTTGTTATTCTGGAAAAATTACTTTTCAAATTAGAGTTAGAATTATACGAATTTTTTATATTTTTTAAATAACGGATTTTCTCTCTTATGATAAGTTATAAGAAGTGAAATAAAATTGTTTTTTTGTAATACCATCATATTTGCCAGATTCTGATCAAGTTCCATATTCTTTCATTCTGTATTTTACCTCCGTACTTTTGGATCAATTATTTAAAAACTAATATTAAAAATTTTATTTATTCAAAATAAATGTTAACTTTCATTTTATAATATTATAAAACTTTTCTAATATATACATATATATATATATATATATATATTCGTATATATAGGTAACAAATTATAAAAGACTTTTTTTTAAAATTACTTTCTAGTTCTGTATATATTCAAATCAATACAACTTTTTATTTATGTATAATGTGAAATCTACAGGTGGTTTTAACAGTTTTAAATGATGTCCATACCTGTAGTATTATATAAAAATTATAATTGTATTTTATAAATAGCTTGTAAAGTTATGCAAAATAATTTACAATTGCATTGATGAAATTTTAAGGTATTTACAAAAAAAAAACAAAACCAAAAAGAAAACTTTTATAATAGAATTAGAATACAATTTAATCATAAACATAATAAATAAAGATTTTTATCTGCTGATATATATCATGATTTATAATGATGTCTTTAAATATCAATCAATAATTTAATAGTATTAGTAAAACAAGTAAGTTTGAAATTTTATTAAAAATAAAATTTAAGAACTGGCGAAATATTTTCTAGTATGGTTTGAACTTTGTCACATATTTTAATTAATACATGAATAGACCTCTTATTTAACGGTTATTTTCGAATACTTCTATTTTCCTCAATCAGATTTCTAATTCTTAACAAATTTTTAAGAAAAAAAAAAATTTGAATTGAATGAAAAAAGTGCAATATTATTGAATTTGTGATACATAAATAATATACATATGTATCTATGTATCATAATATTAATTTTGATGCAAACTTCAACAAATATTTTTGTGAATTGCATGAAAATTATTTTGTACATTTATTACCTATAAATTTTAAAAATCTAGGCTTAAATTTTATTCTTAAAAAATTTCAAAAATACATATGTACATATGTATGTATGTACTTGTTTTTTACTGGTTTACAATTCAATTAAATTTTTAAAATAAAAAAATACAAATCATTTTTCATATTATATTACTACATACCTCAATGGAAGCGACGAATTTTTATTAGAATAATTACGAATACTCATTCCAATAATAGCAAATTTTTATATACATATGTACAATGCACACATTTGTTAGCTTTTATTTTTATACCCGTACGATAGGATCGGGTATAATAAAATTACTCCTCCGTTTGTAACACCTCGAAATAAGCGAGCTAGATATACCTTCAAAGGTATGGATCGGATCAGAAAAAAATTCTAAGACTTTTGAGCCATGTCCGTCCGTCCGTCCGTCAGCACGCTAACTCAAAAACTAAGAAAGCTAGAATCTTGAAATTTACACAAAATATTCTTGGAGTAATTTGTAGGTTCCCTATTTTTTTTGGTTGAGTTTGGACCGAAACTTAGGGTAGCTCTCGAACACCTAACTTTTAGATCCCGACATTTTTTTGAAATAGAGCTATGAAATTTTAACTGCTGATAGATCTCACAAAAATATTAATTTTATTTTTAATAACTTTTTTTAGTAGCCCCACCCGTTACGGAGCTACAGCTCCCCAAAGGTTCAAAAAAGCTCTACATTTAAATTGTTATAGCACAAGTTGTATAAGGTATATCTTCATTTTGAAAACGCCAAACGATTACTACTTTCATTAACTTTAAAAGTATATATACAATAAATATATATTTGTGGCATACGGTGTCTTAATTTACCGTTATGCGAAACTCAAATTTTGCAAAATCCTTTAACCCTTCTATCTTCTAAACGGTTAAAGTTGGAAACTTGAAATTTTGACAGAAGTTAGATCTTTGAAAATAAGTATGAGTCATTTCAGAAATTTTTTTTGTATCACTCCCCGTTTAGGAGCTGTAAGGGGTCAAAAACTGAAAATTTCCTATTTTTAAACACCTGTAACTTGAACACCTGTTAAAATTTTTTTGAAGTAGTACACAAAAATTAAAGCTTCAACATTATACTCTTATTTTTGTTAACAACTATTTTTAATAATATAGGGTTACTTTATAATTGACGAAAGTGTTACTTGATTTTTTCAAATTTTCTAACAAATTACTTTAACGATTTTTTTTCCATTTTGTTTTACTCGATAATTTGAAATTGTTGAGGATATAATGCGTAGTACAAAAAAATATAAATAAATAAACAACATAACGGTTGCTTGAAGAATTTTTATTTATATGATATTGATATATATACATACTTATATAATATCATGTTTATTTACATATCGTATATGTCACTAGTGAATGAATGATAAGAGTATAGATGTATATTATATAGCGCCGTATTTACATACATATATGTATTTTATTGTACTTATAAGAAATTATTCTGTCAATGGAATATTTAAATATAATATAATATAATATTTAAAATTATATTTACTATTTTGTACTAAGTAAATTTAATATACATTTACCGCTTAGTATTAAATGGTACTATAGAATATTTGAAAAAGTTTTGGATTGATAATCGTTATGTGGAAGGTTAAAATCTGCTTTTAAAGAATGTATAAACATATAGTTTGAATATATGTACAACCGATAATTCTAGAAATTATAAAATTCACCCAAATTATTTTAAAATACTAAAATATTAAAAAAATAATATTGTAAGCAAAGTGACAGGCTGTGAACATACTAACGGTTCGTACGGGTATCTAAGAGTTGACAAAGGCAACTGTATTCTTCCTCGTTACAAAATGTACTTTCATACACAATTTGTCATAATGATGTCAAACTCAAAAAATCTTACATATATTATACACACACTTACATATTATGTTCACATTCATTCTTTACACAAAACAGAAAAAAAACAAAAAAAACATAACAAAACAAAAAATATATAGATAAATACTTAACATTACATAGCTACATATGTATATAAATACATATATATCTATACTATTTGTATCAAACTACATGTATAGCAAAAGCGTATATTGTATAGAAACATAAACTTCGGAAAAAAGAAAAAAGGAGGAAAACAAAGGCTCATATATTTCCCCAATAATAAATACCAACTATAATTATAATTTAGTAGTTTTCAGCCACACACTATGTATTATGACATTCCGCTAAGTTTTGAATACAAGTACATATTTGGATACGATTTTTTTTTATTATAAAATCTACATTACATATAACATACATTTGTATGTGTGTTTAGAATCAAGATTTTTTTTGTTTTCTTTTCGAATCAAGAAATTTTGTATCCCATACGAATTTTTTGTAATTTAGACGGGACAGTAAAATATACTTCCACACCAGCTACAGGACTCTTTGTATATATATAAATTTGTTACGTTTAGATGTATGTATTGTATAAAGAAAAGTTTAAATTATTTTTATAATGATTAAAGAATATATTGAAAATGTGAACATTTTTTTTTAAACTTTATAGTGAAACTTTATGTAAACTATTTAATTATTTAGTATCTTATTCTATTTAGACCAAAAGAGTTTAACAGAGTTTATTTAGAGTTTTTTCTTATTTAAACTAAATTTATGATTTGATCATTGGTAAAAATTTCGATAGGTAAAAAAATCTAAAATAATTTAAAGATTTAGAAACTAACTTAACTTAAATACGATTAAACTACTTAATCTATAATTAAAAAATATTATGTTATTTAATATTTTGTGCTAATTCAAGAGAATTATTCAGCCAGCCACCAATAATATTGATTTAATCATTTATCTTTATCCTGTAATAGTACTTTATATTTTTACTCGTCTTATATATCTCAGGTTATAATCTATAAGTTTGCATGTAGCCCATCTGTTATAGTGATATAATAGCGGGACATGGTTTTGACTTTGAATCTAGTCCTTTTTCTGTAATCATGTAAAATGCTCCGGGTCAATAAATCTCGTGAAGATGTCTTTTTTTTTAGGTACACCTCATTGTGGTGGAAAATATGGATATTAAATAATTTTTAGGAGTATTTTGTGGTCTGTCCTTATAATTTTGAATAAATTTTATTATAAAATTATCGATTCTTATGATTTGTGTTGACAAATTTAGTTATTATTCGCATTTACGAGATTTTTTAATTTCTGCACGTTTTACGAGTCTTCGCTGGATATACTCTAGGCAATCTTTTTACGAAGCCAGATAACAATTTTTTTAAAATAAGTAAACCACGTTTCTTTGGCGATTTTCTTTTTTGATTTTACGTTCTCCAGGAGTGTGATTTTTACCACATTTCACACATCTGATGTCGTGATGTAACAGTTTAAAGCAGTGTTTTTGACATCTAGTACATTAAATTGCTTGAAATTTATAAATGTTTGTTACCTAAAGTAATTTTTTTCACAAGAATAGCGAATAGAAAACTAATTTTAACTAGTAACGAAATTATTTGAGAATTGAAAAAGTATAAACTATCTAGAGATAAATCTGGATAAAAAAAACTAAATTTTGATTATTATTACAATCGAAGATGAATATTTTACTCTAAGGAATTCCTATTTGAAAATTTTTGGCAGTAATATGGATAAAAATACATGAGCTCGCCAGGATTGCAAAATAAATTTCTATTTAAGATAAATTTCATTATTAAACGAGTGCAGTAGAGTAGACTGTGTCAACTCTGGGATACCCGTAAGAACTGTTTCTATAAAACTTGATCATTTTTTAAAAAAAAATTTAAAAAAGTTACGGACGTTAACTACGAAGTTATATTTATGTGAATTGTGGAAATGTAGACAGCACAACTAAATTTTACAGAAGTTATTGCCCTAAAACTTGATTATTTTTTGTATGATTTTAGATGCTTATCTTCATAAAGTTTCAACAGGTGCAAGAAGCCTGAATCTACTCCTCTATAACCCAACCAAATTTTACAGAAGTTTTTAGCATACAATTCGACATCTTTCTACTAAATTTTAGATACCAATAGCTTCAATAGACACTAAGTTATTTTCATGTAAAAAGAGTATTTGTATGACAGCTACCCGAACCTGTTGCATCAACACAACCAAATTTTACAGATATTGTTGGCCGATACCATTTTGCTAAATTTCAATATAAAGAAAGAAGTTGTATGGCAGCTACTAGATCCCGGCTGCTGAAATTGCTACATTTAAGTAGCGAAATTAACAATTTTGCAAAAGTGATGTAAACAAAATTACAGCCTCCTTTACTTTTTTAGTTATCGTGCGAATGAACAAACGAACGGACGGACGTACATGTCTTAATCGGCACAAAATAAAAATTATAAATATGATTACAGTATAGCTTCTTATTTTTTTATACCCGTATATTCATACATATAGTTCATAGTTCAACTTCTGTTTACTTAAAATTTGTTTGATTTGACCGAGTGTAGCTCAGATATACAACTCCGAAATTTACATAAATAAATATATTTCGGTACTTAATTAAGTCAGACTTAATTAAGTTGTAATACTTTATAAAATTTTATGATAATAATTTCTATAAAATTTGGTTTGCTCGAAGCAACGGGTTCGAGTAGCTAGATATCTTACAACTCCGAAATTTATAAAAATATCATCTAATACTTAATTAAGTTAGTATCTAAAATTTTGTAAAAAAAATGATTAAATTTTATGGAAACAACATATATTATGTCCATTCCTTATGCTATTCATAATCAACTCTACACTTTTACTACTTTCTTTTAAAACTATTATTGTATAGAAGAACAAAAAATTTTCCATTACGATTTGATTTGAAATAAATTGTCTAATAATTTTACAGAGTCATTTATATATTATTTCATTAAATTCATCCGAAAATAATTAAGTCTTATATAAAAATAAATTTTTTCCCCAAAAAAAAATATAAATTTTTTGGGTATTTATTATTAAAAATTATAGTCATTGTTTTTCTGGAAAAACAAAAAAAAACAAAAATTCAATTGAAAAAAAAACAGGAGATGAAAATTCAAAACAAATAAAAGATTAATGATTCCTAATTAATTTCATTCATAATAAATATATTAAAAAAAAAAATCCCAAAATGTCTTTCTTAATTATCTAAAAAAAAAAAAATAAATTAAAAAATAAATTAGATTCTGAAAAAAGATGTGCAGACATTCTAATTATTTTTCAAATAAAAATACAATATATAGGTATACATACAAATATTTATGTCCTTTTATTTGATTTGATTTTAAAAAACCCAACGACTTTTTAAAAACTTAATACTCATCAATTTATTATCAACATTTTAATTTATGTACTAAAAATAAATTTTTATTTTCTAATAGTCAAAATATAAAATCAATTATTTTAATGAATATATACCGACATTTTTCTATACGTACATACATATTTTATATATGTTTTTCTGTCGAAAATTTAATTCCCAATAATTAATTCCCAGTCTTTAATCATAAAAAGAAAAAAAAATTTACGAAACCCTTACCTACCTGTACAATTTCTAAAAAAATATTTTTTTATGTTTTTTTATTATTTTGGATTTTGACAAAGGACAAATGATTTTTCAATAAGCATGAATATTTTTTAGTTATTTTACAGTGAAAATTGAATAAAAGGACATCTTCAAATAGAAACCGAAGTGATCTTAAAAACAAGTAAAAATAACAGTAAGTCGATGCAACCGACTTATTTATACCCTACACCTAAAACATTCCAATTAAATTAAAAATCCATAAGTTATTTTAATTAGGTATTTAATACAAGCTAAAAAAAATAAATGCTGTTACAACCTTTGTACAAAATTTCAGGTTTCTATCTTTATTAAATTCGAAAATATGATTGTTAGGTCTTGGGAAGTGTGTGAAGGCACGCCGACCACCACCCCAATTCATCTAAAATTTTAGAGACATCAACAGGGTAGAACATTCTTATATCAAATTCTAAGTTTATATATTTATTAATTTCGAAGATATGCTTGTTTGGTCTGAGGAGTTGTGTGGCAGATACCCGAACAACCATTCTAATTCATCTTAAATTTTGGACAAATCAGGGATTCAGGAAACAACACCCTTGTACCAAATTTGAAGTTTCTGTCTTTATTAATTTCGAAGATATGCTTGTTCGTTTTTGGGAGTTGTATGGGAGGTACCCAAACGACCACTCCAATTTATCTCAAATTTTAGGCAAATCAGGGATTTAGGAAACAGCACCCTCGTATCAAATTTGAAGTTCCTATCTTTATTAATTTCGAAGAAATGCATGTTCGGTTTTGGGAGTTGTATGGGAGGTACCCGAACAGCTCCACCAATTCATCTAAAATTTTGGACAAATCAGGGATTCAGGAAACAACACCCTAGTACCAAATTTGAAGTTTCTGTCTTTATTAATTTCGAAGATATGCTTGTTCGGTTTTGGGAGTTGTATGGGAGGTACCCGAACGACCACTCCAATTCCTCTCAAATTTTAGACAAATCAGGGATTTAGAAAACAGCACCCTCCTATCAAATTTGAAGTTCCTACCTTTATTAATTTCGAAGATATGGTTGTTCGGTTTTGGGAGTTGTATGGGAGGTACCCGAACAACCACTCCACTTCATCTCAAATTTTGGGGATATCAGGGATTCAGAAAAACACACCCTCGTACAAAATTTTAAGTTTCTATCTTTATTAATTTCGAAAATATGCGTATTAGGTTTTGGAAGTTGTATGGGAGGTACTCGAACGCATGGTCCGATTTCGCCCATTTACAATCCCCGCCTTACCTTAGTCATTGTTAACCTACAGTATAAATTTCATCAAGATAGCATTATTATTTTTTGAGTTATCGTGCGTACGGACATCGCTAAATCGACTCCGGCGGTGATCCTGATTCAGAATATATATACATGTCTATACCTAACTCTATTCCATTTGGTGGTTACAAACACCATACCAAAGTTAATATACCCTATACTTAATGTGTAGGGTATAATAAGAAATGGAAAAATTAAGATAGGTATGATTACAAAATAAATTTTTAAAATGGTATTAAGCGCTGGTTACGGAAAACTTCGACATTTATAATGCAAAGTACAATGCATACATTTGAACGGAGGGCCCCAAAACGGTATCTTAGAATTTCTTAATAAAATGAAAAACAGTGCAATTCGTCTAATAAACATTTCTAATACCACCTAAACGATCTTTTCAATTTGCCTCCGTCGCTTAACAGGAACACTTACCCTATTTTATGTATGACATCTTATAGGCACGGCCTCTATTCAAAACCCTACCAAGAGAAACAAAAAAAACTTCAACTTCTCATCTCTATAATATGCAGTTCAAATTCTAAAATGATATAATATGGCTTACGTAAAATTTGTTTGTGATATGAACATCGCGAATCCGTACTTGTATTTCGTACTTCCGTACTTCTATTTCTTCCACAAGTTTTCGCTAAAATTAAGCGCGAAAAACGAAGATACAATGTATACAATGTTTAAAGATTCAAGTCAGAATATTAACAACTTCGTTTACAATAGTCCTGTTAATTTGAAATAAATTTTGATTATCTAAACTTAAGTTATCTCGTTTAAGCAGTCATATAAAGGTTATATGATATAACCTTGTGTTTGCTAAAATATGGTAAATGGTGTTTAGTGGATTAAAATCTGATATACTTATAGAATCGTGCTCATTGCAATCAAGTCAAAAAAATAGACATTGATCATATAAAATAGAAACACTTTGCATAAAAGTCCTTTTCGTCTAATGGAGGTTAAGGTTTTTTTTTCGATTATTAGAATAACTTTTACTTCGTTTTGATTTTCTTTACTAACTTATTATACAAGTTAGACAAGAATAATTAATTTTGATCTCAAAACATCAAGATCTTATAGCAGATTAAGGAAATTTACTAATATGAAGATTGCATTTTGGACATTTTTAACATGCGAATTTTATATAACTTTTATAAATTTTTAAATTTTATAAAGATGATTAATTTTTCGTCATCAAATGTCAAATTTTACAGAAATCAATATTAAACATTTTTATTAAAAAAACGTAATTTTTTTTAGGCTTACCACGTGGGAGGCATCTCTCATTTCTCTCCTTTTTTTTTTTTTGTTTGGTTTCATTATCAAATAATACCACAGAATTTCATGTTAAAAAGTGATTGAATGTAAATATAAATAACAATAAGTAAAATAAAATTTAGTTTTTATGTATATGTATATGTATTTGATTTATATATGTATATATATTATAATACGAGTATTCTTTTCTTTTGCATGAAATACAGTACATGAAATTTTACTGTCAATCACTGAAAATAGAATAAAAGTTAATTAGCTTAAGTGTTTCTTAATAAATTTTTTATTAATATAATATATAATAATAATTATAATTTTCTTATAAATTTCTTTTGAATAAATTTATATATATATATAAATATATATATACAAATGAAAATTTTTTTTTTTCATTATTAATTGCTTTCGTTTCCATTGAGTTAAGAGGAATTAGTTTAATTAACCAGTTTTTTAATAATTTTTGAATTTTTAATTATAATTATTTTTTTTTTTCCATAAATAAAAAATCGATAAAAATAGGTTTACATTTTTTAGTAAACAAATTAGTCGGTAGTCTGTCTCATTTTTTAATATTATATCATTTTGTTTTTTTTTTTTTTGTTAACTTTATATTATGTTCCATTATATCTCATTATCTATTCTTTTTAATGCACTAATGACTCTTCTCCAATATTCTCCATTAAACTATGTTGTCCTAATAATTTTTTTTACCTTCATATTTCAATAAAAATGCATTTAAAATAGTAAAATAAAATAGTGCCTACTGCCTCTGAATCTGCCGTAAAGAAATTATTGAAACCATACTGATTTTGTAATCAAATCTAAATTCACTCGTCATCATTTTGTTTTTGTCTAAATATTTCAGCAACAAAGTATTTAGTGGAAAGCTAAATTAGTGAGGACTGCCGTTTCTAAATCCTCGATAAAAAATTGAAATCGTATGATTTTGTAACTATAACTCTAAAATCCATCCTATAAATATTTTTTTTTATATTATATTTCAATCCTCATAGCGTCGTCTCACATTTGAATCTAAAAAAGTTAAGATTGTATCGTGTTTGGATTATGTAATGTTTGGATGCTATGATTTTGTTAAAAAAGTTTGAATTTTTTGGTTTTTTTAATTTCATAATTTCGGTATTGTGGAATAATCACGATATTATTTTGAAAATATCGCGAAAAGGCGAAATTTTAAAACACGAAACTTTGGCAGGCAAAATTTAAAAGTGCAAAAAACTCGAAATTTTAGAAATCAACCATGATCTTAAATTGTGGAAATTCGTACGATTCTTAGTTTATGTCTATATTTTGCTTTTCAATATGATCAAAATAAGATTATTTAAACGCTAGAAAGAAACATCTTCAGAAACACAAAATACAGTTTGCATAATTATTTTGGTTTAATCTAACGGAAAATAAACAGAAGATTCGAGACGTCGTATCAATGACTAAAAAAAATTTAGCGTTTTGTGAAAACCAAATTTTGCATGATTTTTTTACCTTCAACACTCCGGCTCGCTTTGAGATAAGAACTTCAAATTTTGAGGTAAGAAATAACTTTTAGAATTAGTATAAGTTTTCTCAGAAATGTTTTTGGTACCACCCCCTGTTTAAGATCTATTAGGCTCAAAAATTAAAAATATGCTATTTTTGGATACTTGCAACTTAGGCACCTGCACAAATATAATTTTACGTGCGTGAACGGTTTTTTTATTACTTATACAGGGTTCCGGACTTACACCCCCTCAAAATTGCTAAAATGTCCTATTTTCACATTTTTTCTTATTAAGCATATGAAATTTTAAAATTTTGGTGCAAGTCATAATTCTAAACAGTTTGTATTATCTTTTGGAAATGTGCACTTTTAAAAACTGTTGGTTCACATTCCGCCTTGTTAATTTTGAAGTTTACGAGTATTTTTGTGATTTTGTTTCCATTTCTAAATTTTTGAATGCAAAAATTTTGTGATTTAAGGCAAAAAAAGCAAAAAGTGTTTTCTTTGCCCACAAGATTTTTTAATTTTGTTGGTTAGGTATTTCCATTTAAAATTTAATACTCGTATAGGTTACAAAAATTCAACAAAAACAATAAAAAAATAAATTAGAATGTGATCCCAAAAATTAAAGTTAATAAAAACTTTATTTTTTTTCTAATAACCGTGTAAAAAAACAACAATTTAAAAAAAAAATTTTATTATTTGAACTCATAAATAACACTTTTTTTTAACAATATTAAATGCTATGCAAATTTTAAATTAGATTTCGCTGAATAATTTAAAAAAAAAAAAAATATTATGGTTATTTTAGTAACGTATACATCTATATATAAATATTTTGTCTACCATTAAAAATTTATAAAATTCCAAAATGAAATTTACTCGCACTTACTATTTTTTAATGATGATTTTAAAAAGTTATTTTCTTATCATGTCTCGTCCTTTTCGTCTTGATTTCACAATTTTAAATTATAAATCAAGATTTTTCTTTTCTTTTTAAATCTTAAGATTAGGAATCATTTGCAAATGGTCCTTTAAAGAAAAAGATAAAGATAAAAAACGCATTATTTTTAAATCAAAATTTAATAAAATGTAGTACAGTTTTGAACAAAATATTTTTAACAAAATGTTTTTATTATTTTGATAACCATTCCATTATAATGCTTCTAATATATCGAAAGTAAGGCAAAGCAGCTACACTAAGTTCCTGAAGATAATTTTGGACTTTAAATAACTGTAACCACAAATGTTGAATACAAATGTACAGTATGGTTTTTCAGATAAGGTTGTAGAGAAGATAGTTGTAGATACTCAATGGAGTTATGGGAAAATTTAGGAATTATGGGGTTAAAAATATGTAGGATATTTTGTAGAAAAATATTAATACATACGAAACATCAACAAATACCCTGAGAAAGACGTGCAGTTCCTCCTGGTGACTTTCGAGTTTTCCACCACCAACCCTCGTAAAAAGAAAACAAAAGTTCGATGGTTAATGTTTCCATACATGTCTAAAAGCTAATCACAAATTATTTTTCATACGTAATGTTTCGCCATTTTAAAAGTTCTACAATATAGGAATGTGACTCAAATGCTCATGACAGATTCTGTCGGACTTTTTGGTTATCATTCAAAAACTTTGACTGGAGGCATTCATGTTTTATTTCTTTAGAACATATTTTTATTTGTTTGTAATTCTTTATTTGTCTGTTACTTTTACTTTATTTGTTAAAATATGTATAAGAATTATAGTCTGTTCATGGTATTTTGTAGTTTACTGAACAGAGAACAAACTGAAAAAGAAAACTTTTTTAAACTGAAAAAGAAAATGATTATTTATTATTCTTTTCATTCTGTTTTTTTTGTTTTTTTTTTGCCTTTATTCTTTCTTTTTTTTTACTTTCCCCTTCAGAAGATTTTTTTGTTATTCGATATAGGATTATAAGTAGTGGAAAATTTAATACAACAAATCGATCTGCTGACAAATTACGATTCTTTTTTTTTTTTTTTGTTATTTTTAATGCAAAAGTCAATAAATCAATCTTTAACATAGAAAATGTAAAAGTTAAAGTTAAAGTTTTAAGTTAAAGGGAATATGGTAAACCATGAAACCTTGGCATTGAATGGAGGATAGGGTATAATTTACAAATTGTATTGAAATAAAATTAATAGTCATTCAATTTATATTGAATTTTATCTTTTATTTCAATGTTTTCTTATTTGTTTTGTTTTTTTTTTTTAAATCGTGTGAATCAAATCGAAACTTTCATGATTTCAACCCACATATTTAATATAGAAGATAATGACTGTATTGGGATTTTTATATATTTATTTTAAGTTAATTAAATTAATGGATTTAAGTGTATTTAATATAATACATAATATGTAATATATTATATGCCAGGTATATAGATTATTTATTGTAATTTAAAAGATCTCTAGAGTTTATTAAAATTGTATCAATTTTAATTTTATTGAATTGAAGCAATATTAATGAATAAATAAAATACTAGAGACTCATTAAATTAAAGGGCAAGAGTGAGCTTCATTTAATAGAAGTGCATACATATTTTGTATAAAGTGAAAAATAAAAAAATCATCTGTGAATTCTGTGTAATCTTTTGAATACAATAGTGTTAAATAAATAGTGGTAGATATTACCATCATATAACATTTTTCCTAACTCTTGTGATATTTAAAAATGCAAGACAGAAGTCAATTTATTACTTTTCATTCCCTATTCCGTATTCAAATTCACTTGTCATCATTTTATCTTCCTTCTTATTCAGCCTTTATATTCGGCAAGTAGTTAGGATGTTTATCTTCCCTAGGTACACAAGAAGATATGTTTAATAAGTAAACCTCACCCTATTAAGGAGATTTGGGATTTTGCGATTTCCTGAAAATTAAAATACCAAAATTTCTTAAAGTATTTTAAAGCCATTATTAATTTTAGAGTTTTTTTTGAGCTTTTGGGAATCATCGAAAGACACTATAGAGGAGTGAAAACAAGCACGAATCCTGTATGAGTGTGTGGGACTTTAATCCACTAAACACCACCTCCCTTCTTTGACCAAACAATAGGTTATAGGACCTTTAGTACTAATGTACTGCCTGATCAGAGGAAGTTGTGTTAGGCAATAAAAATAGATTTCAAATTGGCAGGCATATTGTGAGTTGGTTATAAAATCTACGGTTCAATAATTTGTTGAGTAGGGGTTTGGGGATCCTATCAAAACTTTTTTGTTGTTATAATATGTATGCAAAAAATTATTACGAGGGATTTTATAGTTGATTACAAAATTAGGGTAATGCGCTTTTTCCACAATTGTAGGTATATAATTGTAGGTATATATATACAAACTTTTGAACCAGAGGAAAGATTGTTTTTTTTAGAATTTTTTTTCCTATTTTTCCAGGTTCTTTTTCAACATAATTTTTCAGATTTTTTTCTTTGAAACAGTTTTTTATTCCAGATTTTCTTTTTTAAGAATATCAATAGGAATCTCGAGAAAGATATTTGGAATTTGAGATTTTTGCATTAACATTATGAAATCTGGGACTTTGAATTTTGAGGTTTAGTAATTTAGATTTAGCATTTAAGATTTATGGCCAACTGAAACAATTATATTATTATCCAAAACTTAATAAAAGCATATTACTTTTCACTTCATTTTTCATGTATATATAACTGATTTGGAATATTCTGAATTGCACCAAAATTTTGTAATTTTTCTTAGAATGTTGTATACTCGTATCAGAAAAATTTTAAAAATAAAGAGAGACACATTCTTCAATTTTAAGGAAAACCTATACAATTAAGAAAAGTCCCCTAACACGTCTAAAATTATAATGTTGCAGCTTAATTTTTGCGTTTTACTTTGAAAATTTTGTTGAGATGCGTAAGTTACAGGTGTCTAAAAATATCAAAATTATAATTTTTGACCCTTAATCGCTTTTACTGCGAAAACAAGTAAGGCAAAAAAATTTTTGAAGCTAACTTATTACGAAGGAACTTACTAATTTATTTTTGTTCTCAAAATTTTAAGACTCTATCGGAAAGCGTTATGAGGATATAAAGGAAGCAAAATCTTGCCAAATTTTACTATTTTCATATAACGGTAAATTTAATCATTTGATTTAAAAAAAATTGTATAATTTTGTTGTTAATTTATAAAGTTAATCATTTGGCGATTTTATTTCATTATCCACTTTTTAAAACTAGGATTTTTTGTACTTTCGAAAGGATATAGCTCCGTAACAGATGGGATTACATAAAAAAGTTGTTTTACTGCATTAATTATTTTTAAGAGACCTATCTTAAATGGTAAAAATTTCATTGTTCTATCTTAAACGGTGTAAAAGTTTTGCAAATAGACTGACAGACAGAGTGAAACTAATAAGCTACTAATAAGAAAAATGTTCTAAAAATTAGGGTTAGAATAGGATAATACTAAATTAGCAGCGAAATTTTTATTTCTGAAACTAAGTTTTAATGACACTAAGGATTATTTTTTGTTTTCTTAGGAATAAAAGTTTTGGACATCTCTATATTTTTGAAAAAGAGAATGTGAATAAAAAAAAAATTAAATTAAAAATTAATTAAATACATTTTTTAAATAAAATATAGTTTTTAAATAGAAATATGATCTTTTATGTATTTTACATGTTGTATATCCCTCTTAAATATAACAAAGGTACCTAATTATTTTCTTTAACAAGTTTGCAAAAATGTTTATTAAATAAATTATATTCTGTGTATTTAGTCAATTGTTATTCTATTTTTCAAAGTAAAATTTTAAAAGAATCCTAAAAAATTCTTATTTTAAATATAGTCCTTTCTCTTTTGTACGGGTCTTAAAACATGTGTCAAGTCATTGCCTTATATATTTTGTTGTATAATTTTTGTGTATGTTGTATATATAATTATTTTATGTTTACTTCCCAGAAATAAATTTTATTTATTTTTTTTTAAAATACCCTATTCAGTATATTTTTAACTATTTAAGACATTTTTCTTCTTAAATGTGAATTTTCTTTTACAGGGTAAAAGTTTTTTAAATTTAAATTAACATTTGTATTATAAATAGATATATCTATTCTGTCGATTTATATATTGTTATATTTACATCTCTACACGCCTGGTTTAATATTTTCAAAATATATTTGTTTATTATTATTATTAAGTATAAACAAATAAAATATACAACAGTTGGAAGAATTTTAAAAGCTATTTAAAAAGAAAAAATTTTTTTAACAGAGTTCATTTTTTTTTTTTCTAAGGGAGGTGGGAATTTTTCAAAAGCACAAGATTCTTACTCAGTAAACCCACCTCCCCCTTTTGGCCAATGTAATGGAATGAAACCCTTATCTGCGAACGCAATATATTGGCTAGGGAATAGGGATAGGAAAGGATAGGAAATGGATACAGAAACATTGAATTGGGAGTGGGACTGTAAGGAAACAATGAATCCGCCTATTATTATTACTATTTTGCTACCAGAACCGTTTCAACATTTACAACATGTAGTAGTATATAACACCTTACTACATTATTGAAGGCAACCCCCACTGTCACTGTAGCGGCTGTTATTATTGGTATTAGTATTCTTAATATTATTGTTATTTTACTACAGAGTCATGGCCATCAGTGGATTACAATGTGCAGCAGTATATAACACCTTACTTGCATGATTTAATCAAAGATAGCTCCACTGTAGCAGCTATTATTATTATTATTTGCTTTAAAATAATTTCTAATTATAGATTTTTTAATAAAAATGTCATAAAAATGAAAAGTTGTCACTAAACAAAATTTTTCCAAATAATATCCTTTAATTCGAATTTACATTAAAGTAAAGGATATTATTTTGAAAAGTTTTGTTTAGTGACAACTTTTGGGTATTCTAAAGAAACCTTTTAATTTTCTTGACATTTTATTATAAAATCTGAAAAGAACAACACTGTAAAATGTCTCTGAAGTTATAAAAGAGACAAGCGTTTCATTAGACGGGATATATGGAATAGATCCACTTCGAATATTAATTGTAATTTGATTGAAATAATGTCTTTTTTTTTTAAATACAAATGTTTTAATGCTAATAGCACTATCTTTCACTAACAATTTTCAGATAACTAAGCTTTGCCGAAAAGTTTAGGAAATCTATAGGTGTTTTGTATAATTAAAGAAATTCAAATATATTGGGAATATATTCATATTATTTAAATTGATTTAAACAAATTCACATTTCATTACCACGAGACTATCCTAGATGTTATCACATGTTGAACTGCTAAAATTAGAAAGAATCAATACAATTCTATTTGTCTATATTTGGTTGTAATTTAATATTTGACTTTAACGAAAAATGGAGTAAATTTTACAAATAAAATCGTACAAAATCTCCCAGCCGCAAAATTAAATGAATTAGATATACCCCAAGAAAACAACGAGAAATACATTGGAATGATGCTATTAGATGGTTAGCTAAGGTGGAAAGAACACGAGTCGAACTAAAATCGAAATATTGAGAAATGTATTCTGGATCGAAACTTTAGATTGCCAATATAATATAAAATTTTGTTATATAACCAAATAATTTAGCCTATTTGGTTGTACGGCATACAGTTATTGGGTTGTGCCAAACAAACAAATAGTCAGAGTATCCAAAATTTTGCAAAATAAAATGTTATGTTACATGGTTAGCACTTCATTAGTACGTACGAAATTACGGTTTACACAGAGTTTTAGAAATACCTGGTATAAACAAAGAAATAATAAAATATATACTAAAATATAAGACCCGTTTAGAATGCCTCATAAAAGTAGAAGCTTCTAAACTTCTACACTCTGAAAATGCCAATATAAGGCTTAAAAGAACAAAGCTGTTAGATTTAACGGTAAACGCAGATCACCTTCACAAAGGTATACAATTTTAGAAAATATATAACAGTTAGTGCAGAATTAGTTAGTCTTTCACACTAGTTTTAATATTTTAAGACGGAGCTAGTGTGATTAGTGAGTTAAAGTCTCACCTAACTGTGTTAGCAGCGTACAGTACCTTTCGATGATTCTTCCCACTATTCTTACTCAAGGAAAAAAAAAATATTTGAAATTCTTTTATTAAAATAAGATATATGTGAGTTATAAAGTACAAGTTAAAATGATTAGTTTACATTTGATATTTGTTTTTATTGAATGTCATTAATTAAAATCCGAAAGGCGAATGTTAGTTGGAACTGGTTGAAAACTAAATAAAAATATTATTCACTTTTACTGGTATCTACTCCGAATCTGGCTGTTCCGAATGAAATGTTAGTTAAATGTTAATGAAATGTTGAAAACCTTCAATATATGCGTTATTTTACATATTTCTGATTATAATGATTTGTTGTGAAGCGTAAAAATGTAAACATAAAACGAAAAATAAATAAATTTTCTTTGATGCAGGGATTTTATTTAAAAAAGAAGTTCAATTTTTTTTCTTATTGAAATAATTTTCTTATAACATCATTTACCTACTGATTTTTTCTCTGTATTCCTAAGGAATCATTATTATAATATAATTTAAATATATTGTACACATCAAAAAATATACAATGTTTCATTTTGTTTTTTTAAACCGAAATTTCTAAGATTTCCAAAAATTCCAAGGAATCATGAGTATCTTAAGAAATATTATAAAAATTTTATTGATTCTGTTGAGAGGGGAATGGAGGCAAGTGGCAATTACATATCTATACATTATTTTTTCTCATACATTTTGAATTGACCTTCAATATTGTTTTTATAATAAAAATATTTTTTTTTCTTAGAAAAATACAAAATACGCTATTTGATAAATATTCCTAATAATATTTTAATAATGAAAAAGAAGAGCATTTAGGGAGTTTGAGATTTGAGAGTTTCAATATGATAATGCTTTATCATATAGCATTTAACAATAATATGTCAAAAAAAAAAAAAACTTTTTAAATTTTTGTTTTTCTTTCACTTGGTTGCTTATCTTTGCGTTTCATTCAATGAAACATATTATGAACATATTATTCTATTAATATATCATTTACATTATTTTACGAACAGTTTGAGTTTAAATAAATGAAAAATTTGAATTTGATTTAAATTTTTTATGTAATTGGCTGTTTCACGTCATTTTTCACAGAAATCTGTCGAATGAAGACTTTCTAAAAACAAAATTTTTTTCTTCAGATTATAAAACTTTCCTTTCCTTAAACTTTTCTTTACATTATATTTGGTCGTAAGGGGGGTATGTAAAGAAAAACACACTTGCAACCTGTGCAGGGATCGAACCCACACTCCTACGGTTAATATACCACACGCCTACCTACTAGGCTACCGAAGCCCCAATTTTTTTTTTAAACTTTTATTTTATTGTGTATATATCTTGATACAGGCTTAACCTAAAAAAAAGTTTACAAAATGGTTTCATTTCAATTATTATTAACATTTAAAATAAAGTAATTTTTTTTGTTAATTTATGTAAATTTAATTTGACTTATATCTATCTATTTTAAGTTACTTAATTTATTTTATCTAAAGTACAAAATGCAAAAAAACTTAAAAAATCATTATTACATCTGGTTGTTTTAAATAAAATTGCCCTAACGTAACTTAACCTACTTAGCCTACTTAACCTACTTAGAACCTAAATTAGTAAGCATTTGCTTGCTATAAAATCTCATCCAACCACCAATATCGTTTTTTAATGCATTTGTCTTTGTCCGGTATGGACATGTCATATTTTAAATTATCTCCATTAATATTGCCAGGGTCGTATTCAATTTTTTTACATGTGGCCCGTCTATTATAGTGAAATAATATAGGGACATGGCTTTGGTTTTGAATGTAACCATTTTTATCCAAAAAGATAAAATGCTCAGGGGCTATGAAGCCAGTGAGCAAAGTCTTTTTAATGTACTCCTCATTGTGATAAAATATATGTGATATTAGACCATTTTCAGGAGTTTTTAGTGCTCTATCATAATGATCTCGAACTAATTTTATGATAAAATTATCGATTCTTATGATTTTTTACTTCCTTGTACAAGTATTTATTGGAATAATAATGCTTGTAGTCGGATTCAGGCTTTCGATGTTTGTTAATACATACTCTTATGCACTTTCTTTCCCGAAGCCCCAAATTATGTTTGATTAATTGTTCTTATAGAAAAAATTGCATACTGTCAGGGATTTATATTTATACAATTTTATTCTGTAATTATAGGTATCTATATTTCAAATACTATCTGGTTAACGTTTAAAACAATTTCATTATTACTTTTATTATTAATGTTTTGAAATTCATTTTTAAGGAAATTTTATTTTTAATGGTATGGGAAAATTTCTGGAAATTATTTTATTCCGTTTTTCTTTTTTCTTTATTTTAAAAATGGTTACTGTATTTATAAGAATTTATTTAATTTTTTTTTTTTTTTGTGTATTCACTAAGGGAATATCTTAAAAGGAAATTTTATTTTAAAAAAAATAAAAAATGAAATATTCAAATGTTTTTGACAGTTTTTCATTTCTATATAATTTATTAAAAAAAAAAAAAAAAAAATTGATAAAACTTTTGGATAAAAAGTGGGTGCATGCAAACAACTTGTTGTGTAGTCTTTTGTCTTTAATTATATCTTTTCAAAATATATTTTCATAATCATTAAGATAAATATAATAAAGTTTTTATATCCTAAAAAGAAAACTCTTTAAAATGAATATTGAAACTTTGAAATTTATTCTTTTTTTTATGTGTACGATGAAATAATGTTGTTTGACTTGAAAAACCCCAACATAAAATTGATAAAATCTCTTGTGTCACATTGAATTTGATTATTGTCATAATATATTTTTTTCCATTTTTTAATTAATTTAAATTGCATTATAACAATGATTATAAAAGAAAAAAACAAAAAAAAAATTAATCTCTTAGATTAAAAATGATGAAATTTATATTATTTTTTTTTACGCAAAATATTTAAGGATATCATATCGAATATTTTGTTTGCAGATTATCAAAATGATAATATATATATATTTTGTTTTTTATGAGGGCCGGTGGAATACTTCAAAAGTCACCCATAGTGATATATAGTGTTGAACTTTAACCAACCAAAACCACCCCGACTTTTAAACCAAACTTCAGATTGAAGCCTTTGATATAAATTTACAGTTTGGTTTACGGGATAGGGATGTAAATAAGGAATTTGAAGGAAATTGATAATAACTAAACGACAACATAGTTAATTTTTCTAAGCGTAGAATAAATTTTCCATAACATTTGTGACACTGACTTTTTGATCAAGATTCTTCAGTCGGATTTTGTTATGTGTGTCCGTCTTTCCGTCAATCTGTCAAAAAATAATAATTTCAAAAATAATTGATTTAGAATTCTCAATATCTCATTTTATCTTATTTTATTTCATTTTTATATAAATAGCAATTTGGCTATTAAAATTAAACAAGTTCCAGTAGCTTTTTCTCATGTAATTTTTTTTTAACAAACTTCAGTGTCTAAAGCTAAACTGGACATCTGAAGTTTTCTAAGAAATTATCAAATGATAAGAACTTCAATAAAAATAGGTTAGTTTGACCAAACGAATTCGAGTAACTGTCTCTAAAATTTGGTTGATTTGACGCAACGGGTTACAGTAGATAATCATACATCTCCGAAACTTACATAAATATACCTCGGTACTTTATTAAGTCATTATATCTTAAATTAAGAAGAAATTATCTTGTAAGAAGTGATTAAATTTTATTGAAGCAGCCTATATTATGATAGGGATATCCTAAAGTTGTGACAGATAGTTCTACATTTTTCCTTGTTTTTTGTTCAATTTCATTTTCATTCAATATAAAATGCAGTTTTATTCGGTTAAAAGCAAAAATGGAAAGAAAATTGATTGAAAATTTCAAATTTCAGATTTTTTTTTTGCAAATAATGATTAAAAAAACACTCTATTTCTCAATACACAACGGATTTTATTTTTACCAGTAGTTAATTTAATATAACTTTTGCGATTGCACAATTTAATTTATAGTCATATATAAAACAGAATAAAGTAAAGTAGAGATTTTAATCGTTAATATGTGTATGTTAATTCTCTTGTTTGATTTAAATGGTTATATCATAATAAGCTCAATATATTTTGTTATACAAACTTACACACTTTCAATTTGTGCATTTTCCTCGAATATAGGAAAAATTTTTTGCTCATTTGTATTTCCTTAATTGTTATAATCCTGGAAAAGGATATAATTTATTTTCGTTTTTGTTTTAATAGCTAATTAACAGTTTCCTTTTACGAAAATTATTTAATCATTAATACATAATAATATCTGAAACGAATTTTATTCAATTTTCACTATCTATAACAAATTTATATAAAGTTTTGTTTGTTAATGCTTATGGTGTGTGAGATTTACTATTTTTAGATTTCCATTAACACTATTGTACACAAAACACTAAGAGAATAATCTAAATATGTACCATATAAATATTAATAATAGAAGAAGGTGTTCGAAAAAAAAGAAGTCTATATAGTAATTTTTTATTTATTGTTGAAGCCCAAATGTATAAATTTTACTTAGAAAATTTTTTTTGTTTGTTTTAAAATCATTTTCTTATGTTGATTACAAATATTTTCCAATAACTTTATTATATATACGTGTATATTCAACTATGTATAGTTATAGGTAAATTAATGGTGGTTATAGCTCATAAAGGTTATTTTAAAGAACAAAAGAAACTAAGAATATTTTCAATATTTTGTTCCTAATGTTGTAAAATGTTGCTCCATAAATTAATGTCCAACGAAAGAACAAAAAAAAAAAAAAGAAATTAAGCTCCAAAAATTTTTACTTCATAATTATTTAATACCCAAAAACAAAAATGAAATCAGACGCCAATGAAGGTAAATCAAAAGAGAATCAAAGAGAAATAAATTGTCCCAAAATAAAAATGAAATAACACCCAAAACTATTTATTGTTAGTAAAAAGTCATTGTATATCAAAATTTATTTGTTTTAAAAAAAATTAAGCTTTTCATTAACTATTTTACTTGATGGCATCTTTCTTACATTTCATCTATTATGGATGGCATATGGGGTGTTGAAGCTGCCGTTAATACAACTTAATGGAAAAGCTTAAAAATATCAACTTTCGTAAAAATATCGAAATATTATTTAAAAATTTTAAACACTTTGAATTTGTATTAAACTTTATTCTTTTAAAATTTCTGGAAAAAGCACATATTTCCCAAACAGAAATATAGAGTAAAATATCCGCCGAATTACTTCTTCTTCATAGATATTTCATCGATATTTTTACTTAGAATAGTAAAAGCTAGATCCAACATTTACAATGAAATAAAACTCGAAATTATGAATCAACACTCTAAATAGAGGTTTCATTTCAATACAAATTAGGTTCAAAGGTGCCCATATAGGTTCCCATATAAATTTTTGGGTGCTATTTAATTTTAGGATGTCATTCTTTAGGTGTTATTTCACGTAACAATAAAATGATATAAAATTTAGCATCAATTTTAGTATGGCATTCTTATATTAAATTTTACAAGAACAGTAAGATTTAAAGCAGGGTGTGTAGGTGGTAAATTGTATAATTTTGAAACTTTTCTTTTTTATGTGTTCTATACGAGTATACATGAAGGAATTATTTTGAAATGAATTAAAAGCCCTGTGTGTGGGATATAATTTGCTAACAAAAGAAAAATTATATTAAATAATTTGTTTTCAACGTGTGTCCAAATATAAAAAAAAAAAAAAAATATGAGACCAGTAATTTTGCAATTTTATTTAAAAAAAATCTTTATTTTTTTAATTTATATTTAGAATTTAATATTTATTTTCTGGATAAAAATAATTTTTTTAAAAAATATATGAAGTGCATAATTCATTTAAAAGTGTTTTTTTAATAGGTATTGTAAAAATAACTTTTGTATATTAATTTTGTCTTATCTCCTCTGCACAATAAATTTTTATTTTATGGAGGTGTTATATTTATATCTTAAGATTTTTTATAATTTTAAATAAAAAATCTTTAAACAATCAAACCTGCTGTTGTTTATGGAATTATAATAGACAGGGGATTATACCCAATTTTTTTCTGATTGGTAATTGTTTTGGCTGTTTAAGTCGCTGCGACAAAGCAGTATTTTGGAACAAGAGGGACAATATACTAGGAAAAAGAGATGTTAATTTGGATTATCACTCCATTATGAGAAAATAGATGTGAATGATGTGATGTGAAAATATATTTCTAATATTACAAGATCAGAGTCTAAATAAATTGTTCAA
Organism: Poecilobothrus nobilitatus; assembly: GCA_947095535.1. Classification (NCBI taxonomy): domain Eukaryota; kingdom Metazoa; phylum Arthropoda; class Insecta; order Diptera; family Dolichopodidae; genus Poecilobothrus; species Poecilobothrus nobilitatus. The sequence continues at coordinate 168,299,799 of OX352773.1, forward strand.
CGAGTCTTTAGCGGCAACAACATAATTAGGAAAGATTTTAAAATTGGTTGTAAAATCAAAGATATTCACTTTTTGCATTGAATCTTTTCTTCCCATGGTATTTTGTGTTTTTGGGATATTGTGTTAGTTAAATTGAGAAACGGGAATTTGTACCCAGCCCAATTTGTTATTGTAATTTTATATTTGAGTTATAAAGAATAATGAAAATTATTGGTGTGCATTTGGATATTTAAATATTTGTTTGTTAACATAACACGATATTTTATTACCTTTGAGTTATTAGGTATATGTTTTTTTTTATATTAAAGTACTAATTATTATTAGGGTTGTCATTAATTTGAACCTAATGTAAAGTGATTTTTCTAAATATTGCATAGTCTGAAATCAATTCAAATTTAAAATGAAATAAATCAAATTTTCGTTTTTACTGCAACTGAAAGCTGGAACACCCGAATGTGAGGTTAGATTTTTCTAACGATTGTCCACCTGTCAAAAAAACTTTGCGTCATTTAATAAGCATTAATACGTATATATTATTTTTTAGTATTATTAGTGTGCTCATCCATTTACAGAACTATATGAAATGATTGTATTTATAATTCTGCAAAATAATTGTGTGTTATAAAGTCAACTGGATTGTTAAACTATTTCTCTTTTTAATGTTACGTTTTTTAATGTTACGCGCTTTTTAATGTTACATAAACTTTCTATTAATTTGCGAAGAAAATTCTGTAGTTTTAAAGTCTTAGACGTTACCTTTTCTAAATATAACAACCACAAATGCCATCCAATATCCTTTGAACATAGCATTATTATAATCATTATTCAAAAATTGGTGGTATGTAATTCGAAATAAGATTATTCGTTTTACAACGATCTGAAAATTCTCTTATCCAAAGCATAATAATCATTTGTGATAAATCAGATGTATAAAAAAAAACGTTATTCATAATTTTAATATTGGATCACAAAAATATTAAAAAAATTTGGATTAGAATAAGGTCCTGCTACAATAAAACACAATTTTACGTAGACATGACACAAGAGCCGTAAAGAAAAGTTAAAATGTATTAAGTTGTATAAGGAAGGTGAAACAATTATTAACGTATAGTCATGACGTTTATTTACACAGCTAAGAAAAAAATGTCAAATGTGTTATTTTGCTATATTTGTTATTCACATTAATATTCATAATATTCATATTTGATGTTTTTTTCTTAGAGAAAATGAATTTCACAAAGAAATTAATTGAAGAAGTTAAAAAGAAAATCCGTTATTAAATAAAACATTCTCAGATAAATAAGGAAACAAATTCATGTCAAGAATTTATTTTACAAATTCATATTTTAGGTAGCAAAAAATATAACAAATATATTATATAGAAAGTCATAAGTTTATGTTTAAAAAAGTCTTCGTGAAGTCTTTTCCTTTTATTTTAAAAACAACTTCAAAAAAATCCATCCATTTCTCTGCTTAAATTCACTATATAATCGTCACCCAAGTTACATAATATCATGTTGACATAATGTAGCATAAAATATGTGTTGCCATAATGTAGCATGATACATCACGTTGACACAACTTAATATAATGTTGCATGGTATTGAGTTGGCATAATATAGTAGCTCATTCACCTTTTTTTTTAAGCATTTTCATATTTTCACAATAATAGGAAATGCAATTAGCTTTCCTGGTTAATTGATGTTAATAATAAATTTTAAAAACAACATTATTTTTGATGATCTTAGCATTAAGTTAATTTAAGCATATTAATAATATATAAGTATAACTTTGTAAAATAAAAATCAGTCTTAAGACCAAACTAAAAACTAAATATTTTTACTTTCTTAAACAAAAACAAAATTCCCACGATCGTCTTTAATTTTTATGGTTTAGTCTCAAATAAAAAAAAACCCCATAAAAATTTGAATATCTAAAAGACATATAATTTATATATTACAAAAAAATGTTTTTAAATTTTTCGTAATATACAAACCTCATAAACAAAACAAATGTCAACATAAAAGTAAATATAACTTTCAATCTTCTAAACGTTTTCATTGTGCAAAGAATTTTTGTACATGGCGTAAATTGACGTAAATGAGCGTAAAAACTTTTAAATATTGTGCAGGTATAAAATGTTTTTCTTAAATTTTTACTCAATGTTTTTTTTTGATCGTTTAAGAAAATATTAAAAATTTATTAATTTTTAATTTTCTAAAATATGTTTTTATACCCGTATGAACTATGTTCAAGGGTATAATAAATTTGCCATTACGTTTGTGACACCTTAAAGGAGTCGAGCTAGATATAGTGTCAAAGGTATGGATCGGCTCAGAATCGAATTCTGAGTCGATTAAGCAATGTACGTCCTTCTTGCACCTCTTGGAACTTAATGAAGCTAAGCGTCTGAAATCTTGCAAATGATAATCAAGTTTTATGGTAACAACTTTTGCAAAATTTGGTTGTGCTGGTGCAACAGGTTCGGGTAGCTGCCATACAACTTCCCTTTTTAAATGAAAATAACTCAGTGTCCGTCCGCACCATAACTCAAAAAATAAAGGAGCTAGGAGGCTGAAATTTTTGCAAATTTGATAGTTGATTGATAGTTTTGCTATTTAACTCCAGCATTTTCGGGTTCTCCGCCGGGTTCGAGTAGCTGCCATACAACTTCTTTCTTTAAATGGAAATAACCCAGTGTCTATTGAATCTAGTATCTGAAATTTTGCAAATGATGATCCAGTTTTATGGCAACAACTTCTCTAAAATTTGGTTGTGATGATATGACAGGTTCGGATAGTTGCCATACAACTTCACTTTTCAAATGAAAATAACTCAGTGTCTATTGAAGCTAGCTATCTGAAATTTAGTCTGAAATTTATTATGCAAAAAACTTTTGTAAAATTTAATTGGTCTAAAGCAGCCGGTTCAGGCTTCTTGAATTTCTTGGAACTTAATGAAGCTGGGCGCAATAGATTCGGGTAGCTGTCATACAACTCCACAATTTACATAAATATATCTCTGTAGTTCGGTACTAAAACATCTGAATGTTTTAGAAACAGGATATATTACGTTCATACGGGTATCCCAGAGTTGACACAGTCTACTCTACTGCACTCTTCCTCGTTTTTTTATTAAATTTGAAAATTTCCACTTAAATGGATTGTTTTTAAATTCAAAAATTTTTGATTTAATATTAATACAATATAAAATATTGAGTATCTACCGATCCAAAAGAATTTCATTTAATCATATTCGATAAAGAAACCATGTGTTTAATATAAATTTTAAATTATTAGCAATATTATTTTATTTTATTGTATATAATTTAATTTTAATATTAGCATTTTGCTCCTATTCTAATCAATCAATCACTAAAGAGTATTCAAAAAGAAAAGTATTTTTAAAATTAAATTAAAATTTTCTAAAAAAAAAAAAAAAAAAAATGAAATTTATAGATACATTTAAATTATATTGATTGAATATCCTTTTTTTTTGGTTTTCTTTATTTTATCCCATTTTAATGAAAGTAACTTTTGTCATATTTATGTTGTTTGAAAGTATCGTTACCGTTATTATGATTTAAAAAAAATAAAAAAATATGTGTTCTTATATATTATTGTTCTTTACAGGACATTTTTGTACAACTTTCTCATTGTTTATTTTTTAAAATATGTAATGACATTTCACAATTTTACAATTTCTACCATCACAACCAAACGGTTACTTATATTTGGTTTTATTTAAATACCAATCTACCAAATGGTTACTTATGTATATTTCGTTTTATTTAAAAGGTCTAAAAGATTGTGAAACTAATGAATCTGCTTCTTTGTCCAATGCTCTATTTGTCAAGGCGTATAGTAACATTTAAACTGATAATGATAAATATCAAATTGGTTTTGTTCCTTAAACTCGAAAATAAGCAAAGTGCTTTAGTGCCAGAAAAAATTATCAGGCGAGCATTGCCAATCAATGCTTAATTAATCAGATCAGAAGAATCAGATTATTCGATTCCTAAAAGTTATTTTGTTCTCAATTTTTGTTGAACAAAAACTCTTTTGTCTTGTACTTTTCCTTACAGAATATAAAATAAAATAAATGTAAATGTAGATAAAAAGGAATAGAACTTTCTTCTTTTTAACATTTTGTAGAGTTATGTTGCTTGACTTGTATATAGTTCTGTTCATGGTAATAACATTTTTTAATCTTAAAATCTAATTTATAACATTAACATTCTTCTAAGTCTTGCAAAGCTTATAAGAGAATAAATATGAATAAGACGAAGAAGTGCCAAGATGATTTAAAGTTAAGCTCCGCCTTCTTTAATTAAATTTGCCTGTGTATAGTTTGTTTTTTCTTTTGTTTCATTCACTCCTATAAAGAGCCTAGACCATCGACTAAGACATATTTTTTATTCATATTATAAGCTTCAGTTTTTTGTATCATTATTTTCAGTAAACTGTCAATTAACCAGTACACCGCATTTAGCAAACAAAAGTGACATATCTATTTTGACAGACGTCGTTAAAATAGGTGGAAAAACTGATCTTGGAGTCTTTTTGACGAATTAAACAAGTACATAATATTTTCCAAGTACATAATATAATTTTCCAAGTAGATAATAGAATTACATTGGACTCTGATAGTTAAGCGATAATTAAATATTTACCAGCAAGACCTAACCTAAAATGGTAGAGGGGTGTCGAGAAGTATTGAAAATACACTCAATACAGAATAGTATCAATTTGAATTGCGACGTAAGATATGAGGTTATTACAGAACAGAAAACGATCTGTCTGCACCTGTCCTAATCTGTCAAGTAAAAGACGGAAATATCTCTGTACTTTCTTCTCCAAAATATATAGGTGGAATATCTGAAATGAAACTGAGAAGCTTCTTCCGTTAGAGTGGTATCATTGTGACATAAATCTAGGGAAACTTAACACGAAATCTGGTCGAATCTGTTCTTCTACGTTTCGAAAGTACCTACATTACGAACCTAGAGCATAGTAATTACTGACACGTTAGCTTAGCGTTCATAAATAAAAAAGAAATCCCAGTACAACATTTTTGAGTAATTATTACCAAGTATAACTTCACAAACAGGCAGCTAAACACAAAATTAATAAATATGGTATTATTTTGAAAAATAATAATTTATAAAATAACAAATTTAAAAAAAAAAAATAATCGAAATTAAATCGTTTCAATATTGCGTAATATAATTTCGGATTGACATTATACAGAATACATTTTAGACTTCAAATCTCTTGTATTAATTTAAAAAATTGCCTATATTTCAATTGTTCAAATTTATTTTGAATACCATAGAGAACCTAATTTACTTTTTAATGTCAAGAATAAGGGACGGATACTAGAGATATAGAACGGGTTGTTGTTATAAATAAAATAGGAAATTGATGGAAAATTGTTATTTTAGAATTTTCTTGTTTTTTTTTCTTTTTTTTTTATTCTTTTTAATTTTATAAAAATTTTATACATTGTCAAGAGATACTTTGATAGTCTCTACTTTATTTTTCTTGTTTCTTTTTCAAAGAATTTTTAAAGAAATCGAAAAATTTTTTACTTTTATCACATCGTAATTGGCGATGAAAAAAAATTTTTTTTTTTTTTTTTTTGAGAAAATTTGAAGAGTGTTTTTTAGGACTGAAGAAAAATATGAAAAAAAAAAAAAAACAGAAGCAAATAATAAGAAATGGGATGTGTCAAATTAAAATAAAATTACTCATACCCAAAAAAAAAAAATTAAATTTAAATTTTTGTTTTTTTTTTTTTTGTATTTTTCCATTTCATTTCGTTCCATTTCATTTCATATCCGGATAATTTTTTTTTTTTTAAGTAAAAAATTTTTTGCCCTCCATTACCATTAATTATATGTATTATGATGATGGTTATATAGATGTTGCTGTTGTATAATGTTGGTGGAAAATGTAAGGGATTATTGGATAGAAAAAAGAATGTTTTTTTTTTTTTTGGTGCGTTATTATTAAGTTGTCTTTTGATGTGAACAATCAACTAAAAAAAAAAATATTTTTAACGCTTTTAACTTTTTATTTTAAGTACCTTTTAAGAAATTGAAGAAATTCAATACAATCTAATTTAATTAGAGCTCAAGTAGACTTATTTTTTTTTTTTATTTTATTATTAAATGAACATTTTTTTTATTTTCAAATTAAAATTTTAAAAGTTTTAATTAAATATTTTGTAAAGTGGTTATTAATTATTGAAAAAAATTATCCAGTACATAAAATAATTAGCCTTCAAATTTTAAAGATAGTTAATTGTAGGAGATTTTTAAATTTTTTTTTTGAAATTTCCACGTATGATACGAAAAGTAAAGGTTATCTGAATTGTGGGATGGCTAATTATATGTAAAATGCATTTTTGAACTTTGTCGATGTATCTCAATGAAGTTTGCGAAACCATCAGCCCAAATGTAAGAATTATGTATTGAATCTTATTTCGAATATATATGTTTTGTAGAGTGAAAGAAAGAAAACCGAAATATTCGGAAGTATTTTTAGCTATTTTGAATTTTTTAAGAAAAATATCTAAAATTTTGCTTATTTATTTTGTTTTTATAATTATTGTTATTTTTAGAAAAATCGTAATTTGGATTCCCACAGATATTTCATATGAAAAATCGATAACTCTTTAACCAAAAACTTCGTTCCAAAAAGTCGTTATACCAAGCTAAGCTTCGTATATTAAATGTATGAAATTAATGCAAATAATTCAGTTAAAAGGCAAAAATGTCGATTGCCTGTAACAAAACCGAAAGAAATAAAGCCAAATGACTTTAGTTATAATAGAATACAAAAAGTTTATGTTAACATTCATTTGAAATAAAGCTGAAAACAAAAATTTTATGTTTTCGGCTTTATTTCACATACGTTTTGAATTAAAGTAAAAAAAGTGGCATTTTGGGCTTTATTTCAGCTAAAGAAAATGTCAAGACAGAACTTTTCAGTACTGTGCTTTAAATATATAAATCTGTACAGTTATAGCTGAAAACTATCTTAATATTAAAATGTATGATGATAAAACTTACAATTAATATTTTAGCGGTTTATAAAGGAGATTTTTCTTCAATGGTGCAATGCAAGAGGTAGGTTAGCAAATCTTAAATTAAAGAAAAAATCTTAATGGTTTTGTAGATCTCTCTTGAAAATTCTTTTCATTTTGCTTCATAATTGTTATAATTTAGATTTGATATAAAAAAGAAATCTGTGTAACATAATAGAAATATTTTGCTGATTTTAATATATTTTTTTATATATATAACATTTTTTAAACAACAGTTCTAATACTTTATTTTCTTTTTACAGGTAAGTCGACAAATATTTATATGAAATTTATTCAACAAAAAGGTAAAAATTTAAAATACATTATGTATTATATAAATGCAGCCAATGATATAGTGATTAAGCCACTGGTCTTTCATTCGAAAGGTTTCGGATTGAAACTTCGACTGGGGCATTTAGATTAATAAAAAATAATATATAGATTTTTCTTATAGTATATAGCTATGGTAGAATACGATTAAATAAAAAATAAGTCCATATAGCCATTAAATAATATATAAGTCCATAGGTAACAGATGGCGTAGAAATAATAAAATATATTTAAGTATTACAGTCTTGTGAAATACCTACAGCCGAGTAATTAACGGCTTAGTAAACTTAATAATATCACAGAAACTGAAGCTTAGTTAAATATGAATAATAAATGACTTAGTATGAATGCCCTATGCTCCTTAATTATAGGAGTGGGAAGAAAGAAAAAAAAATATAAATAAAAGAGTTAAGCTAAACCTCATAAAAGATATGAGTTTTATTTCGAAAAAAAAAAAATGTTTTTTTGTTACGATTTTTGTTGATGAATTTTTAATTATTGTTATATTATTATATAATAAAAATAACTTCAAGTCTGTTTTTTATCTTTAACTTTATCTTTGCATATTAGATTTTTTTTTCAAACATTAATAAGTTTACGTAAACATTTTTCGTATAATCGTTGTAAAAATAGGATAAACTAAAATTTCTCAAAGCTATAGATGTAGTTCTGAAATGTTCTATTGCCTTTGTGACACCTTAAAAAAGATGAGATAGATATGTAAAAGTATATAATATATTTTAGCTCAGGATTATATTCTGAGTCCATTTAGTTTTGTACGGACGTCAGTAAGTCCGCACGCTAACTCAAAATATTATAATAGAGCTAGAATTTTGAAATTTTTACCATTTTATTAAATTTTTTAAAATTTTTGTTTCGCTTCTAAAATTTAACAAATTTGATTGGTGGGTTAAAGGACCTGTCATACAACTTCTTTTTTATATGAGCATAAGTCACTGTCTAATTGAGTTAGGTAATTAAGTTGGTTAGCTGTGATACAACTATGAAAAATATATCTTCATATCGTGGTACTAATTTATATTAGGCATCTGAAATTTTGTAGAAGATGATTGAATTTTATATAAACAACGTATTATAATATTACGTTTGTGTAGGTATCCTGTAAGAGTAGGTATCATGTAGGAGTTGACACAATCAGATATACAATCTTCTTCTCATTTATATTCAAATATTGTGGTACTCATCCAAAGAAAAGAGTATATAAAAAATAAAAAATTTTAATTAGAACTTGATATTTATACCATTATACCATTATTCTTTGGCATTTAGTTAAGTTTTCTTAATCTTTTGGAATTGAAATTGAGTGTTTCCAAAATTTGTATCTTTATAGTAAAAATTTTTTAAGTATTTCCAATTTATTTGCCAATTATCTACAATTCTTAATTGTTGGTTATTGTATTTTAATATTACTTTCACCATAGTAGATAACAATTTGAAACACGACGATAGGATAAAAAAAAAAAAATTTGATAGGGAATGAAAGAAAATCTTGTAATATAGTCAAAATTTTACAATTGCATATCCCTATTCAACAATAGTATATCTACTGAAGGGTAAACGGGTATAAAAGCTAATATTTTGTGTATAAAAAAAGTTTATTTATAATCTTACTACGAAAATACTCAAGTATTCAAATTCAAATGTTAAAGAGTTCAGAATTCAGATTCAATTTAAATTTTTTAAAAGTTAAATTTATTCTCTAAAATTTTTAATTTGATGCGAAAGTTTATTTTTTAAATAGAAAAACAAATTTCGATAAAATAAAGTTTTAAAGGATTTTTATAATTTAAATATCTACTTTGAATGGTGCAGTGACAGAACGCCCTAGGAAATAAAGCCTGCGGGTGTTAATTCCTTTTTGAATTGGAATTAAAGCCCATAATTAAAAGGAATTAAAACCAGAGATTATTGGACGGCCTATTGTCAGGGATTTTTACGCCTTTTACATAATATTTAGATATATGCATAGGCGAGTTTTCAATTAGGAGGATTATATACATATTCTAGAAAAAGCGTATAACCCTGATTTTGGAAACAACTCTCAAATCTCTCCTAATTCAGTAACTCGCATATGCATATATTTAAATATAATATAACGGGCGTATAATCTTGATTTTGCATTCAATTCTAAAATCCCTTCCAAAATCCCTAGGGCCTTAACAGTGAGACAAAAGTCCCATCGCACACTTCTGACCAAAGGACTTCCGACATACCACAAAATAGAATGCAGTCAAATGAAATACAGACTCATGATAGTACACTTTGTGTTACTCAGTGGACTGTAATTCTTTTTCGAAATGGACTTAAATCCCACGATCTAGTGGAATTAAGACCCGTGGACTTTAATTCTTTTTGGAAAAGGATAATTCCAAAACTTTGGAAATTTATTTCCTCGGGCGTTATATCACTGCACCACTTTGAATAGGTTTTAATTTATTGGTTTATGGCTATATGAGTTGAAATTACCAAACTCTTAGTTTTTTTTTTACAATTTCAAGAGCAAAAATATATTATTTACGCTTCAGTTATGTATTTCCATAGTATATACTATAAATGCTCTGATACGCATAGACAATCACGTATCTATGAAGTACGACTATGAAGAACGTATCGTCGCTTTATACAACCTATTTTGGGTTAGTGGTGGATGTACCACCTAATCCTGAAAAGTGCATGTAAATTATTAATAAGAATTAAAAGTTTTTTTAAAAAGTTTTATTAAAAAGAATTTTGATACCATCTCATACAATTAATTATATTTTTTTAAAATTAATATAAATTGATATTGAATAAAATTGTTTTTCCCCATAATACTTCATTCATTAATTTTAATTTATACGTATATAATTAATTACATTATCTGTTTATTATTTAATTAAAATTGATTGTCATTTATATCTGACATATCATTAAAATTCAAATTAGGTATAGAAAGAAAAGATGACAAATCAAATTTAAATGTAGTTATAATAATAAATTTATAATTCATTTTATTTTTTTTTATTAATTAATACTTTTATTTTAAAGAAATTTTTTATTTTTGCAATTTTGTTCTATTAAAAATAATACTGATGATTTTCTCATAATTTAATTTATTTTAAATTGTTATATTTCTTAGAGGATATTTCCCAATTAACTATACAAAGCTATGTGCCGCTGTATAGCCAAAGAAAATTTTAAAATATCCTTAGCCCGTAAACCCGTAATTAGTATAAAGCAAAATAAATGGATAATAGTCTTTGTTTAAAAGAGAATTTCTTAAACTTTTGAACGAAATTTTTATTACTGGAAGTTACTGGATGTTGGGAGGAGTGTTTCGAACATTAGTAGATTTTGTTGCCATTTTTAAATTAAATAATATTGTGCATTTTATGCTTACCAACTTTTATGGGAATACTTCCGGTGGAAGGATATCCATATTCGCACTGTACGCAACATCAACACATTTTAATGTGAGGAGCTGTGCCATCTGGCGATGTGTAGGTGAATTAGCCTAGTGCAGTTCTTCTTTTATCTTTCTTGAAATTTTTAAGAGAAGACACATTAAAATGTTTTTTTCTTCTGAACAGGATACCATTAAAATTCTTTAAAATAGGACTAGTGCTCCAATACCATGTCAATGATCTAATGGAGTCAGAGAAATCGACGTAGCAATGGGATCGTTTATTAAACAAACTGCTCTGTTTTGTAGTTTGTCTAGGTATCGCAATGCTGTTTATGAATTTTTCCACCCAAATATGTGCATTTTATGTATCATTCTAAGGCTGATGAAGGATTTACAGATCGCTAAGAAATCTGAAAAAAAATATGAACATTTTATTTTAATCGTAAGAAGAGCCGTACTTTAGCCATCATAGAATAATATTATCTACCCATAAGAGTCTCGGCGCAGCGGTGTAGTTAATTAAGAAACCTCCTGAATATATATAAGAACCTTCAAATTTTTTTTTATATAAAATCCGTCAACTTTGACTTATTTAAATACAAATTTTAATACTTCAACTACGTTAAATGTAAATTTACATATTAAAGTTTCTTCTTTTTTTTTTAAATAATTAATAAATTATAAAATATGTTTTCTTATATAATCCTTTTTTTAATTTTTTAATACCAGATAATTATTAATATTATAATATAAGAAAACTTTTAATAATTTAAAGAACTTTTTAAAAAGTTTCTTATTTTTGTATTCATTTATTAAAAAAAAAGTTTATATTCAAACTTTAAATCAACGAATAAATAATTTTTGAAAATTTCATAAAATAAAAAAAAGTTTTTTAACGTTTTAAATACGTTTAGGAATTTTTTTTATAAGTACCTATACATTTAAATTAAAGTTATAAAATAATTAAAATTGATAGGTGTTGATAGGCATCCTCGGCAGTTACTGTTCTTGAAAAGTTATCAGCAAACGGTATAACTAGATAAATTTAACGGGGTTTCTGTCCTAAAAACTATTGGAGTATCGGTCGAAATAAACTGGATTTCGAAACTATAAGAACATTGAAAATTAATATCTTAATCCGCTAGTTTTACTCATACCTCTAGGGATTATATGATACAAATTTGTATTTATGAGTTTTCTTACAGAATTAGATAATAACGGAAAGTCATAATATGAATAATGTGACCGCTAAGATTATTAAAAAATGTTAAGGCTGAGGTGTTATCAGTCGGCTTAGATGCTTTTTAAAAATAAATAAAAGCTTTATAGAATTGCGGGATCTTTTTGATTAAAAATTTTTAATAATAAAATTTGTAGTTGCTTAATTTGTGGTTAGATATCATGCAATTTTTCAAATTTAAAATTTAACATAAGTTCAAAAAAAAAACCAAAGTAGAATGCAAATATAAAACCAAAAGTTTAATAGCTGCTAATTTTGGTTCCTTAAAAGTAAAAACAGTTTAGAAAACTGTGACTTGTACCAAAATTTTATTATAGAAAAAACTATGGAAACTAAAGAGACGTTTTTTTTAATTTTAAGAAAACTCTGTATAATTAAGAAAAGCCATTAACATATCTGTAATTGTAATCTTGGAGCTGTAATTATGCCCAAGTTACATGTGTCTAGCAAAATTTTAATTTTTGACATATAATCACTCTTGAACAATAGGATATACAAAAAAAATTTTAAGGTAACTTAATCTTAAAGATCTTCCTTCTTTAAACATTTTTAGGCTTTATCTAAAAGCGTTACAGAGATATAAAGGAATACAATCATGTCAAATTGAGTTTTCATATAGCGATGTACATTTAATGCTAAATTTAAAAAATTTGCATTATTTTGGTAATAGGGATGACATTTGAAAATAGGATTTTTTCAACAATCTTTAAGGCGGCGTAGCTTAAAAAATAATGTTGAATGTTTTTATATAGCCCTACATTTATCTACATAAAAACATACACCGTTATTTTTTAAGAGGCGTTTTCATGATTCAAATTTCATTGTTCCATCTTAAAGGGTTAAAAGTTTTGTAAACCGGCAGACGGTCATCCATCCATCCACAAAGTGAAACTAATAACCAAATTTTTTAATTTTTTTTTTTTGAAAATTATGCTAAAAACAAATTAACTTTAATAATATTTCTTTTAAAAAAAATTCTTATTTAAAAATAAGGTGAAAAAAATGACGTTTGATGTTAAAATTGTTCTCTGCAAGATCTTTTAGTTGAATTATTTTGAGAACCAATATAAGAATAGATTCGTTTCCGCTTGAAAGTTTTGATTAATTCAATTAATAAAGTTTATCAAAATAGTGGGTACGTCCGATTAGACCATTACTGGTGAAAAAGTTATAAAAATTGAGAATTTGTTTTATGTCGCAACAGCAGACACAAAATAATGCTTCGCGACAATATTGTACCTAAATTTATATTCAATTATTCAATATTATTTCCTGTCAAAAGACAAGACCAGAGGAATATAAATTTAATTTTTCTTTTTTGTAAAGACATCAAAATGTGGCTAAAAAGATAACAGATTTATAATTTAAATAAAATTTATATTTTACTAACTTAAAATAATCAATAAAATGCTATTAATTTAAACAAAAAAAAAAAATTAATTATTTCTAAATTTTCCATTGAAATTTTAATTTTATCCTTCCAGTTTTTTAAGTATTGGACTAATGAACAAATTTTTGATAAAAAATGTTTGAGATCATTCAAGAATATTTTTCATATCCGGAATAAATTTTAAAAATATTAGGTTCATGGAAAAGTAAAAAAAAATTCAAAGAATTTTTGATAAATAATTTTAATTTTTATCACATTTCCAAAAAAAATTTGAAAAAATGTGCCTATTAGTTTCACTGTGTGCGGCCGTCTGTCTACAAAACTTCTACACCGTTAAAGAAAGAGAAGAAAAATATAATCATGGGTAGGTTTCATAAAAAAATTAATGTTGTAAAACAATTTTTTCATGTAGCCCCTCAAACTTTGCAAAAGTCCCATTTTTAAATGCGTATATTATCTCAAAACGCCCAATTTTTAAATGTGTATATCTGTTTAACATTTTTTTAATCTGAAAACGCCATTTCAGGACAGGAACTTTTTTTATCTTTGTAAGACAATATTAAAATTGTAGAATTTTTTTTAAATTTAGTAATTAAATTTACCGTTATGTGAAAAACGGCAACACATAAAAATTAAAGCTTCAATAAAATAATTTTACGTGTGTTAACGATTTTTTTTTACGGTTCCGAACTTACAGCCCCTCAAAATTGCAAAAGAGTGTTATTTTCACATATTTTCTTATTATATGTGCTAAACACTAAACAGTTTGTATTATCTTTTGGAAATGTGCGCTTTTAAAAACCGTTGGTTTACATTCTGCCTTGTTTATATACTATAACAAAAGGCTATTTTACCAAATAGGAAATTATTAAAAAAAAAAAACAATTAATTTATATTAAATTAAAATTAAAATAGTTGGTAACTCTTTTCATAACAACAACTTTTGATGTACAAAAAAATAATATAAAAAAAACGTTTTATAAATATAAGCTTTTTATTAAAACAAATCTAATCTTCTAAAAAGCAGAAAATAAAATTTGTTGTAGATTTTGACCAACCTAAATTGTTATAAGATAATAAAAGAACCTAGGAAATTATTTAAGGTTATGGTAAAATTGTAATCATTAAATTAACCATAATTGACAATAACATTCACAATAACGCACAAAGTGATACAACATTCACACAATTCATACAAAATGATACAACACAGACAACACCAAAGCAATTTTTTACTTAATATTACCATTTACGATAATGCTTATTACTCTATAGTCGCTAGCTCTAGTTTTTTTTTTGGAAATTGTAAATAGCATATATATATATATATTTTTTTTAAGATCAAGTAATAGAGAGAAATGTAATGCAATAAAAGAGAAAAAACGTCGAGGAAGCTAAACACAATATTATTATGTAAAATTAGTTCTAGAGTAGACTAATCGTTCTTTTCATTATAAAATTGTATAAGATAAAGGTAGTCAAACGGATATATAAATAAATATAGGCACCGACAAGTTATTATAAAAGAATGCTCACTTTTTTGTACTCTACGAAATGGACAGTGAGGGACAGAAAAACAAACACCGACTAGTTAATATAAAAACATATAATAAAATAAATACTAATAACTTTCAAAACATTAATTTTGGTTTCATATTTAAAATCCAAGAAAAAAATGCAAATGCGTCAAAAGGAAAATTTCCAAAATCCAAATGTATCAAAAACCAAATTTCTAAAATTCAAATTTAAAACTGAAAAAAGTATGATCCATTTGCATTTCAAAATTTTGAATTCTGAAGGTTGGATTTTAATGCTTTTGGATTTTAAAAGTTGGATATTCAAATTTGGCTTTTCTCTTAGATCTGTCCGCTTTTAAGGTAAAGTATTAAAGAGAAAAGCCGAAAATAAAAGTTTAAAGGTAATTCTAATGTGCTCTATTACTCAGAAGGTATTCGGAAATCTTAGATCCGTTTTGATATAAGAGACTTTTAATTATGAAACTTGTTGGAATAATGAAGACAAAATGTACATTAAAGAGGTTATGAAATGCAATAAATGAAGAATTAGACGTTGTAAAGTTTTAAAGTGTAAAGATATTGCGGTTATGTCCGATTAAAAATTTTCATATGTATTTAATAATGTGTAATAATCATAAAATTTAAATTAATTTTTAATTTGAATAATATTTTTTTCTTTTTTTTTTTTAATGCATTTCTCTGCCACATAAATGTGAACAGGAACAACCTTTCCTGTTCAGGCGTGGCTGTAAATGTCGTAAGGGGGAATAACTCTTACGACGTGTGTGGGATTCGAACTCACACACTCTCTGTATTTATTAGGACACTAGGCCACCGATGCCCCCCATTTGAATAATATTTTCAACTTTTCTCTTGTTTCAATTAAAATGATATTAATATATTAGACCTAAAAGATATGCAAACTGCAAAAAATTAAGGTCTTATATGAACATCAATTTGTATTATAGAGAAATAATTGAAGAAAAAATATTGTATTATAGGACGATTTTTATTTTGTACATAAAATATATAGTAAATTTCCTTTTTTTTTTTATTCCACATTAAAGTCAAAAATTATATTTTTATTCAGGATAATTTTACAAAAAAAAAAAACAAAAAGAAATTTATTATATAGGTATGAAATTTGAGTATTTTCTTTAAAAAATAAAGTATTATATAAATTTAAAAAGGATTTTTTTTTTCTCCCTAATATAAAAAAATCCTTTTTTTATGTCAAAAGTCCATTGTTAACATATTTTTTATTTTTATTAATGTTGTTATAATATAAAAAAGAATTATCTTTAAATATAAGTTATATCTTATCTTTTTAGCCATTTTTTCAATAAAAAGCAAAAAATAATAAAAAAGAAAATAAAGACTTAAATTATCAAATATTAACTTTCTTTACTCTTTTGTTTTGTTATTATTAAACTAAAAGTTATATAATATGTGCTTATTTTCAAAACCTTTATTTTCATTACAAATCCTTTTCATATTATGTTCTATTATTAACTAAAATTTACAAAAAGGAAAATCTTCTTGTCAAAAACAAAAAAAAAAAAATTAATTTTCATCACAATAACAATAGTTCACTTTAAAAAAGGATTTTTTTTTTTTTTCACTTTCTTCTTTTATACCTTTTAATGATCCCTTTTATTTTTAGCACATTTCCAAAAAAATTTTGAAAAAATGTGCTTATTAGTTTCACTCTGTCCGTCCGTCCGTCCGTCCGTCCGTCCGTCCGGCTGTTTACAAAACTTCTACACCATTAAAGATAGAGAAAAAAAATTTTAACCATAGGTAGGTCTCATAAAAAAAATAATTTTGTGGAACAACTTTTTCATGTAGCCCCCCTCATTATGGAGCTACACCCCCTCAAACTTTGAAAAAGCCCTATTTTTAAATGCATATATTTTATGTTCTGCTTAAGATTTTTTCAATCTGAAAACGTCATTCGACAGGTATTTCTTTTATCTTTGTAAATTAATATCCAAATTATACAATATTTTTAAATTTAGTATTTAAATTTACCGTTATGTGAAAACCAAATTTTGCATGATTTTTCTACTTTCATAACTCCGGCACGCTTCTAGATAGAAGCTTGAAATTTTGAGGCAAGAAAGAACTTTTAGAATTAGTATAAGTTTGCTCAGAAAATTTTTTCGGACCACCCCCTGTTTATGAGCTATTAGGGCTTAAAAATTGAAAATTTGCTATTTTTAAACACCTGTAACTTAGGAACCTGCACACATTTTACTTCTGCAAGATGTAAAAATTAAAGCTACAATAATATATTTTTACGTGTGTGAAAGGTTTATTTTAGTTGTAAAGGGTTCCAAAGTTGCAGCTCTTCAAAATTGTTAAAAAGCCCCATTTTCAGATGTATATATCTCGGGCTCTGCGTAATAGTTTTGCAATTTAAAACCGGTAGAAGATCGAAAATTTTATTATCTATATAAAACAATATCAAAATTATGTAATATTTTGTAATTTACGATTTAAATTTACCGTTATGTGAAAACCACATTTTGCATGAAATTTCTTTTTTCATAACTCCGGCACCCCTTTAGATAGGAACCTGAAATTTTGAGACAAGAAAGAACTTTTAGAATTAGTATAAGTTTCCTCAGAAAATTTTTTGGTAACGGCCGCTCTTTAAGAGTTATTACGCCTCAAAAATTGAAAATTTGCTATTTTTAGACACCTGTAACTTAGGCACCTGTAAAAATTTTTCTTCGGCAACACATGAAAATTAAAGCTACAATAATATACTTTTACGTGTGTGAAAGGTTTATTTTAGTTGTAAAGCGTTCCAAAGCTGCAGCTCTTCAAAATTGTAAAAAAGCCCCATTTTCAGATGTATATATCTCGGGCTTTGCGTAATAGTTTTGCAATCTAAAACCGGTAGAAGATCGAAAATTTTATTATCTATATAAAACAATATCAAAATTATGTAATATTTTGTAATTTACTATTTAAATTTACCGTTATGTGAAAACCACATTTTGCATGAAATTTCTTTTTTCATAACTCCGGCACGCCTTTAGATACGAACCTGAACTTTTGAGACAAGAAAGAACTTTTAGAATTAGTATAAGTTTCCTCAGAAAATTTTTTGGTAACGCCCCCTCTTTAAGAGTTATTACACCTCAAAAATTGAAAATTTGCTATTTTTAGACACCTGTAACTTAGGCACCTGTAAAAATTTTTCTTCGGCAAGACATAAAAATTAAAGCTTCAATAATATATTTTTACGTGTGTTAACAGCTTTTCTTAGTTATATAGGATTCCGGACTTATAGCTCCTCAAAATTTCAAAAATGTCCTATTTTCACATTTTTAGCACATTTCCAAAAAAATTTTGAAAAAATGTGCTTATTAGTTTCACTCTGTCCGTCCGTCCGTCTGTTTACAAAACTTCTACACCGTTAAAGATAGAGAAAAAAAATTTTAACCATAGGTAGGTCTCATAAAAAAAATAATTTTGTGGACAACTTTTTCATGTAGCCCCCCCCATTACGGAGTTACAGCCCCTCAAACTTTGAAAAAGCCCTATTTTTAAATGCATATATCTTAAGTTCTGCTTAAGATATTTTCAATCTGAAAACGTCATTCGACAGGTATTTATTTTATCTTTGTAAATTAATATGAAAATTATACAATTTTTTTAAATTTAGTATTTAAATTTACCGTTATGTGAAAACCAAATTTTGCATGATTTTTCTACTTTCATAACTCCGGCACGCTTCTAGATAGAAGCTTGAAATTTTGAGGCAAGAAAGAACTTTTAGAACTAGTATAAGTTTGCTCAGAAAATTTTTTCGTACCACCCCCTGTTTATGAACTATTAGGGCTTAAAAATTGAAAATTTGCTATTTTTAAACACCTGTAACTTAGGCACCTGTACAAATTTTTCTTCGGCAAGACATGAAAATTAAAGGTTCAATAATATATTTTTACGTGTGTTAACGGCTTTTCTTAGTTATATAGGATTCCGGACTTACGGCCCCTCAAAATTTCAAAAATGTCCTATTTTCACATTTTTTCTTATTACATGAAATTTTCAAATTTTTGTGTAAGTCACACTTCAAAACAGTTTGTATTGAGTTTTGGAAATGTGCGCTTTTAAAAACCGTTGGTTTACATTCTACCTTGTTTCTTATTACATGAAATTTTCAAATTTTTGTGTAAGTCGCACTTCTAAACAGTTTGTATTGAGTTTTGGAAATGTGCGCTTTTAAAAACCGTTGGTTTACATTCTACCTTGTTTAAATTAGTTCTAGCTTTATATAATGGGTACCTTTTTTCTGTAAATTTTAGAATATCTAGAAAATAAGTGGATACATCGATATGAAACTTCCGATTTGTAATCAGAGAATTAGAAAACGAATCCATGTAACCCAAAAATTTTTGTCTTAAATGTAAAACAAATTTTAAGAATTTGAGTGATTTCGATTGTAGATACGAGTTTAAAAACGGTTAAAGGAAGTTAAAAAAATATTAATGACCCAATGTACCAACTAGACTAAGCGTTTTTTTTTAATTATGTGGCAAATAAAGATAAAAAGTATTAAATTTTAATAAACATACTGACAGACTTAATAATATAAGACAAAATAGCAAAATATCAAACACCAATTCTAGAATAAAATCCTTAAATTGTTTGAAAAGACTATATTATTATGAAAGGATATTGTGTATATTTGATGATTGGTTTACTGATCCCAATAAAATAAAAAATAAATAAAAGTATGAAAAAATATAGAATTGGGTAAAAATATATTAAGAATTAGAAAGATAAAAATAAACATAAGACCGTTTCGAAATAATGTTTATTGTTGAGGGATTTTAATCCTTAAATCCTTTTTTTTTTTTATTTAAAATATTATTCTTATTTTACTTATTTTATTAAAAAGTTCCTTGCAGCGAATGAAACAATTTGAATTCTTAAATCTCAAAATAAAAAATAAAATCCATATGCTCTTTTTTTTTTGTCATTCTATTTAAAATTTAAATAATTTTTGATAAATTTTTCTCTCAAAAAATTATAATTTTTATTTTTATTTAAAATTTTGTTTTTAATCAACAGGACGAAATTTTGTTATTCTTGTTATTTTTATAATCTTTTATTAAAAGAAAAAAAAAAAAAACCAATGGTGTGAATAATAATGACTGTTGAAAAGGATTTAACATATAAATGGAACTAAAGGACAGGTTTAAGTACACTAATTTTTAATTTCATTCCACATTTATTTAAATATACAGTTGACGTCATAAGTATGTATATGAAGACAAAGTAAAATAACAACGTTGATATTAGAACAGTTATTTAGATCTTAGTGTTAATTGTATAGTCTAAAACAAAAAGCAAAAGACAAAAAGAAGAATATGATATTATGAAAATATGTATTAGTTAACATTTTCTTTTCAGAAAATGAAAATTTTTAGCAAATAAAATAAAGTTTTTATGTTTTGACTACATAAGTGATATAAGAAAATAGAAATTTTAGATTAATAGAAAAACCAATTCTTATTGAAACTCTATAGAAACAAATTAAAATTTTCTAAAAGATTTCTAATGTTTTCGGATATTATTCGAACGTAAATTATAATAACTTTTTTACCATGGTTACTTTAGAATAAATTTGTTATTAGATATTGCAAAAAAACATGAAATTTTTTTTGGTGACTTTTAATATTTTTAACCGACCCTCGTAAAAAAAAAAAAATGTAAAAAAATACTCATTATTTCTTCTTTTAAAGTTTTGTAAGATTTTTCAATAATTTTCATCAATTTTTATTAGATAATTTTTTTTTAACAAAACATCATCTCATTTTTCTAATAAATGACAAGAAAATTTTTCCAATAAAACAAAAAAAAGGTTATCGCAAACAAAATTTCATGGAAAAATATCTTCTTACATTAATTTTTTTTTATTTATTTTTCATTATTTTGTTATTTAAATTTCATCTTAAAACTCTTCGATTTTTTTTTACAAGGATGACTACAAGAGAAATGTTTTTTTATTTTTTTGCTTACATTAATTAGTACAAAAAAAAAAAAAATTAAAAAAAAAAATTATAACCGAACTGAAATTATTAACTTTAAAAGGACCCTTTTAAAAAGTCTTTTAAAAATCCTGTAAGTAGAAATTTCTTTGAAAATTTTATATTTTTTAAAAACGTCCTTGAAAATTAATTAAGTTTTCCCATTAATATTAGTTGACTTTTAAAAGAGTTTCTGGTTAAATTATTTTTAAAATGGACAAACCAGCTTAATCGATTTTGTTGCCAGTAAATGTTCGTTACTTTGTTAGTTATGAGATTTACCGTTATGAGTTAGATAGTACCGTTATGAGTTATATTTTATATTTTTTAATAAAAATGTTCTTAAATAATTTGGGCAATTTCAATATCATATAAATTTAATAATTCTGCCCAGAATATTTTATTTTACCAATAAAAGTTTTTTTATCCTTATATCCTTTCGGAAAGATCTTATTCTTAAATTCTTCATTATACATTGAAATGAATCTTAAATCAACTTTTTTAATAGATTAAATGATGTTTTAGAAAAATAAAATTAGAAAGAATTAGAATTTGTTTTGATTCTATACACTAAGGACAATAAAAAAATTTCAACATTCTTTCAAAAATTTATTTTGGAATTTTTTTTTCATATCAATTTTCATTTTCTAGGAATTTTTTATTTTAAGCACAAAAAAAAATGTGCTTATTAGTTTCACTCTGTCCGTCCGTCCGTCCGTCTGTTTACAAAACTTCTACACCGTTAAAGATAAAGAAAAAAATTTTAACCATGGGTAGGTCTCATAAAAAAATTTATTTCGTGGAACAACTTTTTCATGTAGCCCCATCCATTACGGAGCTACAGCCCTTCAAACTTTGAAAAAGCCATATTTTTAAATGCATATATCTTCTGTTCTGCTTAAGATTTTTTCAATCTGAAAACGTCATTCGACAGGTATTTTTGTTAACTTTATAAATTATTTTCAAAATTACACAAGTTTTTTAAATTTAGTATTTAAATTTACCGTTATGTGAAAATCAAATTTTGCATGATTTTTCTACTTTTATAACTCCGGCACGCTTTTAGATAGGGGTTTGAAATTTCGAGGCAAGAAAGAACTTTTAGAATTAGTGTAAGTTTGCTCAAAAATTTTTTTTGGACCACCCCCTGTTTATGAGCTATTAGGGCTCAAAAATTGAAAATTTGCTATTTTTAAACACCTGTAACTTAGGAACCTGTACACATTTTACTTGGACAAGATATAAAAATTAAAACTACAGTAATATATTTTTACGTGTGTTAAAGTTTTATTTTAGTTGTATAGGGTTCCAGGGTTACAGCTCTTCAAAATTTCGAAAAAGCCCCATTTTAAGATGTATATATCTCAGGCTCTGCGTAATAGTTTTGCAGTCTAAAACCGCCAGAAGATCGAAAATTTTATTATCTATATAAAACAATATCAAAATTATGTAATAGTTTGTAATTTGATATTTAAATTTACCGTTATGTGAAAACCGTATTTTGCATGAAATTTCGTTTTTCAGAACTCCGACACTCCTTTAGATAAGAACCTGAAATTTTGAGACAAGAAAGAACTTTTAGATTAGCATAAGTTTCCTCAGAAAATTTTTTTGTAGCACCCCTTCGTTAATAGTTAAATTTTTCTTCGGTAAGACATGAACATTAAATGTTCAATAATATATTTTTACATGTGTTAATAGTTTTTCTTAGTTATATAGGATTCCGGACTTACGGCCACTCAAAAAAGTCCTATTTTCATGTTTTTTCTTATACCAAGTATTCAAATTTTTTTGCTAGTTACAATTGTAAACAGTTTGTTATGAGTTTTGAAAATGTGCGCTTTTAAAACCCGTTGGTTTACATTTTACCTTGTTCTTTTTTATTTTTTAGGTTTATTTTCATCTAAGCTTTTTGTTTTTTTATAATACCAATAATAAAATAATGATTTCTATAAATTCTATCTAAAGGAAATCGAACCTTGTCAATGTCAATTTGAAGGACGACAAAGATAAAGATGAAGGTATAGAAAATGTAAAAACAATGGTAGGAAAAAAAAAGGAAAACAAATAAAAAAAAACTCGTTGAAAATTCTAATTGGAAGGAAATCTTGATGTAAGTAATCAATCTTATAAAACACTGGATTTTTCATCTTTTTTTTTTTAACCGAAGAAGAAACAAAAATAAAATTAAAGTATAAATTTTTCAAGTCCCAAAATACCAAAAATTTTCGGATTTATATTGGTAAAGAATCGCCTAAAGAAAATTCATTTTTTTTTTATTTTTATTTTAAAACCCCCACAAAAAAAAAAAAAACAGAACAGAATTTAAAAAAATGTCTGTATAATAAATCAAGGATTTATCCTTTAGCAGAAAAGTTTGATGTTTTTTAGTTTAATGTTTGAAAGCTAGTGACTTATTTGAAAAACGTATTCTACACTTTATATCAAATCAGTTTTATGTTAAATTTTTTTTTTTTTTTTGGTTTTATTAAATATTTTTTATTATCTTAAGAAAAAAACCTAAATAGTATAAAGTAACACAGATTCTTTTGTGCAATAAACGTTTGTTATATATCAATATTTGTCATTTTTGATGTCAATTTATCGTAATTTCAAGTTCATATTCATTTTATAAAATTGGTTTTTATTTTTTTGAAAATTTTCGGCCATCTTTAATTATAAATCATAATATTTACAGTAGATTATCGAATTAATGAGGCCTTTTAAAAGAAAAATTTTTGTTACCATTTTATATTGAATTTATCTATAGCATTAGATTTGTAGTATAAGTAACTTAAGATTTGGTTGTATTACTCTTTGTATTACTAAAACTGATTATTATTGACTTCTAAACATGATGTTATACTTTGTCTTTAGTTTTCATTTTTATTATACCTTCGATTTGTTTAGCAGTTTTATTTTCTCATTAGAAATATCCTGATATTTAAATTTAGGTTTGCTATTTTACTTAATTCCGCATATTATGAGCCAAAAATATGTTAGAATTCTGCACAGATGTTCACTTTTTGATCTTCCTTTTTTTTTTTTTTGAAATCTTTTAGTGAAATTGGAGACATTCTGTGGATAAATCTCATTAGACTTTCAATTATGTGCTACCGAGTTCAATTATCGTTATGTATCTAAACCGCACATTTCCTAAGTTTAATATGTGTAAGAACTACATCCGCAATCAATAGCTAGATTTTCCAACATTTTGGAATTGAGTTCCTTTCCTTTTCCTATTCCTTTAACGAAAATATCTGAATGCGGATCAAATTGCGGAAATTCCATATCGTATTAAAATGAAAATAAGAAAAATAAAAGTTGTAGGCAATTTTAGCAATAGTTTTAATTATATAAATTAATGTTTTTTTGTTTTGAGGAAAATTTTCTTTTAATTTTTTTTTTGAAAAACAGGAAAAAAAATTTCTTAAGGTAGAAAAAATTTTTTTTTTATTTTTCAAAAATGCCTTTGGTTCTTTTTCAATACAATTTTTTAATTAAAAATGCCCTACAGTTGTGTTTATTAAATAAATTTAATTTTTTTTTTTTTTTTGAATAATAATTTGTAGTTATATGATATACATATAGGTTTTATATTATTGTTGTACATATCTATATGTGAATATAACTAATAAATAAGAATTACACTTATATATACATATTATATAATATACATTCAAGTGATTTTTATTATCCACTTAATATTCTGGTCTCGGAAAAATAATAGGTTTTTCTTTTATATTTCATCTTGCCCATTCTTTTAATACTTTCATCTTTTATTTCATTTTTGTTTTTATTTTTTATGGTGAAAGTTAACACGATTTTGATTTTAAGTGAATTGCTAGAGTATAAGCATCAGGTAGTAGTTTTATATACAAACATATATATATATATACATATTATTTAAGTATTTAAAGAAGCCAATTATTTGATCTAGGAAGAAACATAACAATAGGTGGGGTCGATGATATACGACTATATAGCGAGAAACAAAACAAGAAAAAAAAAAAAGAAAATAATAAAAGATTTTATGCATGGAAAACTTTTTAATATTTTTGTTGTTCGATCATAGAATCTAAGAAAATTTGAAAAATTACTAAAGGTATTTACATTGTATATATTTATATTTGTTATGTGGGTGTATAAGTAAATAAATTATAAGAATAAATAAGAATTAAAATTTGTTGTTTTATATTCTTATCCTTTATAAAAAAAAAACAAAAACAAAAACAAAAACAATTTATAGCACATAACCATATATTATTATATGAATATACATTAGAAGCTTATTTAGAACATAATGTAATTACAGTATAAGATAAAAATCAAATTACAAAAATATTCAATACATAAAATTTAGTACTTATATAAAGAAATTAATATGGTCATTTTTAATGCTGAATATTTTATTAAAAATTTGACAGACGACAATTTGACAAAATTTTTGTTGCAAAAAATTGATATTTAACAAATTACAGTTATAAATTTGCGAGAGAATTTTGTTGTTGTACATTTTGTTTTATCCGTCTCACTCCTATAAGGAGAATAGGGTTCGCTTCACTTCTACTAAGGTCTTTATTATATTAAAAGTTAGCTTCAGTTTCTTGAATCATTATTTTCACTAAACCGTTGATTACATGACAGTATACCTATATATATTGTTTAAGGTTACAAGATATAAATATTATTTTTGGATGCCATCTATTATCTTATACAAGAAGGTATTTATTTATTAATTATTTTTATAATACGATAAAAGTTACTACTATTGGATATGATCTGATTGAAGTTTGAACCCGAGATCTTTCGGTTGAAAAGTTGGCAATTTAATCACTACACTACATAGGTTAGATAATTTTACATTTCCCCATATATTTTGGAAATACTTTAAAGTTTTGAAATCATTATTTATTATTGACTTGAAAGTTCTAATGGTTCTTCTCTCAAAAAACAATTTCTTTAAAAATATCCTTTAAATATCAATAAAATTTAAAAATCACCAAGATTATTTTATAATTCGTTTATAACTGTTGTTTTATGTAAATGTTAACCTACATTCACGTAAATCTCATGTTGAAAATTACATTTTGTTAAAAAATAAAATTGTGTTTTCCTTATAATAAACTTGTTTTTATTTTAATCATTATTATTAATTACCAGTTACCATCTGCTTTCAGTGTTTAATAGCTTTAAATTAAACGTTATTTTATAGTGAATAAAAGCTTTAAATTGAATTGCTTACAAAATGTGGTTAGGTAAAATTTCGTACTCCGAGACTCTATTCTGCAAATTATAAATTTTTATATCTTTGAATAACAATTGATTGATTGACCTGAAATAAGACATTTGGTTGATCTTATTACGGAGTATTAGTTTATCAATTGATATGCAAGAAGATGAGGTATACAATATGGATCTTAATTGTTAAGGATTTTGCAGAGTAATTGAGGCTATATAGAGAGTCAAGGAATTTCTATGCACCTGTCACAGTCTGCAAAGAAAAACGGAAAATATCTCGGTAATTTCCTTTTCCAAGATTTCGGTGAACATGGATAACATTGATTTGATTTGCTTTCAAAAGTTCTTCAATTAGAGTAGTATCATTGTGGCATAAAATTAGAGAAATTGAGCACAAACTCTTGTCAAATGAGTTCTCCTACATTTTTTATGTGGCACTAAGGATTTAGAGTCTATAATGATTACTGATGCGTTAAATAAAAAAGAAAATACACCTAAGAAAATATTGATGTATTTATCGGAAAATGTTATAAAGGAAAACTAGTTTGTTTTAGTTTCCCTATATATAAGAAGATACTAGATCTAAATATAATGTAATACATAACAATTAAAAGAGTTGTGATTGGCGATCTAAGGTTAAACATTTATAAATAAAATATGGAAATTTTGTCTTCAACTTTATTAGTATATTTATATTACAATATTGTGTTTAATAAAATTACATCTATACACCAACACACGAATAGCGACAACGACAATTTAATGGAATAGGTATTCATTCAGGGATTGTGGTAATTTTATTCTTATTATAGGTATACCAATATTTTGTATAGTTGACTAATAGTTGAATATAGTTTATATTATTAAGAAATCCTTTTCTTGTTCAACTAATGGACTGCTTTTGTACCTTTATATAATAATATATATAAAGAAAGAAAAAGATAGAAAGTGTATTATTTAAAAGAAAAAAAAAAAGATACTGAAAGATTCAACTATTGTTGCAAAAAAAAAAAAAAGTTGAAGCAACATTATATGAAAAATTTTTTATGAAAGAAAAGTGAAGGTAAAAGTTAAAAATTAAAAAAAAAAAGTAATGTTAAACGGAGCGTTATAATGATTTCTTTTTTTTTTTTTGGTTATAAATAATAAAAAAAAAATTTAACAATTTATTAAAAAGCAACAGTTGTTTACCTATACCACAAATAAAAAGATTCATGAGTACAAGTATATAACGTACATATCTATAAATATGGGTATGTATATATACTCGAAAAATATAAACTAATTTATTATCTATTAAAAAAATAATAGGGTATAGCGAAAATTTTCTTAAAATTATTTATTTTATTATGTATTTATTGGGAAACGCTTTTAAGCTAATAATAAAACATTGAAAAAGAAGAAAAGCCATAAATGATTTTTTAAGACTTATCTATGTATATATGTACATATATGTACTTTTTATACAATAGGGAAAAATTGTTTTGTGTATATTTTTCGCACATTTTCAAAAGAATTTTGAAAATGTGTGCCTATTAGTTTCACTCTGTCCTTCAGTTCGTCTGTTTGCAAAACTTCTACACCGTTAAAGGTAGATAAAAAATTTTTTACCATGGCTAGGTCTCATAAAAAACTTAATCTTGTAGAACAATTTTTTCATGTAGTCCCATCCATGGTGGGAACTATATCCCTTCCAACTTTGAAAAAGCTCTATTTTTAAATGCTTATATCTCATGCTCTGCTTAACATATTTTCAATCTGTAAACGCCATTCAACAGTAATATTTTGCACCTTTGTAAATCAATATTAAAATTATAAAATATTTTTAAATTTAGTATTTAAATTTACCGTTATGTGAAAATAAAATTTTGCATGATTTTTCTACCTTCATAACTGAGGCACGCTTTTAGATAGAGAAATTTTCAGGGAAGAAACAACTTTTCGAATTAGTATAAGTTTCCTCAAAAATTTCGTTTGTTGCTGTTTGTTGCCACTTGCTGTTTAAGAGCTATTAGAGCTCAAAAATTGAAAATTCGCTATTTTTGGACACCTGTCAATTTTTAAAACTTTAACAAATTTTTCTTGGGCAAGACATAAAAATTAAAGCTTTAGTAATATATTTTTACGTGTGTTAACGGGTTTTCTTAGTTATATAGGGTTCCGGGCTTACATCACCTCAAAATTGAAAAAAATCCTATTTTAACATTTTGTTTTATATGAAATTTTAAAATTTTGGTACACGTCAGAATTATTCGAAACAGTTTGTATTATCTTCTGGAAATGTGCGCTTTTAAAAACCATTATTTGTAATCCTTGTCCTTGTTTTTTTTTAGTTTTAAATGGTATGAGAAATTTTTAAAGTGAAAATTGAAATAAATTTCAGATAATGAAGTATGTGCATATATATACCTAGTGAATTTAAGTAATATGTCCAGGGAAAAAACACTTAAGAGTCTAGAAATTGAAGTTGTACAATATTCAACGTTTTGTATTCAAAATCAAATACATTTTAATAATTTTTGCTGACTTCAAATCCTTTTGGCAGAGGTATATTATACAAGGTTTGCTTTTTCATTTTTTTTTACGGAAAACTTCAAAAATCACCAAGAGCAGTTTCACATGTTTTTTCCAGTTGGTGTTGAACTTTAAGCAACCAAAACAACCACCTATTAAAACAAATTTTAGGTTAGGACCTTTAGTAGAATTTATGAGATAAAGATGTGGGAATTGAGGATTATGTAGGATTGGTAGAAAAATTTAAAGGGACATTTTGCCGAAAGATATTAATGTTTTTCTTACATTTTTATTAAATGGTACACATCATACACATGAGTTACAAACTTTAGAGAGACATGCGATGGCGTCTGACATCTGGCAAACGTGATGTGCACATATAGAACGAATTTTTATAAGCTAAATTAAGCCATCTTTGAAGTTCTGCAGTGTAAGTGTGGGCACACTCATCTTTTCGGGTAGAAAACCTTTGAGAGGAACTGTATTAATATTTAAGAAATAAAACATCTTTACAACAGGTGTTTATTCCTTCAAGTCTGAAAATTAAAATTCAGTTTACATTTGATTAATTCCCAAGGGTAATTGGTGTTATATCAGTTTTCCGGTATAAAATAATTGGTCTTATCAAAATTTTTTTCAAATAATTTTAAGTATTATCCTTAGAAAGCACACTATATGTTTATATATACATAGATAACTGACCTATTAGAATATATTTTGTTTTTTGGTTCGCTTTTAGTTGATTTATTTGAAAAATTTATTTTTAGTTAAGTCTCATCATTGCTAAAAAAAAAAATGCAAATGTAATAAAAAATCCAATAAGTATAAAATTTCATTACGTGTCTAATAAAACGTTTAAATTCAATAAATTTATGAATACCACACTTACGTCTATGAATTTTATTTTTATTGTTTACCTTATAATTTTTTTAAATTTATTTCTTGTTTTCAAATAAAAATAAAAGAAAACTGTAAAAAATAGACCGTCATTTTCCTTAATGTTTTTTTTTTTTTAAGATGAACAGTAAAATTTTCAAAATAAAATTATTTACGGTATTATTAAATATTTTAAATTAACGAACGGAAATAAATTTATTTTATGATTACAATTATAAATTATTCATATATTTTGTTCAGTTTTTATTAATTCTAAAATTGTTTGAAGTGTAAGATAGAAAATAAGGATATACTTTACTTTAGGTACAATTTTGGATCTCTTTTAAACTTCACTGAGAAATACCTTAAATCAGGTGATGAAGCACTACATGGATCCGTCTAAGCGATGGGAACATAAAGGGTTTCAAAATACCCTGTACCGAAACCGTTGTATATTATATAACATTATACACTTGTTTGAAAAGAAGATTTTGAGTCCCTTTGTTGTCTTGTCAGGGATTGCTAGTTCTACAAATATATTAGGTGCTACGGCTGTTTAAGTAAGTATAGGCTCCATAAATTTTCAAAAAGGCTTTTAGTATCCTCATCACATAGTCAGATTCATATAGGGTTTCATCACATGATCCAAGGTATCTCTCAGTAAAGCTTAAAAAATATCGGGCAATGTTCCTAAAGTAAAGTATAACCGAAAACAAAATATTTTTTGAAAATTATGGAAAAATATTATTTTTTTTAAAAAGAAGAAAGGAAATTTAGAAAAGTCTATTTTGTTAAAATTTTATTTTTAGTACCTACTTGACCCTGCAAATACGAATGGTGATTTTAATTTATTTATTTATTTTGTACTGAAATAGTATCAATACAGGAATCAATACCTACTGGTCGGTTAAATTTTTTGTCTATTTTCTAGTATCTGGTATCCGCATTTCCGGAACGGTTTTAGTCAGTACTATGTAAAATTGTGAGAATATTAAAATCTTAAGTAAAACCTAAAAACAGCATTAAGAGCTAAAGCTATACTATACTAAGATGCTGCTTATAGATACTAAGCAGCATCTTAAGTACTAAAAAAAGTTTGTAAAAAATTCTTGATACAAAAGTAGTTATACAAATGAACGTTCTTATAAAGCGCTGTAGATTTGTTAAATTCACCTTAGACAGATAGAAAAAGTTGTTTAAGAAAAATTTCCTCTGAAACTTTCTTCTTTTTAGAGCAAGAGCGGGACACAAGACACCTACTGTGTGAATAAGTAGGTCAAATCTTCCTTCTTCTTATTCTTCATCTGGGGAATTTTGAGCTTCTGCAAAACTCACATGAGGGAAGTCCTAGCCTTCTAGCATATCTGCCGACCGGACAATGATCTGTTAAAATCACTACTACATTCCCGATATTGTGGGGATTTAGGCAAAAGAGTTTAGTTCATAAGTACTGTCTTTTAAATATTCTTATATTCTTATATATTATAAATATTAATATACATTACAGGTTGATTCTAATTTTCATCTTATTAGATAATAGATTTTGAACAAGACAAGATAGGCAATATTTAGACAAGACTTGTGATTATACCCGTACGATAGGATCGGGTATAATAAAATTACTCCTCCGTTTGTAACACCTCGAAATAAACGAGCTAGATATACCTTCAAAGGTATGGATCGGATCAGATTCAAATACTGAGTTGATTAAGCCATGTCCGTCCATTCGTCCGTCAGCACGCTAATTCAAAAACTAAGAAAGCTAGAATCTTGAAATTTACACAAAATATTCTGGGAGCAATTTGCAGGTTTCCTATTTTTTTTGGTTGAGTTCCAACTAACTTTTAGATCTCCACAATTTTTTTGAAATAGAGCCATGAAATTTTAACTGCTGATAGATATCATAAAAATATGAATTTTATGTTAATATTAATTTTTCTGTAGCCCCACCCGTTAAGGAGTTACAGCCCCCAAAGCCCCCAAAAATCTCTATATTTCAATTGTTATAACACAAGTTCTATAAGGTATATCTTCAATCTAAAAATTCCAAACGATAGGTGCTATTATGAGCTTTACAAAGATGTATATAATAAATATATACTTGTGCTATACGGTGTCTTAATTTACCGTTAAGCGAAACTGAATTATTGCAAAATCCTTTAACCCTTCTATCTTCTAAACGGTTTAAGTTGGAAACTTGAAATTTTGACATAAATTAGATCTTTGAAAATAAGTCATTTCAGAATGAGTCATTTCAGAAATTTTTTTTGTATCACCCCCCGTTTAGGAGCTGTAAGGGGTCAAAAACTGAAAATTTCCTATTTTTAAACACCTGTTAAAATTTTTTTGAAGTAATACATAAAAATTAAAGCTTCAACATTATACTCTTATTTCTGTTAACAACTTTTTTTAATAATATAGGGTTACTTTATAATTGACGAAAGTGTTACTTGATTTTTTCAAATTTTCTAACAAATTTCTTCAA
Organism: Poecilobothrus nobilitatus; assembly: GCA_947095535.1. NCBI lineage: Eukaryota > Metazoa > Arthropoda > Insecta > Diptera > Dolichopodidae > Poecilobothrus > Poecilobothrus nobilitatus. The sequence goes on from OX352773.1 coordinate 168,331,934, forward strand.
CAAATTTTTTGCATTTTGTTTTACTCGATAATTTGAAATTGTTGAGGATATAATGCGTAGTACAAAAAAATTTAATTAAATAGACAACATAACGGTTGCTTGAAGAATTTTTATTTATATGATATTGATATACATACATACTTATATAACATCATGTTTATTTACATATCGTATATGTCACTAGTGAATGAATGATAAGAGTATATATGTATATTATATAGCGCCGTATTTACATACATATATGTATTTTATTGTACTTATAAGAAATTATTCTGTCAATGGAATATTTAAATATAATATAATATAATATTTAAAATTATATTTACTATTTTGCACTAAGTAAATTTAATATACATTTACCGCTTAGTATTAAATGGTACTATAGAATATTTGAAAAAGTTTTGGATTGATAATCGTTATGTGGAAGGTTAAAATCTGCTTTTTAAGAATGTATAAACATATAGTTTCAAAATATGTACAAGCCATAGTTCTAGAAATTATAAAATTCACCGAAATTATTTTAAAATACTAAAAATTAAAAAAATAATATTGTAAGCAGAGTGACAGGCTATGAACATACTAATGGTTCGCACGGGTATCTAAGAGTTGACAAAGGCAACTGTATTCTTCCTTGTTTTTATTTAAGTCTAGAAAGTCAATATTTGTTTATATTTTGAAAAATATTAAAAAATTGGTCAAATATGTGCCTAAAGTAATAAGATGGAAATTAAAATTAATTTTGCTATTAAAAGTACGATTTCAATTGGTGAAATAAAAAAATTAGAAAATATAAAAAAAAGATATTTTGAACAAGCAACATTCTATCAAAAAAGAACTCATACAAGTCTTTTATCATATTAAGTAGAGTTACCGTCTACAAGTTGCAAGGCTTAGTCTAATTATAATTAATAATATAGTTTATATATAGCCTTTGTATTTTTTAGACAAAAGTGAAAATCAACCTTAAGTTATTAATGCTTAATGATTTTGTTCTTATATTTTAGAAAAGTTTCAATTTAGCCTCTGTTCAATATTATAATTCTACCATAAATAAAATGTTATAATATTAAATGGGATAAAATATAAAACTGAAACTATATTTCATGACCATTTGTGTGTTGATTTATACCCAAATTTTTGACTGTAAAAATTGAAAAAAATAACAAAGATTTTTATATCTTTAAAAAGAACTGATCATAACATTTTAATGTGTTTATTCTAAACTTAGAAGCTCTATTTTATTTATACCTGTACCTATTTATGTAATTCTAAAATTCCCACTGCTTACAACACAGACGGATACGTTCTCTTTATCGGCGTATCTATACGGCATTCTAGACAATGTACGTTTTACTGACCTGCTTTCAATCTTAATAATTGTTTTAAATTATTTTTAAGATATACTAAAATTTTTTTTAGTGTTCTTTTAAAATGTTAAGAACTATTTTGAATCTTGTTTGCTTTTTGACAAAATATTAAAGAATAGATGGACAAACTAAAACATTTTTTGAATGAAGAAACACTTTATTTTATTTAGGTATTTCGAATGAAGTCAGATTTTTAAATCATGAAAAAAAAATATTATATTTTAATTACAAAAGTTTGGGATATTTTTTTTTTTCAGAAATACTGATGCTATAGTATTACATTACACCTTCTCTTGCTGGTAGTTTTACATACAATTATTTAAGAATTAACCATAAATGGATCATTTCTGGAGTTGTTTTAATGGAGTTTTCGTTTTTGGATTATTTTAATGGAGTTTTCTTTTTTTTTTGTTAAAAATATTAAGAAAACATTCAATTAATATTTGCAATATTTTTTGAACTTTAAAATTAAGATTTTGTTTTTTTTTTTTTATACGAAAAATTAAAACTTTTAAAAAAAAATTATTATTTATTTAATGGATTTTCTGGAGGGATAAAAATGTTAAATTTAATTTATAAAATTTTTGAATTCTAAATCATTATTTAACTTACTTTGATAAATGAAAACATATTGAATAAATTATATTCAGAAAAATTTTAATAAATTTTTAAATAGAAAAACTTTTAATTTACAAAATGGAAAGAAAAATATTAAAATAAGTAAAAAGAAAAGGAAAACTTTTGTAAATGAACGCTAAAGATATTATGGTAACCTCTAATGGGAATATTTTTTTGGGAAATTTCTTTTAAAATTAATTTCATTTAATTAATTAGTTTTGTAAGGGATTTATGAAAATATTATAAAAATATTTATTTAATAAATTAAAATGATTATATTTATGTATTAGTATAAATATCTGCGAAACAATTTTCTTTTATATTATTCGATTTTTTTTTTTTTTTAAATACCATAAAGACAAGGAGAAATTAAGTTTTTGTGAATTCATTTTAATTTAAGGATACATTTTTTTTTTGATGTAAGAAGTTTTATTCTTATTGAAAATTATATTATTTTAATTAAAACTTTTAATAGTTAAATTATTTTTTAAAACCGATTTGGTGGTGTTATTATAATATAACAAAAAATTGAATAATATCACAACAAGTGATAATATAATCAAATTCTTTTACTAATTTTTTATTAATTGCAATTATCAAATTAAAACAATTACTAAAAAAAGCTGTAGATCAAATTAAAATCAAAAATTAACTTTTATACCATATGAAAAATTTCGATACCTAAATTAATTGAATTGAAATCTTACATTTGCCTGAAAGTATGCAATATTACTTAATTTCTTACTAAATATTAATAAAATGGGCAAGAGGCCTCGGTGGCCTAGTTCTTAAACACGTGACTTATTAACCGAGAAAGTGCGGGTTCAAATCCTGCAACAGATAGCAAGTTTTATTAATTGAAAACAAATCCCCCTTGCTACCAAATATAATATAAAATATACAATTATAAACAAAATGGTTTTGTAATATTACAATATCCTATGTAATTTTAATTTTAATATTAATATAAATAAATAAATAAATAAAAGGGGCAACGGAAGCCTAATAGTTAAGCATGTGGCCTATTAGCCAACGAATTTAAATCTTGCACATATAGCATATATAATTAATTGTAAGGAAAATTACGGAAAAAATAGTTAGCAAATTCTGCTTTTTACGAAAAATATAAAATGTAAAATATCCTATAGTTAAGTATTCGCTGGTTTAGTAATATTATATTATTATATTATGTGATTTGTAATATTAATTTAAATTTATGTATATATAAATAAGGTTTAAAACTTTGTAAAATATCCTTATAAAACTTAACCAAATTATAAAATATTTTTAAAATAAAACTTTCGAAAATTATGGGTAAAATGAACACCCGAACGAAAAGTGATAAGGAAAAAAAAAGAAAAAATAATTATTAAACAGAAGACGAAATTGATTTAGCAAGAAATAGTTTATTTTTAAATTAATAGCATATACAATTTATTTATTGTGTAGTTTAATAGTGCCTTAGCATTTCTAGGATTCTACACAAAAGGAATAATCCAATTTTTCATAATCACAAATTGATTCTCTAATAAACATTCTCTCTAATAAAAATCTCTCTCACTATTTTTATCATTAACTTGAAGACACTCCAATATCAATTTTTTTACATCTAAAAGTATTCAGGACTGTCATCCTCACACTCTCACTAAATAAATTTTTGACATCCTGTTTTAAAAACTCAGGCTGTGTAATTTCCTATCCACATTTATGTGGCAGAGAAATGCATTAAAAAAAAATATATATATATATATCTGGCATTAATTCGTTTTTATACCCGTACGATAGGATCGGGTATAATAAAATTACTCCTCCGTTTGTAACACCTCGAAATAAGCGAGCTAGATATACCTTCAAAGGTATGGATCGGATCAGAAAAAAATTCTAAGACTTTTGAGCCATGTCCGTCCGTCCGTCCGTCCGTCAGCACGCTAACTCAAAAACTAAGAAAGCTAGAATCTTGAAATTTACATAAAATATTTTGGGAGTAATTTGTAGGTTCCCTATTTTTTTTGGTTGAGTTTGGACCAAGCTTTAGGGTAGCTCTCGAACACCTAACTTTTAGATCCCCACATTTTTTTTGCAATAGAGCTATGAAATTTTAACTACTGATATATCTCACAAAAATATTAATTTTATTTTTAATAACTTTTTTTTGTAGCCCCACCCGTTACGGAGCTACAGCTCCCCAAAGGTTCAAAAAAGCTCTATATTTAAATTGTTATAGCACAAGTTGTATAAGGTATATCTTCATTTTGAAAACGTCAAACGATTATTACTTTTATTAGCTTTAAAAGTATATATACAAAAAATATATAGTTGTGGCATACGGTGTCTTAATTTACCGTTATGCGAAACTAAAATTTTGCAAAATCCTTTAACCCTTCTATCTTCTAAACGGTTTAAGTTGGAAACTTGAAATTTTGACAGAAGTTAGATCTTTAAAAATAAGTATGAGTCATTTCAGAAATTTTTTTGGTATTACCCCCCTTTTAGGAGCTGTAAGGAGTCAAAAACTGAAAATTTCCTATTTTTAAACACCTGTAACTTGAACACCTGTTAGAATTTTTTTGAAGTAATACACAAAAATTAAAGCTTCAACATCATACTCTTATTTCTGTTAACAACTTTTTTGAATAATATAGGGTTACTTTATAATTGACGAAAGTGTTACTTGATTTTTTCAAATTTTCTAACAAATTTCTTCAACAAATTTTTTGCATTTTGTTTTACTCGATAATTTGAAATTGTTGAGGATATAATGCGTAGTACATAAAAATGTAAATAAATATACAACATAACGGTTGCTTGAAGAATTTTTATTTATATGATATTAATATATATACATACTTATATAATATCATGTTTATTTAGATATCGTATATGTCACTAGTGAATGAATGATAAGAGTATAGATGTATATTATATAGCGCCGTATTTACATACATATATGCATTTTATTGTACTTATAAGAAATTATTCTGTCAATGGAATATTTAAATATAATATAATATAATATTTAAAATTATATTTACTATTTTGTACTAAGTAAATTTAATATACATTTACCGCTTAGTATTAAATGGTACTATAGAATATTTGAAAAAGTTTTGGATTGATAATCGTTATGTGAAAGGTTAGAATCTGCTTTCGAAGAATGTACATATAAACATATAGTTTGAATATATGTACAACCCATGGTTCTAGAAATTATAAAATTCTCCCAAATTATTTTAAAATACTAAAATATTAAAAAAATAATATTGTGAGCAGAGTGACAGGCTGTTAACATACTAACGGTTCGTACGGGTATCTAAGAGTTGACAAAGTCAACTGTATTCTTCCTCGTTTTTATTGATTTTTCTTGCTTCTTGGGGTTATCATGAATTAACGTCACGGGTTCATGAATTAATGCCAGGATAAATTATAGAAAAAAACAAATTTTCCTGACATAAGTTCATTATACCCGTACGATAGGATCGGGTATAATAAAATTACTCCTCCGTTTGTAACACCTCGAAATAAGCGAGCTAGATATACCTTCAAAGGTATGGATCGGGTCAGAAAAAAATTCTAAGACTTTTGAGCCATGTCCGTCCGTCCGTTCGTCCGTCAGCACGCTAACTCAAAAACTAAGAAAGCTAGAATCTTGAAATTTACACAAAATATTCTGGGAGTAATTTGTAGGTTCCCTATTTTTTTTGGTTGAGTTTGGACCAAAACTTAGGGTAGCTCTCGAACACCCTAACTTTTAGATCCCCACATTTTTTTTGAAATAGAGCTATGAAATTTTAACTGCTGATAGATGTCACAAAAATATTAATTTTATTTTTAATAACTTTTTTTTGTATCCCCACCCGTTACGGAGCTACAGCTCCCCAAAGGTTCAAAAAAGCTCTATATTTAAATTATTATAGCACAAGTTGTATAAGGTATATCTTCATTTTGAAAACGCCAAACGATTACTACTTTTATTAGCTTTAAAAGTATATATACAATAAATATATTTTTGTGGCATACGGTGTCTTAATTTACCGTTATGCAAAACTAAAATTTTGCAAAATCCTTCAACCCTTCTATCTTCTAAACGGTTTAAGTTGAAAACTTGAAATTTTGACAGAAGTTAGATCTTTGAAAATAAGTATGAGTCATTTCAAAAATTTTTTTTGTATCACTCCCCGTTTAAGAGCTGTAAGGGGTCAAAAACTGAAAATTTCCAATTTTTAAACACTTGTAACTTGAACACCTGTTAAAATTTTTTTGAAGTAATACACAAAAATTAAAGCTTCAATATTATACTCTTATTTCTGTTAACAACTTTTTTTAATAATATAGGGTTACTTTATAATTGACGAAAGTGTTACTTGATTTTTTCAAATTTTCTAACAAATTTCTTCAACAAATTTTTTGCATTTTGTTTTACTCGATAATTTGAAATTGTTGAGGATATAATGCGTAGTACAAAAAAATGTAAATAAATAAACAACATAACGGTTGCTTGAAGAATTTTTATTTATATGATATTGATATAATATATACATACTCATATAATATCATGTTTATTTACATATCGTATATGTCACTAGTGAATGAATGATAAGAGTATAGATGTATATTATATAGCGCCGTATTTACATACATATATGTATTTTATTGTACTTATAAGAAATTATTCTTCCAATGGAATATTTAAATATAATATAATATAATATTTAAAATTATATTTACTGTTTTGTACTTAGTAAATTTAATATACATTTACCGCTTAGTATTAAATGGTACTATAGAATATTTGAAAAAGTTTTGGATTGATAATCGTTATGTGGAAGGTTAGAATTTGCTTTTGAAGAATGTATAAACATATAGTTTGAATATATCTACAACCCATAGTTCTAGAAATTATAAAATTCACTCAAATTATTTTAAAATACTAAAATATTAAAAAAATAATATTGTAAGCAGAGTGACAGGCTGTGAACATACTAACGGTTCGTACGGGTATCTAAGAGTTGACAAAGGCAACTGTATTCTTCCTCGTTTTTTCTTCTCGCGTTGTTATGCAGAACCAATTTAAACTCATTTACGAATGGTAGTTGTATTAGGTGAAAAATCACATGAAGAGGGACTGACTTTTACTGGAATTCGAAACTGGGCTAAATAAGAGATTGACATTTTAACATCTGTATCATCCAATCGTTAAATTATTATTCATATTTTATAACTTATAACTATAAATTCATATACTAAAGTATAAATCATATTATAATTAATATTATTTAAATTCATAAACATAATATTAAAGTAATTAATTATAAATATATTATTTGCAAATGTTAAAATTAATTGATAATTAAATTTATTTTTCCCAGTATAATGTTTAAACAATTCATATAAAGTAACTAAATATACACGTATATTACAATATAAATTACATGACTTTCAAATACAAAATAAATTTATTTGTTGTAACCTAATATGTAATTAATTATTTTTTAATTATATTTTGATTATCAATTTTCTTTCTATTTTTTTATATATTTATATTATATTAAATTTCATGAGTTTAAATATAAAATATAAATATTTAATTAAGAAAATATTTTCAATATAATTTAGTTTTAGTTCACTTTTATAATTATTATTTAATTAGGTATTTATTTGGTGTATTTAATTAATTAAAATTGATAAATATTAAAAATAAGAAACTAATTGATTGGATAATTAATAATTATATAAAAAAAAAAAAAAAAAAATGGTAATATTATCTTATTTTGAATAAAAATAAAAATCTAATAACAAATTTTCTTCTTTTGATGTTTTCAAAGTACATTTCATAAAATTTTATGCTTTGAAAATTAATATTTGTATTGAATATTATGATAAAATAATTTTTTTCTTTGGGGTCCTAATAAATAATGTCCGGAAAAAGTAAAGCTGAATCGGTTTTGTCTTTTCCTTTTTATAACGGGGGAACATGTCATATGCCTGTATTTCATTTGACTGTAAGTAAAACATATAATTAAGACCGATTTTAGAATTGGTTACATAATCATAGTTTCAATAATTTGTTTAGGAAGAGTTTGAGTCTACAGCCCCCCCCCTTTTTAAATACTTTCTTGTTAAAGTATGTTTATAAAATATATAATTAGGGGGGGAGTTTAGATTTGGCTAAAAATGAAATCCAGTCAAATAAAATACAGTCAAGTGAAATACAGTCAAATGAAATACAACCTTGTAATAGTTAACCCATAAAACGGTAATAAAGTCGAAAGAGCATTTTTGTACAAAACAGAAGAGATAATAAGGTCGAATCGTCTTTATTTTTCAAATATGTATCGTTTTCCAAATATGTATCATGTTGTTTTTTTTTTTTACCTTTTCTTCGTTTTGTATTCCGAACATGGTGTTTTTGTTCCGTTTATTCCAAAAAAGTTTTTTTGTTGTTTTTTGGAAACTTTTAAAAATACAATATGTCTGGTTTCCGATTGCCTAAGAATGTTTTTATAGCGATATATTCTCTTTTTTTGTCGAAAGTTTAAGTAAAACCGATTTTGTGTAATTAATTAAAGTATTTTATTGTAAACTTTGTGGATAAAGAAATATATATTATATCTGATTTTCCAGATATCCTTAAAATAATTAAGTGGATACAAAATTTGTTTGTTACCAAATCAGTTGATTACAAATTCCAATCATTTGTTTAGCGGGTGTTTAGGAACGGTATCACTACTACTATTTTAAGCATATTTTTCTTCAAAATAATATCGGTATTATAATAAGAATTATCCAGTTTAGATGAATAGTATTAAAACAATGTGCTATTGGGCATTGCAATGTGTTGAATTATAAACAAAAATTTTTTTTTTTAATAAGTTCCACTTTACATCTTTTTTTATTATCAAAACGGTAATAAGGTAAAATTTAAAAACAAATCGCGATTTCGGATTTATTTTTTTGTCAAATATGAAATAAATCTAATTTGTGTTAATTTCTTGGCATATTATTTTTGGGTTTATTTTTTTCACCCAGTATATAAGTCACAAATATAATAAGTCACACTTGCTTTGTTTTCGATATTTTAATGGATTTATAATGCCGAGTAAATTACAATAATTTTGGTGTAACTAACATCTCTTTATGTATTGTAGAACCTCAAATAATTTATGTTTAAGAAGATATAGGAAGTCTATAATTTGTATATACTCCAAATATTTTATAAAACATCTATAATTTACTTACTATTTTAATTTTCTTTTATATTATTTTCACAAACAAATTGAAAGAATGTATTTATAAACCTAATGCAAAAAGACTTACTTTTTTGTGTGTAACATAATTTAGTTTTAAAACTATGCATAATTTGGGAAAGTTTTAGAAAAGAAAGTAAGTTTTATTTCGAACCATTTTGATACTTATGTTATAATCTTATGTTATAATTTTTTTTTACTACCTACTTCTAGTAAACTTCTACCTACTTTACCTACTTCTCTGCTACATAAATGTGGACAGGAAATTGCACAACCTTTCCTGTTCAAACGTGGCTGTAATTGTCGTAAGGGGGAATAACTCTTACGACATGTATGGGATTCGAACCCACACTCACTCGGTGTTTACAGCGTATTTTATAAGCTCTTACCTACTAGGCCTCTTATTTAGGTGGTCTTGATAAAATTTTAATAACACACGAGTGGAAAATTATAAGAACAAATTTTTTATGTCTTTATTAATTATTTTTATTCATTTTGTTAGTATTCATTTTGGAACATTCCGCAGGTCCTAATGAAATATAATTGCAGTTTATCTAAATTTTGTTCTTACAAAAAGCTTCACTTTCATATTGAGTTGGGCCGATTTCAAATAAAACTTGGAAATTTTTATCTGTGAATTTCTGATATTTGTGATTTTTAAATCCGAAAAATGTGTTTCGGCGAAGAACTAATTATTTTAAATACTAGCGACGCGGCAAACGCTGTTTTGCCACTTAAACCTTGTCCTATTTTTTTTTAACTAGAGTTTTACATATCTAGCTGAATCGTTGTTTCATTTTATTTTCTAAATTATAAATAAATATTTTTTAATATTTGCTGAAATTTTAAAAATTAAATAAATAAAAATATCGCCGTAAATTATACACAAATATTTGTTTTTTATCTCTTTTTAATAGTTTGTACATATTTCAATTTTTAGAACGTGTTAACAATTAGCTTTTTTTTTGTTTGAAATGAATATTTCCAAATTCAATTTTATTTGGTAATTAATTTTACTATTGTAATGCTAAGTTATGGGCGATATTTCATGTTTCTCCATTTTTTGTGTATATAAATAAATTTTGTGATTTACCGACAAGTGAACATGCAACGTATAATTGCCCATGGGAGAAGCATGAATTTTCAAGGTTCAATCCACATATAGTCATAGTCTGCCCTTGAGCTTTATTAATTGACATTGCAAAGACTAACCGAATGGGAAATTGCAAACGTTTAAATTGTATTGGTGAATCAGATGGTATCATTGGAATTTTCGGTAATAACACATTTTCTCCTTTAAATTGTCGATTAATAATTGTGGCTTCAAGGATGTTTCACAACATTTTTTTGAAACTAGTCTGGTACCATTGCATAGCATTGGAGTTTTGAGATTGCGTAATAAAAATATTGGAGATCCAATTTTTATGCTAAATGATGTGGTGGTGTATACCTGGTACATCAAATGAATTTAAAAATTCAGTTGTATAATTAACTCATCCATTTTTATCGACGACTGTATCAATTGATTTAAATGTAAACAATTGTGTATTAATTGTATTATTTATATTTTGTATAGTAAGATTAATGCCATAAACGTCAATATTTTTTGCTGCTAAAATAGCTCATTCGCTTGACCATTGAAGGTGTGAATAATTGACTTCGGAAACACTTTTTGTATAAATTCATTTTGTGTAAATACAATATTACAAAGATTTTGTGATAATTTAATATGTAATTGATAATTTTATATGAGTGTTTGGACTTATTGGCATTTTTCGATCACCAATTTCGAGTAATTGTTTTGAAAACTCTTCTGCTGTTGGATTATTTTATATTTGAACGCGCATATTTTTTGTTAATTTGAATGTAGCTGTGAACCTTTTCAAAGTACTTATACATTTACAAAATCAATAGGGTAGTCATGGCCGGTTAGCTTGGAGCGTTTTGTTTTGATTAGAGGATCAGAAGATAGTTTTTGGTATAAAAAACACTTGAGGTTGTATGGCACCTATGACTCCAGCGCCACCTACAAAAAATAATAAAACAAAAACCACCTAAGCACCAAATATACAAACGTTATAAATATGACTTTAAAATGAGGATTGGTTTAGGCGTGATGCGGTTACACACAAACGCACAAACGATTTTATATATTAAGATTTAAAAGAGATTTAACTGGGCTTTATTGCATCAACCACTTATTTCTAATCAAATAATCATTTTTTTGATAAGTTTTGAATGTACAAAAACCATATTTGCTTATCAAAAAAAAAAGATTATTTAATTACTTGATTAGTGATAAGTACTTGGTGTAATAGGGCCCTGCTCATTATCTTTTAATTTTTGTCGGAAAAATAATAAATCTTTCATTGAGGTTTTAGTACTTCTACTAAGTAGATGTTTTTTTAAAATAAAATATAGACCAGTTTAATGAAATTAAATTGTAACAAGAGCCATATATTTCTGATTTTTTTTTTTTCAACTTTTCCTGCAGAACGTGGAGAATCTCGAAAAAAACCACAGAAATCTAAGCTTTACTGGTTAGTGTTATATTTTCATCTACTAAAAACACCTTCTTCTATTTCTATTACTTATACTATAATTTAGAATGATCGTAGTTAGAGTGATTATGCCATTATAATAATTATCCCATCCCAGAAACCAGTAATTGTGCTTGAGAATTAGAGAAAGACAGAGACAGAGGAAACGAAAGAAAATTTTGTTTTTAAATTCTTAGAGTAGAATTAAATGGGAATTCTAACAGATGTAAGTTGCCTAGAGATAATATAAATATATAGAGGAAGAATGTAAACAATTCATTGAAAAGGATGCCGCAGGAGAGGTCCAAATATTATTATTATAATATCGGTTACATTAAGGAAATATACATATAATACCAGGTTTTTATTAAACAAATTAAAAGATGCTCTTTTAAATTTTGGTAGTTAAAAATATTTTTTTTTCAAAGAAGAAAACTTATGATTTGGTTCGAAGACTTTGAAATCATCATTTTCAGTAATTGATTTCTGAAAATTGATATTATTAATTAATCCAATGTTTTTCTTTTCTAATAAAATTTAACACTAAAATATAAAATAATTAATCATAATATTATATTCAATTTAATAAACATCAACAACAAAGTTTATAATTTTTTTTTTTTTTTATTTAAATTGATGCCCACCCACCTCTTAAATAAAAAGATAATTCATATTAATTCTATCAAGGTAAAAACAGCTAAACTAAAAAAGAAAGGTAATTACAAAATATTTTATAATTCAAGCATACAAATTGATTTCCCTCCACTAAATTTATTTTATGTACTAAATTTATATATTATATATACATTATATATAGGTAAATAATATATTAATAGTGTAGTGCAAATATTTTTATGGAAAAATTTCTACAATTTTTCTTAATTATTTTGTTTTTTGCACATTAATGTGCTTATGGGCGTGTAAGTTTTGGTATTGTCTAAAAATGATTCAACAAAAAATAAAATAAAATGTGGATTTATTAGAATTTCAAGTTAATTTTCTTTTTCTTAATTAATATTTATTGGATTTATTTCCGTCGCAACAAAATATAAAGTTGGAATTTAATTAAATAAGGTTAAAGCATATAAAAATGTGTATGTATATATTGGTTCTGGTAAATATGAATTTATTTTGGTTTTTTTAAGGACTTTTCAAAACTGTTTCAATATGTATATATATTAAATCTTGAAAATCTCCCATTTTTTTTTTAAATTTCCGTTTTTATGGGTTGTATTTTCAGTAAAATATTATAATTTTGTTTTTTTTTTTTCGGAAATTTGTATAATTTTTAAATATACCAGAAAATCTTAGACGAATTTGAATTTTTTGATTAGAATAAAACATTGTAACGGGATTAAAAAGGAATTGAGCTTTAATTACTTATCTCTATCTATCTATCTATCTATATATATATATATATATCATATTGAAAATATCTGTTTGTATGCCATTTATAGACTCGAAAACTACTCGATCGACTTCGATGAAATTTTCGCAAAGAGAAATGATTGAAAACTAATTGAAACTATTGAAAGAGACAGCAAAGGTTATAGAGTTGACTGTTTCTTAAAATTATGATTGGTTAAGGCAGTTTGCCATACAACTTCCAGCTTCCATCGGGAATATTTCAAAAACCAAAGGTGTTACCGATCTGCAAATTGATACGCAAATACTCTCTCGAAAATTAACAAATACTTCTTTTATAGTTTTTCGAAATTCTGAGTGGTTCGCGCAACTGCCATACAACTTCCAGCTCCCATCAGGCATATTTAAAAAATCAAAGATTTTACCGACCTGAAAATTCTCGAAAATGAAGAAACACATAATATGTTACTATTTTTCGAAATTCTGAGTGCTTCAGGTATCTGCCATTCAACTTCCAGCATCTAGTAGGAATATTTTAAAAACTAAAGGTTTTTATAATTTTATTTAATTTAAATTTTTTTTTTATTTTTTAAATTAAAAATAATTAATTAAACAAAATTTATAAACATTGTATTCAAATATTAAGTTTTTTTTGAAATAAAATGAATTAATTAGATTAATCTAGCAATGCAGACCAGTTACAGCTAGTGTAACATAAAGTTTAAAAAATTGGAAGAAAATTTTTCTTTTTTTTTTTTAAGATAAATTTTTTTTAAGTTTTTCCTTTTGTATTGAATGGATTGTTTGATAACAGACAGGACAGGAAATTTTATATTTGTAATATTAGAACGAGTTTTACTATTCATTTATGAAAGTCCGCTCATTTTTCCTACTAAAAAAATTTAAGTATCCTTTTAAAATTAATTAAAATAATATCTTTAAAAAAAAATCTTTTGTTTTGTCGTAGTTTTCGAATTTTTGAAATAAAGTTTGATTATTACCTGCCTATTGAGGCTAGTAGCACTGTCTATTGAGGCTAGTACGACTGATTTTTTGATTGAGAAGCAAATTTCAATGTATTTCAAGATATATAATGAGATAATTGATTTTTAAGTTTTCATTTTTTTATTAATCTGTAACAAGATATTCTCATTTTCAATTAAGGATCATAGCCTTATATTTATAATGTATATTATTATTTCTTTATGCAGGTGCATATATATTATGTCGTAAAATGTAATTTTTTTTATTATACTTTTGTTATTGTTTTTGTCAATTAAATGTCAAGTTATTTGCAAAATAGTTGACAAAATTAATTTCCAATTAATATTTTCAAACATTTTAATATTTGAGAAAAAAAATGGACCATTTTCTGAATAGCTGATTAAAGGTTTCCTTCCTTTAAAGAATCCATTAAATTCTGAATATTATTGAAATTTTTTAGTCTGTATTTTTTCTATAAGAAAAGTTAATTATAATGTTTGTTCATACAAATTTTAAAAGAGTCGACTCTGCTTTTAATTTTTCATAAGATGCTTTTATTTTTTTTTCCCCAATGTAAAAGTTTTATTTTTACATTACCAGGCATTACTACTCAAAATATTTAAGACATTAAAGCATTTAATTTCTAAATGTAATTTTTAAAAAAACAAACAACAGATGGCGTTTAGTGTAGAAAATTATTTCCTTAAAAACAAAAGTATCCAAGCATCTAGAGAAAAGAAATATTTTTATAGTGAAAAATTAAAAGACAAATCAATCGTAAGTGTTACAAAATGTATATTTACGTACTCTGTCCGCCTCTCTGTGTGTTTAGAAAATTTTGACGCCGTTTAAAATAGAAAAATTAAATTTTAACCAAGGGTTAGGTCTTCACTTGAAATGTTAAACAACAGGACATTTTCTATCAATATCAAAATTATAATATGCATTTTGTTGCAATTTAGTATTTAAGTTTACCGTAATGTGAAAGCAGACTTTGTTTACCTTATCTCTCCGAAATGATTTTAGATAAAATACTTGAAATTTTGAGAATAGAAAGGTTTTTTTAGAATTAGCATAAGTTACCACAAAACTCAACCAATTCAACCAATGCTAACCGGAATTTTATTTATTATTGGACTTTTACAATAAGCCCTTTATTAAATTAGAAACTGCTTAAAGTTAAATAATGGAAAAGTAGCTTTAAATCATTTTTACCAATTAGCTTTTTTTTTTTTTTATTGCTATATTAAATAGAAAAAAATGTTAAAAAAGCAGAAAAAAAAAAAATTTGTTGAAAGAAAAAATCATATCACTTTAATCAGCGTAAAATAATGTTATCTAACAATAAAAATTCAATAAGGATATTCATTTAAATTTAAATACGTTTTTAGAATGAAAAAAAAAGAATAAAAAGGAAAGAGAAAGAATACAAAAAAAAATTACAATAATTCAATTGTTTCCAGATTTTGCCTGTTATTATAATTCCCCCCCCCCCCTTACTTTTTTATTTTTCTAAAATACTCACCACAATGTCATGTCATGACGATATTGAATAAATAAAAACAGGAAGGAAAAGGAAAGAAAAACATAATTTTGAGTAAAATTTTTGTACCTGAAGGTTAAAAGAAAAAAAAAAAATTGAAGTAGGTACAATTTAAGTGTAAATGTTGGCATAAAAATAACATATTTTTAGCTGGATATGTTTGTATGTTCACGAAATATATTGAAATATCTTTTTTGATACTTTTCAGTCTTAAGTAGTTATCCTCTTTAACATATTTTTTTCCTTTTTTTTGATTTTGACAAGACAAGATACATATTACGATATAAATATGTGATACATTAATCC
Organism: Poecilobothrus nobilitatus; assembly: GCA_947095535.1. Classification (NCBI taxonomy): domain Eukaryota; kingdom Metazoa; phylum Arthropoda; class Insecta; order Diptera; family Dolichopodidae; genus Poecilobothrus; species Poecilobothrus nobilitatus. The sequence goes on from OX352773.1 coordinate 168,347,901, forward strand.
TAAAAAGAGTATAAGAAATATAAACGGATATATTCTGCAGAGTTATATATACATATATACAGTTACGTTCATAAAAGTAACATCGAAGTCAATTTAAAAAATGAACATCGGAGATAACAAATAAACAAAACAAAATATCATAATGTTTAACAGTTCTACAGACAAACTAAGAGTAAAAGGTTTCAATGTATCAACTTGTATTTTCTTGAATTTTAAAAATTATAATAATATTACATGTAATCATCATCCGGCCTGTTATCCGTCTGGGTTCTTGATTAAAACATGAAAGAAATAGTTACGACGCGCATAGCCATCTCGTGGAAACTCTGCAGCAAGTTCCTAAATCTGAAATACGCAGAGATGACATACATACTTAGCTCTTCTTACACACTCAGCTACCGTTATTTAACTAATAATGAATAGACTATCAGGAAAAATACAAAACATAAGCCTCTGTACAAGAAAAACAAAAATAATGAAAATTAATTGAATAAATGAATATGAATGCCTTGAAAGCTAGCACAGATTGCAACATATTGCAGCAAAATATTGGAACTAACCAGTCAAGAACCAACTAAAATACAAATTCGAAGAAGAAATGGAGCTGGATCGACTATATACTCAGAACCTCAACAATGTGGCATGTCAGAATACCTAAAATGACTTGAAAAAGAAGCCTGCAGAATGAAATAGAAACAAGCAGAAAGTCTTGGGCAGAAATTAAAAAATAGATAGAGAAAGTTCTAGAGGATTTGTGAAATCCCATTTTCTTTAAGGAAATAAAACAGGAGAAATCTAGTAAATACAAATATATATATGCAATGTCCAGTGGTTAGAGGCGGATACGGATACTTTTTGACAGTTAATTAATTCTTAGAATGAAGCAAGTTATGTGAAATTAAATAAATGGTTTGATAAAAGTAAAAAAGAGTTTAGAAAATGATTAAATAAATTTCAAAAGAATGCCAATTCTACAAAAAAAAAAACAAAATTATGATAAGAACACAGAAAACATTAAGAAAATTAAGAAAAGTCTTTCAGATTTGATTGGTACTTTAACTGGTCATTACTCTTTTATTTTAGTTCTCGACATACAGCAATAGATTTGAAAAACTTAAAATTCCTTCAAAATTTTGGCTAAAAAAAAGTTTAAAAAAAAAAAAAACATTTTTCGACTTTTTAATAATATTATGTTGCTTATTTCGTGAGGTTACTTAAAATTCGACGCAATTTAATTAAAAAAAAAAAATCAAAATTAAGCTTTCTTTCAATCATTTCAGAATGTAAGCTGCAAAAAAATGCTTAAAACTTTATAATAATGTTATTTAGAATCTAGGATTCTTATTAAGCCTTTTCCAAGAATAATTTATTTTTGAATAACAAATGATTTTGACAAAAAGCTTTTAAAAGTTTTAAGAATTTATATAGTACAAAATACGTTAATTGTATTGAAATTTTAATAATATTGTTATGTTGTATTTTTTAAAAGCTGTTTTTTTTTTTTTATCTAATTTAAAAAGCTTTTAAATTTAAATTAATTTGAATTTTTGTTTGGAGAATTCATGGAATTTTTTATTTACCACTAAAATTTTAATTAAAATTTCAAAAAAATTAAAATAATTATATCTTAAATATAAAATTGAATGTACGTGTATTATGTAAGAAGGAAAAAAAATTTTTCCATTATCAAAAAATAAAAGGTCTTTTTTATTCAACCCACTCGGATGGATACACACAAGTCATATGAAAAAATTTCAAAATTGACATGTATCAGGAATATTTAAATTTTATTTAATTTTTCTTTATATATACGTACACAGTACACATATATAGAAGAAAATGTAAAATAATCTATTTTGTATATATTAAATATCAAAAAGTATCTATTAAAAAGATTAAAAATCTTCTAACTATTAATACTATTTAGGTATCTAATATGTGTATGGGTGTATAAATGTATTTTTGTTGAATTAAATTTATGGAGGTGGATATCTTGTAAATGTCAAAAACTATCAGATTCTGTTTTTTTTTTTTTTTCCTTTGTTTATCTATCTAATATTTGACTTGAATAATATTTTGAATGTCAGAAAAATGTTTTTCAATTATTTTCCTTTTTTTTAGTCTTACCAATCAACTCGAAATGGGATACCAATATATTGGTATTATAGTAATGCAAAATAGGTATTATTTTTCTTTACAGTTAAGAATATATTATTTAGATTAATTTTATTTTTCTTTATAATATTTCAATTTCATTTACATTTAAAAATAAATTCTGAGATATATAGATTTAATATTTAGACAGCAGTTGAAGATATTTAAGTATATTTTAGTCGTTTTTTTCCTTTATTCAACTTAATTTTCTACTAAGGAAAAATTTTAAAATCTTAATCTAAAGATTTCTTATTACCTATAATTTAACTGTACATAATTCTACTTAGTCCAAACTGACATAATTTACGCTAAGCATTATTAATTTATTATTAATTAATAAATGTTGTATAAATTTAAAATAAATCCTGTATAATCTGGTTTTGTAAATTTATAAATTAAATTATTTTTTTTTTCTTTTTAATGAGAGTCATTGGAAAGCTGAGAAAAGCCACCCAATAAAACTGTGAGGAGCTTCGTTGGGTAGTGTGCTACTTTAAGACAGAAAGGTCATGCGCTTTTGAAACCAAACTTTAGGATGGATCCTTTAATACAAGTATACAGCTTGGTTTCGAGGATGAGGATATGGAACGTATTTTTTGAGGAAGTTTGAAATAGCAAATAGCATTAATTCTCTTACTCTACTTACCAAATATATAGAATTTGTATTTTCAGTATTTACCGAAAATTTCCATTTTGTAAAATATTGTACAAAAATATCTAGGGAGGATTGCAGATTGTTTAGAATAGGATCATATTACACCAACCACTTATCACTAACCAAATAATCAAAAAAAAAATCAAAATTATTATTTGATTATTTCATTAATGATAAGTGGGTGGTGCAATATAATACATACTCTATCATCGGTACAAGAGGGGCAGCAAATGTGCATTTCTACTATATGGAACTACCTAAGTGGTACTCTACTGGCTATATCAATTGCAATTCGTTTGTTGTTAGAACTCCAAAAATGTGGAATTTATTACCATCCACCGTATTCCCAAAAGTTGGCTGTTTTGATATTTTACAATTTGCTCAAATTTAATCAGAAACTCAAAAGATTCTTCTCCAATTTACCCCTCAACTCCCCATTATCCTCATTTGTTGCATTCCTATCCCATCCCATACAATCACAACTACTTCAAGTACAATGAATCATATTCCTAGTTTATGGTTTTAGAATAAAAAAAAAACACCGATCTCTCTCAATTTATGGGTATATTATTATATAAAATTGGCCAAAGGCGAACTAGAAGAAACATAACATTTTTCAGATATTTTCTCGTAAACATTGAGACATTTTTTTTTGTTTTTCGCAGAAATATATATTATATTGCGAAACTATAATTATTTTTGAAAATCCATTTAGTGTGGACTTTGCAATAACTGTTAAAAAGTAGGATTGTTTTTTTTTTTTTTAATTTTGAATTTAAAATATTGTCAATAATAAATGTTTACATAGGGCTTCAATAAGTTATCTATGAGTATATACTATATATTTTGTTTTTCAACTAAAAACTTATTGGTAATATAAACTAAAACTAAGTTAAAAGTTAGTGGTAGATGGTATATATATTTAATTACTATATGATTGCATACTTTGAATAGATTACTATTTTGCTACTCATACTTTAACAATCAGTGTTTTATAGATCAATAAAAAAAAAAGAAAAGAAAAAATAAATAATCCTTTTGTTTGTTTTTACTATAAAGGGATAATAATTTTTTTTTTTTTTTTACCTTAGACAATATTATTTTAATTAGCGATTAAATATTACATTATTTTTTAAGGATTATGTACAAGTATATAATATTTTATAAATCTTTATTGAAAACATTTAGAATTAAATAAGTTTTTAAGTTTCTACATTGTTGTATATATATTTTTTTTTAAAATGTTCATTGAGGTTTAATTTTACTAAAATAATTTTTTATTATAACTATGAAAAACCAATATTTCCTTTTTATTAATTTTGTATACATTTCATTCATTTAAATATTTTGTTGAGCTACAGTTTGTGTGAATTCTTGGCAGTAATCCTTGAATTCCGGTACTTTTAATAAAATTAATAAAAATTTATCTGATATTAAAACAGTCATTTCTCTCATTTAACTTAAATCTTTTGCTTGGCTGACTCCAATGACAATATAATGCCATAGCAGTTAAAATAAAATAAAAAAAATTAAAAATGTTTTTATTTACTTAACGTCGCTGCCATTGGTATTGGTATTGAATGATGTGGGCCAAATAGTCTACGTTCTTGATAATGTAATTGATATTGTTGTATTGTTGATGATGGTGTATAATGCTGAAGCGTTTAATCAATTAGAATGACTTCTTATGATACTTGATCAAATACAGAAAAACCTTGAGTAAGCAAAGGAACCTAAACATTTAATTGAGAAAATTTTCATTTCGATGATTTTCCTTAAATATTTTGATATCAAAATTTTGTGCATGTTACGTTCATCACAAGATTGGATACATGTCTACCTGCAATCTTTAACAGTCAGTTTACATATATGTATATTACAATTAAATTCTGCTAAATATTTGGTCCTACACCTACACCATAAACTTAATTGACGTAAACATTTTACAAATAAAACCAAACTGGTGCAGTGACAGAACGCCCGAAGAAATAAAGCCTGCAGACTTTAATTCCAAAACTTTTAAAGTTTTCTTTATTTTTACTTTACTTACATTTTAACAAAAACATGTACCATTTTACATAAAATCTTTGCTTTTTACATAAAGTTTATACAAAAAGTTTTTTTTTCTTTTAATATTTTGTACAAAAAATTAATATTTTGATAAATTTCAAAGGTAACTTGAACAAAATTATGAATTAGGCCTAAATTTTCTTTGATTACAACAGATTTTCCTTTGAATACTTTGATGAATTAAGCAAGGCAAAGAAAGTAAAGTAATCCCAATTTTTACTCCCATAAAATTACGTAAATAATGTTTTAAAATGTAAAGCAAACGATTTGTTTTACTTACTTTCAGTCACTGTCAATAATAATAAGGTCTAAAAACAGCTTTATTTTCCTTAACCTTAATTTTTTTTCTGTATAAAATTGATTTGATTGGATATAACTTTAAAGATAGATAATTTTTATCAAGGATATAAACCATTATATAGATTTGATCCGTAATAATAATCACAATAAGTCTGTAGTTACAGATATTTACTACTTTAGTGAATCTTATTTTAGTATTAAAAATGAATTTAGAAATTTTTTTTTGGTTTTTCTTTTTTTTTTTTTGTTTTTGAAAATTTTTGAATGGAATTTTCTTTAATTTTGTTTTTATTCTAATAATGTAAGGATCCTTGATCTTATTCTATTCAAATGCTTTCAAATATATAATTTATGTTAAAAAGGATTTTCAATCATTTCTTAAAATAATAATTTTGATTAAATCCATATGTAAAAATTTTATTCAATTGAAATGAAATCAAAAGGATATTTTATTAGAACGAATAAAAGAATTGAAAGAAAAAATTTATTTAAATTAAATAAAAATATCGTTTTTTTATTTAAAAGATAAATTCTTCTTCTTCTTTTTCGTCATACACTCCATTAATTTTGTTGTAAAAATTCAAAAAGATTGTGAAAATAGGTGGTATATTAAATTATGTTCTATAATATTCTATAAAATCAAAAAACAAAAAAAAAACAAAGAAATCTTTTATATTAATTTAACAGTTTGTAAAAAGTTTTTAAAAAAAAAAACTTTAAAAACATGATGAATATTATCAAAATTTTAAATAAAATTAATTTATGCATTTATTGTATTGATTCATATTTTCGAACAAAAAAAAAAATAGGATTTTTTTGTTAACTTTCTGTCTACAAAGGAGATTTTACAATTTTTTCGCTAACTTCAGTTCTTTTTTTTTCAATATGAACAATTTTAAAAAGTTTATAAACTAAATTAATTCTGAAATTCACTATTAACATAAAAATTTAATGTTTAGAAATTCATTATACGTCTTAGCCCTTCATTTATATTGTTATTATAAGGTTGAACTTGTTTTAAGCTTAAACAATTTATATTTTTGCTATATATTGTATCTTTTTTACTTTAACTGAAAGTATTTTTACTATAAATGAAGACATTTTTACTTTATCTAAAAACATTTTTAATTTAAGTGAACAAATTTTTACTTTAAATAAAGATTTTTTTACTTTAAGTGAAGACATTTGTAATAAAATTAAAAACAAAAAAAAAAAATACATATAATATACATACATATATCTCTAATAGAATACACAAGATGTTGGCGAGACCTTGCCAACATGTAAAAAAATATATTTTATATCTATAATAAAACACTCACACTGAATGTAAATTAAACTGGCAATGATATTTCTGTATATTTATTTAATAAGTTAAAATTTTATTACCAGAGACACAAATCTTTGACTCTAAGTATTATCAAGAGACACAAACCGTTCATTAAAAATATAAATAAATTTAGTAAATATTATTACCCGAGATTAAATTTTCTACTACAAGTATTATCAGAGACACAAACCGTTCATTAAAAGTGAGTACAGTCAAAAAAAGAAAAGTACATACTTAAAAAACACACATTTTCAATAAAAATAAATTAAGCTAATTTTAAATTCTTAAATTTGACCGCCACATCCATTATGAACTGGTCGCAGCGGTAAATTAAAAATAAATTATTAATCTTCTGTTGGCGTTTTCAATTTTTGTTCTGCAAAAAAAAAAAAAAAAATAGGTACTCTTAATAAAATTAAAACGTCTGAAAGTGAAAAGAGCAGAGAAAGAGAGTTTATAGTAAGCCTCATATTTATAAGAAAAAAATAATAGGCCGATTTTATTCTTGATTTTGTTTTCATTAGTATAAAAGCTGGTAAAAAGCTTCGTAACAGACTTTAAAGTAGTTTTGTTTATTTAGGTTGAAATTTAGATTTTTAAGCTAAATTTTCGATATAACTGGTATAACATAAAACATTCGAAATTTTTTTTTTAATATAAAATTCGGCAGACTTAAATAATTATATTTTATAACAGAAGTCTGGAACTTACCAAATATTATAGAAATGTATATTTTTCTTAAAAAAAAAAAAGAAACTAACATAGAAAATATCATTTTAGAAGCCTCCACTCACAATAGATTCATAATTTTGTATTAATTTATTATTAGACCATTAAATTAAAAAGCTGTCGAAAACGACCGTCACAAAAAAAAGCCCCCGAAAATTTATGAAATTTCATTATCAGAGACATGAATCTTTTGTTAAATATACCAAAGACCTCTTCTAAAGTATATACATTTAAATTAAATAAATTCAGCAAATTTTTTTCAAGCAAAAAAAAAAATAAACGCAAAAGACTTGAAGTAGTTTTGGTAATTAAAGTAATTTCGCGGCGAAAACAACTGTTTTTCATCGACATAAAAATTTTTTTTTAAAACTAAAGAAAAATGTTTTTTGAATGTTTTTTTAGCTTGGACCATTTTTTCTCAATGATTAAAAAACTGTCAAAAATTACCGCCACGAAAAAACGGCGTGAAAAAATTAATAAACTGTACCTAGTTTTTTCTATTTTATGTGTTTAGGTTTATTAACGATTTGGTTTATGTATTTTTCCTATTACATCAAGTAAGTGATTCCAACGTTTTTTTAATGGTGCTGATGTAAAAATGAAATTTTTAGGGAGTTTATTAAGGGAGTCAGTATGATAACGTAAATGTTTTTGCATGTATATAAATTGTGCAATTGCACAGGGGATTTTCTAGTATATATATATTTTATATACATAAATAGCCCATACAAAGTTAACTGATCAATATATATATATATATATGTATTGCATAAATAAAATATATGTATATTAAATAATTTATATATAAATTACTAAAGCAAAAATTTTCAAAATAAAAATATGTTTTCACTTAAAGTAAAAAAGTTCTCAGTTTTGCTAATATTACTCGTAGTCGTAATTTGTTAGGTTTGTCATATTATGTAATTATGTAACTGATTATGTATCTATTGACTAATCATAAACTCCCTTAACAATTATTTTAATTATTAATAAAATGAAAAAGGAATCAAAATTGTTGATATTTCCGATACTTTAGGAACTATTAGTGTATTAATCATCTTAAATGAAAAACTGAGCATTTTTAAAGTGCTTTATTATGTTTTTCAAATAAAAAAAGTTTACAATAGAATATTGATATATAGTGTCATAAATCATTTAAACATTTAAAAAGACAAACCCTTAAAAGTATCCTTGTTAACTTAAGAAACTATTTTAAATTATTATTTAAATTTCGAAAACAATTAAATTCTCATTCTTTAAAAGATTCCATTAATAGTCCTTTGTCTTAACGATAAAATTTGAATCATAAAATTGTAATATGCAGAAATATAAAACTTAAATATTTCAACTATTAAAATATTTGTTTAGCTTAGAAAAAGATTGGTATCAGTCAAAGTTTTCATGCTGACATAAGTCCTATTAATTGTTCTGAGAAAGATGTCCGTTATTTTTTCTGAAAGATGTCCTACCAATATTATAATTATTAAGGATTATTAAGGATTATAATATTATCATTTCTTATATTCGGGTGCATCTAATAAATTGTTCATTTTGTTGAATTTAATATTAATTTCATTTACTTTCATTTTAATTAAAATTAAACAAAAAATTTCTTTTATAATTTTTTCGAAATTCTTATAAATTCTTTCAAAAACTTTTTTGTATTATTTCAGTTCTTCAACTGAACTGTTTTTGAAACCTTTATTTTAGTATATAAGATATTTTTTTAATGAAGATATATTCAAACAATATGAATTTGTAGGGAAGAATTTTTGTTCACTAATTGAAAGTAAATATTTTTATTACTTTTTTAGTACATTTTAAAAAAAAAAATTTGAAATGTCCATTTTGCTATGTTCGTTTGTCTGTTTACAAAACTTCTAAACCATTAAAAATAAAGCAATGAAAGTGTAATCATGAATAGAACTCATTAAAAAATTAACGTTGCATCACAACTTTTTTATGTAACCTCATCCATTAGAAAATTGCAACATTTTAAAACTTGAGAAAGCTGTATTTTCCAAAGAATAAAATATCTCAAGTTCAGCTAATATTTTTTCAATCTAAAGGAATTTTTAATGGCTTTATAAATAAAACAATATCAAAATTATTTATCCAGAACGCTTTCAGATAGAACCGTTAAAAAGAGAAGGACGTTCTCTTTTGATTTGAGTATTAGGATAAGTTACCTAAGAAATGTTTTTGTACCACCCCCTGTTTAAGAACTATATTAGGGGTGGAAAATTGAAAATTTACTATTTTCAGTCACCTATAGCTTAGGCATTTGTACAATATTTTGAAAAGTAAAACGTTATTAAAACTGTAACATATTTTTAAAATTTTTTACAGCTTCTTTTAATTAAAAGGAGTTTCCTTAAATCTGAAGAAGATGTCTCTTGAATTTTTATAATTTTTCTTACATTATTATATAAAATTCTAAGAAAACTTAAAAATTTTGATTCAAGTCACAATTCCAAAAAGTTTTAATTTATGTCTTTTAGAAAATCTGTCCTTTGAAAAATCTTTGGCTTATATTCTGCCTTGTTTTTGTTGTCTAAGTATTAAGTTTAGATAAATTTTTTTTTCATTCTGCATAGGTCAATTTTGTTTGACATCTTAATGTTTCTAAAAATAATTTTTTTTTTTTATCATATTTTAGACGTTTCTATATATTTTTATTTTTTGAGGTAAAGATACTTGAAGTTTTAAAAATAATTTTTATTTAAAACTTAAATAGAAACAACATTTTATTATACAACAAAACAAAAAAAATATATATATAGGGAGAAGAAAGAAAAGAAATAAATGAAACAGTACAGAAAAGCTGATTTCATAGGATTTCACACAAAATGAAATAATACAAAAGAAGAAAAAACAAAGGACATAATGTTAAACAACAAAAAAAAAAAAGAAAAACTGTCCTAAGTTTTGTATTTGACTCATACTGTTTAATATTTTTAATTCCGAAAACTTTTATATTTCGTTCAGATAACATAATATTTCTTCAATGTTTCATTTTTCAAAAAATTACACTTAACTTTGAAAATTCCTGTGTAAAATTTAACTCATTTGTATAGTTTTGATTTTGCTTTTTCTGATTATCAAGGAACAATTTCGAATGACTTCTAATGAAGAAACTAAATTGGTTCGACAAATATTTGAAGCAAGGCTTTCCTATACAAAAAAAATATTCGAAAAAAAGCTTACCTATAAAAAAAAAAAAAACATATTTACACAATCTCACCAATGGTGCAGTGCGCAAGTCATCGATCTTTCAGACGAAAGGTCTCGATTTCAAACCCCGGTCAGATGAAAAATAATATATAAAATATAATAAAATAATGTAAACAAAATATTAAATATAATTATATACTTGTACGAACGAGATGGCTCACATGCTAAAAGCAAAAGGCTCCTACAAATATCGGCAGATATTTATATCTGGACGCTATAATATATAAAAAAAAAAAAAAAAATATGTTTATAAATCCTATACAATTAATTTAATAAAAATATTTTGGATGAAACTCTCTTCAGCCAACTTTTTCCCCTTCTTTATCGTTTTTTAATTTAAACCCCTCTGCATGTATAGTAATTATCAGGCGATTGCTTTAGGCCAACCATTTTAATTTTATTTATTATTTTATAATAAAATATGATAATGTTGAAACTTCATTTAGCCAAAACTCAAAAGGACGACATTAAAATCAAATATATTCGAAAACTACAAAAATTAAAGTCGAATTGAAGACTAGTTACAGTAATTTAGTTACAAAAATAATGGCAGTAATTTGTTTGTTAATGGTTAGATCTGAAAATATCTTAAAGTCTGGTTTTTTGTACAGATTTTGTACAGATTTACTATCATTAAGACCGAAATGAGATAAAAATTAGATTACTTTATGTTACGTTCCTGTAATTCGTTCATTTCAATCATATTCAGTTTTATGATTTTGACTTTGGCTATTAAACAGTTCAATAGATTTTAGATTATTAAAATTTTCTCTATATAATATCTGGTTATATTAAATACTATGGGTTAATACGTTACCACGTAACATAATAGCCACGTATAATAAAATTAAATCATCATAAATTAGGTTATATTCACCAATTTCCAACTACACTTTGATCAAATTTCTTATCAATGAATCATAATTTTAAATTTTATAAAAGAAAATATCAAAACTTTAACTTAATATGATACCTAAAATTTTGAATGAAAAATAAATTAAAAAAAAATTTCTTCCTTTCCAGCAAGTCCTTTTTAAAAAGAGTCTTTTTCTTTAAAAGATCTTTCAAAAATTTAATAAAATATTTTACACCTACGGTTCAAATAAAAAATAATTAGGATTATGTTTTGATAACATTTAATAAAAATGTTAAACAAAAGATTTAAAATTTAGAAGTTATTATACAGAAGTAGGTTAAATTAATTTTTTTAATTATTACCACTTTTCTAATATATCCTTTTTAATTAAGACAGAAAAAAAAAAAAAATTTTAAAAAATAATATTAAAAATTCTTTTATATACATATATAAATTTTAAATGGACATCATTAAAAATACTATCACCTCCTATACTAGATAATAGAACAAAAGAAAGACTAAAAATAATAGCTTCTTAATGGAGTGAATTGTTTTTTTTTTTTTGTATGACAAAATGCAATATTGAATATTTTAAGAATATCCTAATTTTGATTTTTTAAAGTTATACTTAATTTTTTGCCCATCTAAATTAAATCAGTGTATCAAATAAATTTTAATGAGAACACAACGAATATTTCTTTAGAATGCTTTAAAATATTTAAAAGTGCAGGTAGAAGTTATAAGATGTACAAAATAATTTAGAATCCTTAGATAAAAAATTCAAAATATCTACAGTTGGAAACAAAAAAATAGTTTTAAATAAATCGAAAATTAAACTATAATTTAAATTTATTATTAATAAATTTTTTTCATATATTTTGACTAATATAGGGTGGTTCTTGAGTCTTCGATCTGGTAGCCAAAAAAAGTTTTGGGTACAAATCTTGAGGCCGTCATATTTTTTGATATAATACAATTATATAATATTAATAATATAATTCGGACAATATCCAAGCAGAACAGTACTCTATTGCACCAATCACTTATCACTAATCAATTAAAATAATTTTTTGGAGAAGTTTTTGTTGCACCAAAACCATATTTAGTAATAACTCATTAAAGTTTTGATTGGCAAAAAATATACACTTATCAAAAAAAATGATTATTTAATTTATTTTTGGTGATAAGTGATTAATACAATAGGGCCCAGAGCCCTATTGCACCAACCAATTATCACTAATCAAAATTATCAAATAATCATTTTCTTGGTAATTTTATCAGAAGTTATTATGAAAAATTGGTTTGGTGCAACAAAAACTTATGATTATTTAGTTTTTTTATTATTGATAAGTGATTGGTGCAATAGGCAATAGATAATGTTCAATTGTTTATAAATAGGAAAAATGAAAATAATAATAATAGTAATAATTTATTTAATTAATTGACGGTAAAACTGAAGTTATTATAAAAGTACATAGTAAGTTGTTTTAAGAAAGAATGAAAATATTTAACTGTATTGCAAAATAACAAACACAATTTAGACGATCGACGAAAAAATCGCGACTAAAAAATAATAATATATTGATTCTTACATAAGCTGAATTGTGTCACATTACAATATTGTGACCATCGATGCGTATCCAAAAAATTGTCGTCGCCGAGATTAATATATTTTTAATTTTTTCGCTGATGGTTGGGCTTCTGATTTAGTTCTAAATAACAAAAATTAAAAACGTTCTTTTTTTTGACTGAACAACTACATAATACATATTTATTTTTCGTTTAGCAGAATTATGTTTAATTTGTTGAAAAATACAGGTATTAATTAGCCTGTTTAACGGTATGTCTTTTAGCACTAGTTTCTTATAGCGTCCAAATTACAATTCAGTTTAAGGGTAACTCGAATAGGTAACTTTTTCAAATTTTATATTAATATTTCTTATAAAAACTTTGAAAATTTCTTTAACAAAAAAGTTTTTTTGGAAAAAACTATTTAAAAAATTTGTCTAGAGTTGTCAAATTTGTTTTTATTCTTAAAATTTGCCTTGAGTGTAGATAGAACGCAACTCAATATTTTAGTAAGAGTAGCGCCTCTATTAACGCTGTTTTGATTAACACTCTTTTGAATACATCTTCAGCGCTAAATGAGGTATACCTGTAGTCAAATATTTATCGACAAAAGGAAATTGGTCGATGATCGGAAGGGTGTTTATTACTTAACCTATTATACTTAAAAGGTCATTAATATAACTTAATCTGATTTATGTCATCTGTGGCAATTAAATTAATCATGGGTTAAGTTTTAATTTTTTTTTTAAATTAAGTAAAATGCTTTTACTATAGGTTTACTTTAATCATAGACGTTGTTTTTTTTCGACTTACTTAGTTTTTTTTGAATACTTAGTCTAGCTCCATAAACTGCTTAGTCTGCCTCCAAAAAAAAAAAATACAAATTTTTATTTGAAACTGTTCGTCTGTATAGTTTATTTAGTCTGTGCTATAATTTTATTTGACAGTCAAATTTAATTAAAAATCAACAATACTTTTAAGTCTTCTTAGATGAACACTGGAAAAGCATTTTAATAAAATAAATATAAAAAAAAAATGTGCTGGTTTATAAAAGAAAATTTATATAGTGCAAGCTATATTTTATTGTAAAGCCAACACTTATTTATACCCGTATGAACTATGTTCAAGGGTATAATAAATTTATATGATACCTTAAAGAAGTCGAGCTAGATATAGTGTCAAAAGTGTGAATCGGCTCAGTATCAAATTCTGAGTTGATTAAGCCATGTACGTCCGCCCATCCGCAAGATAACTCCAAAGATAAAGAAACTAGGAAGCTGACATTATTTTTACGTCACTTTTGCAAAAATCTGACAAATGATGATTAAGTTTTATGGCAACAACTTCTGTAAAATTTAGTTTGTTGGTGCAACACGTTCGGGTAGCTGCCATACAACTTCTCTATTTAAATGAAAATAACTCAGTGTTTATTTAAGCTAGGTATCTGAAAGTTAGTGAAAAATTGTCGAGTTTCATGCCAATATTTTTTGTAAAATTGGGTTGGTCTAGAGCAGCCGGTTTAGGCTTCTTACACCTCTTAGAATTTGATGAATTTTGTCTGAAATCTTACAAATGATGATCAAGTTTTATGCCAACACTTTTTGTAAAATTTGGTTGGTCTAGTGTAACACGTTCGATTAGCTGTCATACAACTCCAAAATGTACATAAATATGTATATCGGTACTAAAATATCTGAAATTAAGTTTTATGGAAATAGCATATATTACGTTCATACGGGTATCCCAGAGTTGAGAGAGAGATTCTACTGTACTGCACTCTTCCTCGTTTTTTTTTTAAATTTATTAAATTATTACAGTTTTTAGCCTGAAACTGTACTTAATAATGTATCTTAAAGCTACAAGATACATTTTATTTAATATTATATTTTTCAAAATTTGTTTTATATTTTTTGTTTTTTTTTTTAATTTAAAGTAAAAAAATGTTATGAATATTTTAAATAGAACAACCATTTGCTTATACTTATTTCATCTTAACATATACAGTTTTTGTTTTTTGTTATATCTTTTCATAAAATAAAAGTATCTAAAAATTTAGGGCTATAATACTTTAACTATGTGAACCTGAACACCGAATATAGAATGCTATATAATATATATTTACATATATATATTATATATATATATATTAATATGTTTTTAAGTTAAACTGTATGATGATTCAATGAACTTTATACAAAAAAAAAAAAAAAGAAAAAAAAACTTTTTAAACTGTACTAAATTTTTACAGGATACATAAAAACTTTCAGTGTAAATACGATTTTTTTTTTGATTTTATAAAGAAAAAAATAGAGTAATTTTAATAGCAACAAAGTAATTAAAAAACTTAATGACAAAATATTTAGCAATATAATAGTAGTACCATTTTTATTATAATATACATATGTTATACATATGTTAAAATAATATGTTCCCACATTTTTATTTAATTGATTATTTATAGAGGACATTTAAAACAGGATCTTTGAAATAATTTTCATTTATCCTTATCGAATGTTGTAGCGCATATTATTCCATGTTTAATAAAAATGTAGTAAAAGTATTGAGAAATTTTTACAACTATACAATCTTATAATGTTTTGTTTTATTTGAAAATTACATACATACAAAATAAATACGAAATTCATTTTTAGAACCAGTTGAGGTGATGCGTTCATAAATAAAAATTAACGTAAGGAATTTCTAAATAAAAGTTGTGGAATTTAAGTTCGAGTTCGAGGAAAGAAAGTTTTAAATAAACAAGGTAGAATGTAAACCAACGGTTTTTAAAAGCGCACATTTCCAAAACTCAATACAAACTGTTTAGAAGTGTGACTTACACAAAAATTTGAAAATTTCATGTAATACGAAAAAATGTGAAAATAGGACATTTTTGAAATTTTGAGGGGCCGTAAGTCCGGAATCCTATATAATTAAGAAAAGCCGTTAGCACATGTAAAAATATATTATTGAACCTTTAATTTTCATGTCTTGCCGAAGAAAAATTTGTACAGGTGCCTAAGTTACAGGTGTCTAAAAATAGCAAATTTTCAATTTTTGAGGCGTAATAACTCTTAAAGAGGGGGTGGTACCAAAAAATTTTCGGAGGAAACTTATACTAATTCTAAAAGTTCTTTCTTGTCTCAAAATTTCAGGTTCCTACCTAAAGGGGTGCCGGAGTTATGAAAAAAGAAATTTCATGCAAAATGTGGTTTTCACATAACGGTAAATTTAAATAGTAAATTACAAAATATTACATAACTTTGATATTGTTTTATATAGATAATAAAATTTTCGATCTTCTGGCGGTTTTAGATTGCAAAATTATTACGCAGAGCCCGCGATATATACATTTGAAAATGGGGCTTTTTCGCAATTTTGAAGAGCTGCAACTTTAGAACCCTTTACAATTAAAATAAACCTTTAACACACGTAAAAATATATTATTGTAGCTTTAATTTTTATATCTTGCAGAAGTAAAATATGTGCAGGTTCCTAAGTTACAGGTATTTAAAAATAGCAAATTTTCAATTTTTAAGCCCTAATAGCTCATAAACAGGGGGTGGTCCGAAAAAATTTTCTGAGCAAACTTATACTAATTCTAAAAGTTCTTTCTTGCCTTAAAATTTCAAGCTTCTATCTAGAAGCGTGCCGGAGTTATGAAAGTAGAAAAATCATGCAAAATTTGGTTTTCACATAACGGTAAATTTAAATACTAAATTTAAAAAAATTGTATAATTTTGATATTAATTTACAAAGATAAGAGAAATACCTGTCGAATGACGTTTTCAGATTGAAAAAATCTTAAGCAGAACATAAGATATATGCATTTAAAAATAGGGCTTTTTCAAAGTTTGAGGGACTGTAGCTCCGTAATGGGGGGGGGGGCTACATGAAAAAGTTGTTCCACAAAATTATTTTTTTTATGAGACCTACCTATGGTTAAAATTTTTTTTCTCTATCTTTAACGGTGTAGAAGTTTTGTAAACAGACGGACGGACGGACGGACGGACAGAGTGAAACTAATAAGCACATTTTTTCAAAATTTTTTTGGAAATGTGCTAAAAATGTGGGTTCATCCATGAACATCTCCTATTTTATAGAGAGCAAGATTCATATCTTTTATCTAGTATAATAATCACCAAATTCATTAAATGGTTTTTTAGTACAAAAAATAAAACCTTATAAGAAATTAAAGGCGGTAATTTTAGAGGTACTACTCAAAGCGTGGCGTTTCTTTTTTAATTTCCTCTCTAAGGAAAAATGTTAAAAATTCCGTGATATGATTTCTGTGAATTAATTTCATCAATTATTAGGAAACCGCTTTTAATTAATATGAAAATTTTACACCTTTTAAGACATTCTAAATAAAAGATGTGAAATCATGACATCTCTTTGTTTTATAAGGAGTCGTATTAATAGTATAACATTACTTGCCTGGGAAATACCAACATTTTCAAAAATTGAATCCAATATAGAAGTATCTAATTTACGTGAAACTGAACCAGAACAGAATTTTGCTGAATTTTAAATGCGACAGTTTATCGTTATGGTCGATTAGTCATAACAGCCATAGAATTTTTCTTTCTTTCACATTTAAAAACATAATATTATGTTAAATGATAAAAAAAAAAACCTATTCCTATAGTTTTTTAAAAATTTCTAAAAAATTATATGCTATATTGTATAGACTAATTACTAATAATGGTAAGTTAACAAAAGAGCATAAAATGATCATTCAAACAAAATAAAATTAATCCACAAATCCTATAATTCCGAAAAAAAAAACAAATTTCCTTCTAAGATAAGTACTTGTCATTTAAATGTCAATAAAATTACAAAATTTCTTGTGAAAAACTTCACCGAGACTTTATCGTAATTAACTAATATGAATCAACAGACAATGGAGTTTTTTCATGGATACATCGACGCTTAAAGACAATTTTCTTTCAGTTAAGTTTTTCCCCAGATTAAAATTTTTAACTATTCTTCAGAACTTTCATTTTATGTTATATGTCATCATTAAACATTAATTTAATTTTAAATAAGTATTACATGTATCTACATAATAATAAACAAAGGTACCTAATATTCAACTTAAGATAAAGAAAAATTATTATTATAACCTTTAAAACGTTTTACGTGAATAAATAACAAAAGTAAAAAGAAAGAAGATAAAAACTTTTTAAAAACCGTGTAGAACAATTCAAAATTAATGACCCGTTTTGTTAATCACCCTGTATACAATTGTATTATAAATTTAATTCATACAATATAATATAAATTTTACTAGACATATACATATATATATGTAGGTAGGTACACATTGTATTAAAGAATGAATTCACGTTCTAATATATAATATAAAATAGGCATAAAAGTTACACATACATATAATAATAAAAAAAATAAAAAAAAAATGTTTTCTTAAAAAAGACCGGTTTTTAAAAGAAAGGTATTTCATATAATATATTATATAAAATTTTTGTCTCTAAGTTGTATATTTTCTACTTTTTTGTTCTTTTTTGTTGTTTTTTGTTTTTTTTTTTTTGTTTTTAAGAGCATTTTCTCTTCAACGCTTTTGTTGTTGTTTGTGTTAATGTTGATATTTTGCTGTTGCGTTGCTGATGCTATATCATTATAAATTGCTACTACTGCCGTCGCTGTAATTTTTTATGTTAGATATATAGTTTTTTTTTTTTTTTGTTTTATTTAAGAGAAAAATAAAAGCCGTATTGGGAATAGGGGGAATATAAATGAGAACATATAAAAATTCTTCTTGGTAAATTTATGCTAGCGTGAAAATTGCTTCTACTTAAATTTTTTTTTTTTTTTGTTTTTTTTTGCTGAATTTTGATATTTTCTTATTTTTATTTTTGCATAAGTTAAGGAGGCTAAAGATTTAAATTTGTTTTATTTTTGTTCAGAAGTAAAATAATGTATGTATGTAGGTTTATATTATTTTAACTGATGTCATATGATATGATGTGATATGTTGTGAGTGGTAAAAAAAAGAAATTTGAATAATAACAGAAGGAGTTATTTGATACATTATTATGAATGAATGTATACAAAATACATATGTATGTTGCAATATGTGTATAATATTGTACATTTATGTTAAGAAGAGCACAATTGCACTTTAGAAATAAATCTAAAAAAAAAAAAAAAAAAACAGAATTAAAAATGAATGGTAATGGTACTTAGACATACTAAACAGGGTAAAAAATTGTATAAACAATTAAAATAAAAAATAAAATAACTAAAATGTAAAGTAAAAAGTGCTCTGATTTTTTTTTTTTTAAAGATTTGGTTTGTGAGTGTGTTTATGTGTTTTCTTTTATTATGTTGATTAAAACTAAATTTTATTTTATTTTTTTTTTGTTTTTGTAAATTCAAAATTAAAATGGTGTGTAGACAATTGCATATAGTACATAACTGCATACGTATTTATATGTCTGATATATAGGGAGAAAAAAAAAAACAAAAATTTATTTTTTTTTTTGATTATTTTTTATATATTATGAGTTCTCTGAGATAAATTGGAATCTTCTCTTAAAAATATATATCTAAAAGATTTTATTAAATTTTTTAATTAAATTCTTCAAAGTATATTCAGCGTAAAATTAATAAAATAAAAAATAAGATTTTCTATACTTGATATTTTTTAGAATAATATTTAAAAAATATTTAAAATTTAATTGACCTAAATGTTTAAAGCATCTAAATAAACTAAAATAAACTGTTGTAATGATTAAAACACCGGCCTTTCATTCAAAAGTTTTCAGGTTCAAAACTCGGATGGGTCATATAAATTTAGGTATAAAAAAATAATATAAATTCTTTTTTAATATATAATTAGTATAATATAATTAAAAAAAAAAAAAATAATTGTATATATATTATTATAATTATTGTAATGTATAAGAAAATAATTCTTGCATAAGATAATAGATGGCGTAGAAATAAAAGAAACATTTACGTCTCATAGTCTTGTGTAATAGCTACAAACGAGTTAGCGAAACAAATTAGCGAAATTAATTATTTCATATATGAATAATAATTGATTTAGTGGATGCCTTAGGTCTCGACCACGTAGACAGCGAGCGGGCGATTTTTTTTTCGAGCAAATGGCTATATAATTTTGCGATTTTTCTGCGACAAAAATAACTTTTTAATTTTATGTAATAACAGAATTTGATTATTTTTCAGTTTCATTATAAAGTGACGATTCATTATAAAATGACGATCCTTCGTATACTTTTATTTTGTGAAACAAATTCTTACTTTTTCAAAATAATCGAAGATATGAAGTTCACCTTAATAATATGGAATGATTTATTTTTCAGTAGTTGCATCATCTCTATAGGGAAATAAAAGACCCAGAAAAATTTATCAAATATATAAGAATATCAATAAATCCTTAATAAGGCGTATCAGTTTGTCTATATATGTTCCTATATTTTTATATAAAATTTTTATAAGGGATAGTATATAATAATAAGTAAAATAATATAAAAGCAATCTAGTTAATATTATTTAAATGAACGTGTGATTTATTTATATGATCATTTATTACAATTAAAAATAAATCGATAAACATATTGTAGTTTTACCGCTCCAAAATTTGAACAATTTTGATTTGCCGCAAAAAAATCTCCCACTTTCCGCAAAGAAATAGCCGTTATATCTGTCTTATGTATTGCCACTTCTTTTAAAACCAATATGTTTGAAATATTTTTAAAAAAAATTACCCGCAAAAAAATCTTTCATCTGCTTTCTGCATGTACAAGGCCTTGTGGTCCTTATGGGATTTGTAAGGAAAACAAATGCTTAAAACACTTTTGAATGAAAATCAAGCTGCGTAAACTAAAAAATCCGTTTTCGAACAAAAACAAATACTTGCCAAATTAATACCTTACAAGTTGCATTATCAATATCGTTTCAAAAATTATATGTTCCTTTATATTTAAATTGAAATCCATCGGTCCGAAATATTTTTACTTTTGAAAATCAATTATTAAAACGGTATTCAATAATTCTTAATTGTTTACATAAAAAATAAATGTTTAAGAAAAATGTTCATACCTAATTGAATTAAATCTAAAAAAAATATTATTTTTTTTTTTGATCTTGAATATAATGTATTACAAAATTAATATTAATTTTAAAATTTCATTATAAACACTTTAACCTTCAAATTATTTTAATTAGTTTCAAAATAAATTTAAGGAATAAACAAAAAGGAAAACCTGAAAATGAAAATCTTGAAATTTCATTGAAGAAAATTTTCTAATTTAATTATAAAAACTGAAAAACAAATAAATTTCTAGTTCAATGACTTAATTAAAAAATAATATACTAACCTACCTTTTCAACACCCTGGTAAAAACAGAAAAAAAAAAAAACAAAGTTGATAAAAATTTATTTACGTAATCACCAGTGTAAATCATCGTAAATCAACTTTCTTAATTATCTCAGTTAAATGTACATCAGTTTTAATTTTAATCAAATTCAAAATGAAAAAAAAAAAATATGTATACCCAACATACTCCCATTTAAAATCTTATATTTTATTTTCTGTTAAAGAACCATTAATTTTATTTTGTTTGGTTATATGAGACAGGTAACAATAAAATACCATAAAAGGTAAATAATTTTTATTTTTTTATTTTTTTTTAAATTTAATTTATGTTTTGATTCAATTAAATTGAAGTAAATTAAAAATAAATTTTATTAAATATCATGAACTGACTGATAATGATTAGTCCTTGTGAAAAGAATGATGATAACAATGATTTTAATCATCATTTTAGATCAAATTTTTTCATGATGAAAATAATGGTTTTGCGTGTAAATAAAAATGTAACTTAATTAAAAGGAGTACCTAGGTATTGAAAAGGTGTTTTTTTTTTTTTTCTTTTTTTTTTTAGAAAAACAAACATTTATATATATATTGCAATTAGTATATTGTAACAGTTAATTTATTTTCTTGTTCAAAATGATTTAACAGATATTTTTTTTCGTACTAACCGATTAAAAAAATTATTTCCTAAAAGTATGCTATTCACATATATTACATTTTTTAAGTAATTTGGACTTAAAAATTTTTTTTTTCTAAAATTCAGCATAATTTAATTCAAATCTTGATTGTCCATAGATGGTATAATTTTACTGAAATGTTATTATTTAATAATAAATTGACGTAAAGTATTTCTGGGTTTTTAAGAACACAAAGTAGTATGAAAAATCAAATATCAAATATTTAAAAAAAAACTCACATTTTAAAGGCATTAAATGAAAGGCGCTTTCTTTAATCACGTAAAAATTTTAAGCCTAATTTTTAACTTTAATTTTTAAACAGATGTTCAGATTATAGGTACAAAACATATTCAATTTTTGACCCTTCAATAATTGTTAAACGTTATACAAAGGGTAACAAGATTTGATTTTCGCTGTTTGACTTTAGATTGGAAAAAATACCAGGTACACCTTGTGTAACTACCATTTAAATCTTTGACTTATTTTATTTTTGATTTTTTTTGGCTGTTATAACAATATAATAGCTGAGGCTATAATATACAGACCGAAATATGTTCTATACATCATTATTTTTCAATGACGTTTATCTATATTAATATATGATGGTTAAAATTAAATAGTATTTCATATCAAAAGTTGCAAAAATGTTATAAACTGACGGAATGACAGACCGATTGAAAGTAGAAAAAAAGAAAAAATATTTTAAATGTACTAAAATTGTGAAAATATGTTAAAATAAAAGCAATTAACTGAATTCAATTAAATACATATTCAAATTACTGATCATCAAAGACAAAAAAAAAAAAAAATTAATTAGAAAAATTTATTAAAAGGAAAATGATATTAAATTTTACTTTTCTTTAAAGTCAGTTGTTTAAAAACAAAAAAAAAAACCATTAAAATCAAAAACCTTCAAAGTTACCTTCAAAGTTCCTTTAGGACAAAAAAAAATTTTTTTTTTTAATAAAATGCGATTTTAAAATTATTTTGTTTTTATCTGTTCGACCGAAGTTTTTAGGTATTAACCTTGTTTTATGATTAGTTAACGAACAAAAAACAGCCTTAAATTGTTTTAATACGTTTTAATTAATATTTTTTTTTTTTGTAAGCGTCATGGTTTCATTTGAGTTCAATTTAAACTGTTATGGATAAAATAAATTATTTTAATAAAATGAAAAATGTCCTGATATTTTTTTTTCTTCTATATTCCTTAAGTTTCTACATTTTATGTGATATCGATGTCAAAATTTCAAAAATTTTCTATCTCACGTTTGAAAAAACGTGTTTAAGTGCATATAAAAAAAAAAAAATTAGAGTTTTATGGGTTCTTCTTTGAATAGGTTTAGAGAAAATATTAAATACAAAGAACCTGAATATTCCGCTGAATAAATGAAACTTTCTTAACGCTACTGAAAATTTAAAGTGTGAATATAACTTTAATGTGGTGTCATATAACATAACTTTACCTTTTTTTTTTTTAATGTTTTAAAACTTATTTAATAGTAAAAAATTACTATAATTAAGAAGACTTTTTTTAATAGTAGTTAATTTTATTACATTTTACTAAAAAAACTGATTTTGATGATTTTTTAATTGACTATAACCTTAAACCAAAACAAGGTACTTTTATATATTTCTTATTTAAATATTTTTCATCATTTTGAAATGTTTCCACTTAAGAATGAATTTAATATGATTTAACACCCTTATTCGAGAAAATTTTATTTTTTTAACGCAACATCTAACTTATGTAAGTGACAATACATATGTGATATGACTTCAAAAGGTTTTTTGTTAAAGAGGTTGGATACAAAATCGAGAAAAATTAAATCCTGGAAATTTTAAATCGAGAAAATAAAATCTAGAAAATTTTATAACTAGCTGCATTCTCTAGAACAGATGCACCACTGTCGTGGGTCTTGAAAATAAAATATTTAGAAAAATAAAAAAAATCAATAATTTTAATGGAGTTTTTTTTGTTTATAAAATAGCCATTTTATAGTGGTCCTTCAAGCAAAATATTTTTCTGGAAAAATAAGATACTTGGTTTTGCATATTTAACAGAAATATCAAGAAAAATAAGGCTGATTTGATATATTTCGTTCAAATAGAACTGTTGTAGATTTTGTAAGCCACTGTAAAACTACTTCTTATGGATTAATTTAGTTAATAGATAATATTTTCATGAATGGTTAACAGTAATTGTTGGAGCAACATTTATTTTGAATTTTAGATTATAGATTTTAAATAAGAATAAATAATTTTTTTCTGGATTTCGTTTTTATAGCAAATATAATGATTCATTTGAAAGAAAACTCGATCAGTCGATTAAAATCAACACAATATACTTTCGTCTTCTTCTCTTTTTGCGTTTTTACTTTATGGTTTAAAGAATGACAGTGACAGTGTGGGGTTGCCTTCAATTATTACCTCATGCAGAAAGGTATTTATATATTACTGCATGTTGTAACTGTTGATGACTATTAAGTCACTGTAAGCAAAACAGTAATAATAATAGGCGGATTCATTCTTCCCTTACAGTCCGACTTCCAATTCAATGTCTTTACATCCTTGCCCTGTTCCTTTTTATCCTACTCTGGCCAAAATACTGCATTATAAACAGGTAGGGGTTTAATTCCATTATATTGACTAAAGGGGGAGATGAATTTGGACAGTAAGAATCTGATACTACCAACTCTTGGTGTTTTTATAAAATTTCCACCTGCCTTAGATTGGCTTGAAATTAAAAAAAATGCCGTTTTAAACAATTTAAAACTACAGTTGGTCCCAATTTTTAAAGTTTCGAAACGTAATATTGTACATTATGTATGACAATATTGATTTTTAGAAGATAAATATCAAATTTATTTTGTTATATAAATAAAACAAAGGAAAAAAAAAGTAGATCTTTAGAACTTTACCCTTTTTGTGGGAACCTCTACTAACTGAGATTTAGAGGAGCGCTAATTCAATGTATCAAAACTAATTTAATACTAATTTAATTGAATCAAAATTGTTATACCTAATAAAACAATGTAGTTAATAGTTCTTCAAAATATCAGCTTATGTTTTTTATTTAATAAATTTTCAACCATAAGAGATTACAAATTTTTTCAGTCAGTTTAGTGTTTTATACATAATTTTCATAATTATAACTTACCTACATTTTCTATAATTTATTTATATTGATATTTTTCACCAAAACCCTTTTTTTTTTACCATTAAATCCCATCACTATTATAAATATTATATATTTTTTTATATGATTGTCCGTTAAATATGTCATTAGTATCTTATAGAAGTTGGGATCAACACTTTTTATTTTTGTTCATTAAATTACTGTTAACACCCATATTTTATATTCACTCCACTTTGATCTTTTGGGGTTGTTTAAAGATGTTACGTAAAGGTCCTTTATTATAAAATACATTTTCCTGAAGTGTTTAGAATCCTTTTTAACTTCTACTTTAAATTTTAACGAAAAAATGTAATTTGTAACTGTTTCTAACAAAACAAAAAAAAAATAAAATAAAAAAAAAAAAACAAAATTTCAAAAAATAAAATGGAAGACTAGAAATATATAAATGTATGTACTAAACTAAAAATATGTACATATTATGTATATAATATGTATGTACTATATACTTATAAAAAAAATTTATAAAGTGCTCTTTAAAAAAAATGAGGGTAGAATTAAAACGTTCTTTCTTTCTTTTGTAAATAAATAAAGAAGGTTTTTAATTTGAAACCTAAGCCTGGTATAGTGGAAAATTATTGTTTTTTTTTTTTGCTGGAAGAATAAAATTTAATAAAAAGAAATGTATCTTATGTACAATGTATATTATATGCAATTACATAGAAAAAAAATATTGTACATTCATTGTTTTTTATTTTCTTATATTATAATACAAAGATTAATTATTTTTTTGTTTTTTTTGTTTTTCTTTTAAGATTATAAAATGAACAGTCCCTTTAAAAAAGTCACATTCTGCTGCTTAGTCTTATGGACTATAGTAGCAGTAACAATGGCACAACGTTCACCATATTCTTTGCAATCTGCTGTTGATGCATTACATCGAAGGGAACTACAATTGGCATTAAAAGATAATTATAATAATCCCCCACATTTACGTTATACACCAGATATTGATGATGATTATAATGACGGACTTGGTAAGTTTAATTCTATATTATAAATTATTTAAAGGTTATGATATTTTTTTGTATAAATTCAAGTGACCAGATTGTATTCTGATAAATTGTTTTGTATATGATTGAATTTTTTATAAAAAATTTTGTAATTTAAAATTAGTGTTTTATATATTTTGAATATCGATTTAAACATAATATAGAGACGTATCATATTTTATAGATTTGAGAAAAGATTTTTAAATTATCAACAAGGTACTTTCAAATTGAAAATATTCTGCCAAAGTCGCTCATTTATATTTAATATATAGACATTTTCAACGTTTGAATTCTATTATAGTAATGGATTTTCTTAAATGGAAAGAAGGATATTTCGCCACATAACACTTTTCTGTGAAAAAAAATTATAATTGATAGATTTGTGATTTTTGTCAGTTTAATTAAATTTTTTGCAAAATAAAGAAAAAGGATATTATTATTAAAATACTAGTCCCGCAGGCCGTAACCCATTATAAATGACTGAAGAAGGTAAATTATACTTCTTTTTATTTCATTAGACTTTTTATTACGAATTTAAGTAAAATATTAATTCAAATCATTTCTTTATGTTGAATCAAAGCGCTTTATGAAGTTCCATTAAATGCATAATATGTAGAATTTCTAAATTTTAATTGAGGATTTTGAAAAAAATCACAATAAATATTAATCTGAAACGACAAAATCGGTAAAAACTGATGAATTGGATAAAGGAAATTGATGAAAAGAAACAATATGGCAGCATACCCACAACTACCTGAAGATATATTACGAAAATAACACAATATACGAAAAATCATTCAAATATTTTTTCATTTAAAAATAACGGGTGTTTTTTTTAGAATGATAAACTGTAAATTGAAATAAAACACATTTAAATTAAGATTGAAGCCAACTCTTTTTTTTTATTTGAAAGATAATTTTATGATATTTAGGTTTTAAAAATAATTTCCAGAATATGTCCGCCACGACTAGCTCTGAAAAACCGCATTCGATCAGACCAATTATACATCACTTTTTCGAGTAATTCAGGCCTTTTTCTTCAATAGCACGGGTTATGTTGGCTTCTAACGCGTTTATTGTTTCTAGTTTATTAGCTTAAACCAATGACTTTACATAAGCCCAAAGAAAATAATCCAGTGGTATTATGTTACATGATCTTGGAGACTAATTAATTGGACCATTCCTCGAAATAATGTTATCATCAAATTTTTCTTTCAATAAACCAATTATTGCGGTAACAGTATGAGGGGTAGTACAATCTTGTTGGAAGCAAAACATTTCCGGGCCGATAACATTTAAATTTAGAAACAAAAATCATTGATCATCGATCTGTAACAAGCACCATTCAATGTAATATTAGCTCCAACATCGTTTTTAAAGAAATATGAACCGATGATGCTTCCAGAGTATAAATCACACCATATGGTGCATTTTTCAAAATACAATGAAATTTTCTGAAATTCTTGAGGATTATCCTTTTTAATAGTATCCTTATCCTTTTTAATAGTACATTTTTATGGGGTAGTAATTAATCTCAGATTATATTAATGTTAAAAATATAATGTTGCATTTGTTGCATAGTTGCAATATATTTTTCTCTCTTATCTAATATTAATTAATTTCATATTCTCAGAATTTATTACTATTTGTTCTTATGAAAACTTCTTATCTATTGAACAGGGAATTTCTAGAATGCGTTCATTAATTTAATGGATTCTATTGCAATGTAAACAATAATAATATTTCAAGTTAAAAATTTTATGACAAATATGCACTAACGTATCTATATGTATATATATATACATATATATATATATATGTATATATTGCAACTATATTGTAACTATAACCTTTAAAAATTGATAGTAGTTTTTTCATATGAAAATTCAAACAGATACAAATTTAATGTAGTATATCTTAAGTTTTTAGCAATTCTAATTAATATTATGAATCATTACGGACGGAAAAAATACAAAAAAGGGCTA
The DNA here is from genome assembly GCA_947095535.1 of Poecilobothrus nobilitatus. Taxonomy (NCBI): domain Eukaryota; kingdom Metazoa; phylum Arthropoda; class Insecta; order Diptera; family Dolichopodidae; genus Poecilobothrus; species Poecilobothrus nobilitatus. The sequence goes on from OX352773.1 coordinate 168,376,010, forward strand.
AAATTTGGAAGGAAAATTTATTTTACATTTTATTATTTTGTAATTTTTTAATATAAATCAAAAATTTGAAGACATCATCTATGTATTTGGTTGGTTGAAGAGAAGAAAACTAAAAAGCAAAGAAAATTTAAATGTGAAATTTGATAGCAAATATCCTTAAAAATATCCTTAAAAATATAACTTCAATATTAAGTAATTGAGAATTGTAATTCAAAAAAAGACGTAGTAAATATACTTTTGATATGTGTACTCGTTTAAATAAAGTCATCTAATTAAATAGAGTGAAATTATTATATTATAAAAATTTTTGACTTAAATTCTTCAATACAATTATTTAGATCCTTTTATAAAGTTCGACATAAATAACATCAAAAGGATAATGTTCTTTAATTTAATAGCTTATAATAAAAAAAAAATTTTAATAAAATTACATTTATGTACAATTTACAAATACATGTACATTTTATAATATTGAGATTTTATGATGAAACAATTTATAACATAAAATATTTTATTAGTATTTAAAAGGATACATAAGAGCTTTGAATGTGAAATAGTTTTTAGATTTTTAAATGATAATTTACTGAATTTTATATACATATATAATAAATAGCTATATTCGAAAAATGGGTAACAATTAATATATAGTTTATATTCTTTAAATTAAATGTATTTTTATACCCGTACGATAAGGATCGGGTATATTAAAATTGCTCCTCCGTTTGTAACACCTCGAAATAAGCTAGCTAGATATACCTTCAAAGGTATGTATCGGATCAGAATCAAATTCTAAATCGATTAAGCTTTGTCCGTCCGTCCGTCCGTCAGCACGCTAACTCAAAAACTAAGAAAGCTAGAATCTTGAAATTTACACAAAATATTCTTACAACAATTTGTAGGTTCCTTATTTTTTTTGGTTGAGATCCGACCAAAACTTGGGGTAGCTCTCGAACACCGAACGACATACTTTTGTTAACAATATAGGGTTGCCTTAAAATTAACGAAAGTGTGACTTCATTTTTCTAAATTTTTCTAAAAAATTTTTTTTGCATTTTTTTTTATCCGATAATTTGAAATTGTTGAGGATGATCCTTAGTACAAAAAAAATTAAATAAATAAAAAATATAACGTTTGCTTGAAGAATTTATATTTATATGATATTAGTATGTACATACTTATATAACTCATGGTTATTTACATATCGTATATATCACTGATGAATGAATGATATATAATTATTTGTATAGTATAAATTTTTATACATTTGCCGCTTAGTATTAAATGGAAAAGTTTTGGATTGATAATCGTTAAAGGTTTTAAAAATAGGATTAGGATCGATAAAGGTTAGGATTTGCTTTTGAAGAATGTGTAAATATATAGTTTGAATATATGTACAACCCATAGTTCTAGAAATTATAAAATTCACCCAAATTATTTTAAAATACCAAAATATTAAAAAAATAATATTGTAATCAGAGTGACAGGCTATGAAAATACTAACGGTTCGTACGGGTATCTAAGAGTTGACAAATGCAACTGTATTCTTCCTCGTTTTTAGATAAAAACTGTTGACATAATCATACCTATAATATATCAGTTTTCTTAGTAAATAAAGTAACTTATTTATTAAGAAGAAGTAAAAATGTATACCTATATAATGGTGCTTTTATACAATTTTTGCAAAAAATTTCTTGTTTTTTCAAAATTTTATTAAAAAAAGGATTTTACGGAAAATAATTTACTATTAACCTTCACTGATGATTTTTATAAAATTTCTTACATCGAAAATTTAAACTGAGAGTTTACTAAACAATTCAGTACTACTAGCCATAACTCAGCAATAAGTTTAACAACATTAATGTTGAAAGACAAGGACAAGTTTAACAACATTAATGTTGAAGGACAAAAGAAACATTCCTATAATTAAAATTAATGTTTGTTTTTTATCAGGCCTTAATTAAATAAAAATTATTTAGTTGGATACTTTATCAAAATTGTGTATAACTAGGGAGCTCTCGATTCTCGAGTTATACCATTAAAGTTCTTATCTAGTTTTGGTGATTTTAGAAACTCTAGAAAATAATAAAACAAATACTGGTAAAACGGGGTGGAATTGATCAAAAAAAATTTAAAACATTTTTTAAATGTAAATAATTTGCAAAATAAAATAAGAAAAATTCCATTTAATTAATTGTACATTAGTATTTAATTTCAATTGCGATTTCAAAATATTAAAAACGATGTTGAAAAAATTAATTTTAGTTGTGGATCAAAGTCAAACTGATCTTGGAGTGTCTTTGATAACAAGCTGCAAAACTATTATAATTATAGCATTTTGTTTTAAAGTATCAATGTCACCTCGATGTGTGGGGGTTGTCTTTGATTGGAAAGGGGTGACTCACCAATATTCATTAAATATATTATACTTACAATATTAAATTCTTCCGTGAAGCACTATGTTTTTGTAGTATAACAAAATTTTTTAGCCGCGAGCAATAATCAAAAAAATATTTTTTTATTTTAAACATGCGCCGACTCGCCAATATTCAGTCAATAATTCAATGCGATTACTCTGGTGTATGTAATACATGTTTACAATAAATGAATCATATAGAATTTTTTTTTAAATCAAAGCCTACTTATTATTTTAAATATGAAAATTTATGTGTCAAAACAATCAAAATCACCCCTATCGATCAATTTAACCCCGTTTTACGGTAGATGAAAAGAAATATACCATATACAATTTTTTTTTTGCAACTGAACAAATAATTTGAAATAATTTTCTTTTAGGAGAAGTTGTAGCTAAACCTGGGCATTGATTTGAAAAAAATACATATTGTCGGAAAGAAGATTTTCTTTTTTTGTCGTAAAAGTTTAGCGTTCTCTTTTACTTTAAGAGATAGTTACACATAAGATAACTTTTACCTTAAATTTTTAAAGTAATGTTAGGGCCCCTTAATGAAATTTACGTTAATTTACGCGTAGACAGAAATACATCAAATCAGCTGAACTATCAGTTTGTAAGGTTAGAAATAAATCGAACACGGTACGTAAAAGAAACTATATCCCGAAAAATTTAAATAAAAACTTTCTTTCTTTCATTCTAGTTTTTTTATATTTAAAGTTGCATATTTAAATTGTCATAAAATTTTGTTTAAAACCAAAAATGAAAAAAGTTCGCAAAAATTTGTTTAAACCTTTGGAGATTTTCTTCATTTCCAAAATTGAGAACTTTCTTTCTGTATTTTTTTGGACTTTTATAAAAGTTTGTTTTTGCGGACTTTCCAAAGTTTTTCATACTCCATAGTTTAACATAGTTGACTATAATGATTCTTTAGCTTTTTCCATTGCTTTAGGCTTAGCTTAAGAAGTAAGAAGACGACTTGTCAATCCAGAGTAAAAACAGTTTAGAAAAACCAATTCTATTTGCTTCAAGTTGCCATTTCTTTATAATAATTAGAGCAATTATTTATAGAAAAGATATCTGATACGACAAATTATGGATGTTTCTCGCTTCACTATCAAAAATAAAACAAGCAAAATAATATAACTAGAAAAATGATGAGAAAATTATGATACAAAAAACAAATAAAACATAAATTTTTTTTTTGCTGTTTATTTACCCAACCCAACCTTTTTTATTCGAAAATACAATATATCTATAGGTACATATTTAAAATTATAGAAGGCTATCTTATTTTGTATACCCATACTCTGGCATAAATTTAATTTTAAAATTTTTCTTTTTTATTGTTTTTTTTTTTAATTAAATCAAATAGAAACTGCTCAACCATCAGATTACCGAAAATTAAACAGACTTTTGGCCAGATATTTGGATAATGGTGATGATAATGAAATAATTGGTGCTGATGATGGTGGTATTGGAAGTTATGAAAATGATTTTGATGATGGAAGTTTTATGCCAGTTGAAAGAAAACGTTCATTTTTCCGTGAAAATGAAAGAAGTGGTAAGTAAAAAGAAAATATTTATTTAATTGAAATATTTATGAAAAAAAAACCTATTCAACATTTGAATTTTTATTGTTGAAATATTTAAATTTTGAAAAAAGTTTTGAAAAAAAAGTAAGGTTGTAATTTTAGCAGTAGGTTTAACTAAAGTAAGATACTTTAAATCTTCAACAAAATCAATTTTGAATAGCCGAATTATTAAAAAATGAATGAAAACTTTGCAAATTTCTTAAATTTACAAATAAAACAATATGTGTAAATTTAGTAATAGAATGATTGCTTTGAATTTTACTCTATCTAATAAAATTTACCGAAAATAAGTTACAAAAATACTGCACACATATCAGAATATTAAGAATTGTTTACTATTTATCATTTTGCATCATTTAATTTGCATTTTTAAACGGAAGCGTATCAAAATCCCACGCAACAAAATTTCAAAAGTCCTAAAATCATAATCGCAAAATACATAATCCCAAAATACAAAATCCTAAATACAAAATTCCAAGATTAAAAACCTTCAAAATAAAAGTTTAATTGTGTCAAAATATCATCCTTACAAACATTTTGTTAGCGAGCGTTTTAATACCTTATTGTTGAAATGTTTATGTACAAAAATATATTTTGGAGGAAGTTACGAGTGGGTTACAAAATCAGAATTTCAAAAATTTGTTTAGTAAGGATTTCAGACTGTCAGTTCCAACTATTTTAATTGGTTTATTGTTAAAATGTGTATATAATACAAATACAGGATTTTGTATGAGCGAAATTAGAAATTAGAAGGGTTGTTATAAGTAATTCGTTCCAAAATCAGAATTATACGCTGTTTCCAGTATATTCATAATATAGGTAGGTATACAGTAACGTTTTTGTTAATGAACAATGAATAAATTTTTTCTGCAAGATCTTTATACCCGTATGAACATGTGTTAAAGGGTATAATAAGTTTACCATTAGGTTTGCAACACTTTAAAAAAGTCAAGGAAAAGATATCTTGCGTCTATATCTACTCAATGGTTTAGATCCGATCATAATCGAATTTTGAGTCGATTAAGCCCTGAATATCTGTCCTTGCGCCCGCACTATAACTCAAGAAATAAAAGAGCTGGGATTCTAAAATTTTTACCTCGTTACTTTCGTAAAATTTTTAGCTATCTATTTAAATCTAGCAAGTTCGGCAAGCGGGTTGAGTAGCTATCATACAACTTCTTTCTTTATATGAAAATAAGTCAGTATATGAATTGAAGCTAAGTATCTAAAAATTTTTGAAAAGATATCAAGTCACAGTGAATAACTTCTGTAAAATTTGGTGCAACAGGTTTAAGTAGCTGCCATACAACTTCTATGACTTGAAGTTGTATGGCAGCTACTGGCAGTTGTTATGAAAATAACTCAGTGATTATTGGAGTTAGGTATCTGAAATATTGTAAAAAGATGTCAAATTTTATGCTAAGAATTTCCATGAAATTTGGTTGTGCTAGAGCAGGAGGTTCAGGTAGCTTGCTTATTTTGCAACTTAAGTAAACTAAGATTCTGAAATCTTGAAAAAAATGATCTTAAAAAAAGTTTTATGGCAATAACTTCAGTAAAATATGGTTGGCTCGGGGCAACAGGTTCGAGTGTTTATTATACAACTCCAAAATTTACTATCGGTACTTAATTAAGAAAAACATTTGAAATTTAATAAATGTCAAGTTTTATGGAAACAGCATATTATATAATGTTCATACGGGTAGCCTATAATTTACACAGTCTACGCAACACTCTGTTTCCTTTTTCTTAACGATTTTGTTGCTTCAGAATATTGGCGTGGTTCCACCAATAATTTAATATGAGTGAATAAAATTTCACAATTTAGAATTTTGTAATATAATGTCAAATGTTTTGTGTTTTGGGATTCTGTAATTTTTGATTTTGTGCTTGGGTTTTTATAATTTCAGAATTTGTGTTTGAGGTTTTTTGTTTTGAGATGAAGTTCAGCTATTTGTTAAACTTCGTAACTGAAGAATTGTGGAAAAAGAAATTTGAAAGCAATTTGTTTTTAATAAAAATATCTTGGCATAAAACGACAGGTAATAGATAAGTTTACTTTTAAAAATGTACAGACAAAGAAAGAAAATAAAAATATTGACGTATACAAAAATATTATATTTCAATTTTTATATTGAACAAAGGACTCTTTATGTACACGTATTTTTTATTATTTTAAAATAAAATTTTATTAATTTGATACGGTTTCAGTATTTAAAAAATAATTACAATATTTTTTTTTTTTTTATTGTTAGTCTATAACACGTTACACGTATATATAATAGAATATCCATATGTAATGAAAAAAATCCTTGAACTTTAAGTGAAATTGAACTTGACAAAAGAATTTTATTATGTATGTATGTATGCATATAGGTATAATATTTAATTTCAATTGCAATCAAATGTAAAAAATAAAATATATTATTTATAAGGTTTTTATATTTTTATTATACAATTGAAAAATTTGCTAATTCGATTAACTTTGTCCGACCGCCCATTCGTTTGTTTACAAAACTTCCAAACCATTTAAGATGAAGCAATAAATTTTTACCAATGATTGGTCTGATTATAAAATTATGCTCTTGGAGGAACTTTTTTTTGTAGTCCTACCAAATAGAGAGGTATTAGTCCCTCAAACTTGGAAAAAGTCATATTTATTTCAATATTTAAATATTTCCAATTCTGCTTAAATTTTTTCCAATCTAAGGATAAATGACACGAAACTTTTTATAAATTAAGACAGACAAAATTTTAGAAATCAATATAAAAATTATAAAAATTATATTTTTTACAATTTCTTAAAGGGAAATATGAATTTAACTCAGAAAATTACTTTGTATACTCTGTTTCCTCTTTTAATATATCTGAAACGGCGAAGATATATTAAAAATTTGCTATTTTTAGACGGTATGCTACAAAATCCAAAATCCACAAAATTTAAACATTTTTTATTATCAGAAATTCATAAGATCCAAAAAGCATATGATCCAAAAGTATAAACTACTATTTTAAATGCTGTGTAATTAAAATTAATATATAGGTACCTATGTATGTACAAATATAAATTATTATGTATTTTATATTTACTTACAAAATCATGGCTATAGGCCTTTCACAGAATAATTTATGCGAGGTTTAAGACTTAAGAGTGTTTTTATAGTTGGTTATCAGAGTTTCAATAGTTTGTTTATCGGAAATTTCATTATTTAACTAGGGGGCGGCAGCTTCTACTATTTTCAAAGCTTTGTAATTCAGATATCTATGTAAGAAAAAATAATTCGGAGGGATTTATAGAGTTCGTTACAAAATGTTGGTTCCAATAATTAGTATAGCGGGGTCGTGAGGGCAGCAGCACCTACTATTTTAAATGCCTTTTTGTTAAAATATGTGTGTAAAAAAGTAATTAAAACGGATTTTATAGTGGGTTTAAAAATCAGGGTTTAATAATATTTTTAGGCTGGAGCTTTGTAAGAGCGTATAAAATACGTTGTAAACACTGAGGGAGTGTGGGTTCGAATCCCAAACACGTCGTAAGAGTTATTCCCCCTTACGACGTTTACAACCACGCCTGTAAAGGAAAGGCTGTGTAATTTCCTGTTCACATTTATATGGCAAAGAAATGCACTAAAAAAAAAAAAATGTGCACTTTTAAGAGGGTCACTCTCTCCTTCATTTTCCATTCAAAAAACGCGTCTTTTCGGAACCATTTCCTGGGAAACTACTGGACCGATTTTTGTGAAATTTTTGCACACATGTTCTTACTTCTAAAAACAAAATTTTAAGCTGAGGAATTAGAAAAATATTGCTTGGTTTCAGAATTATGACATGAAGAAAACAATGCACGTTTTTCAAGCTTCTTTAACATTGTTGAAAAACTTCCCCTCAACATTTAGAAAAATCCTCAGCTTAAAATATAGCTATTGAAACTACCTTGAACGTTGAACTAAGATTTTTTTATTTTTTGTTTTTCTAACTATTTCTGCGTTCAAGTTCTTTCGTATCATAACAACCTTACGTTGCATTTCCCCCCGGTCCCTTCCCCAGCCTCTCTCCCGATCACTCGTTTGTTTATAAACTCCGGCTAATTCTACTTAGAAAAATTTTGAATAAAATTTTATATATGCAAAATTGAAAGTTGTTATTGACTTTTGAAAGGTGTTATTGAAATTTTTAGAAAAGAACTAAAAAAAATTAATAAATAATTATTTTCTTAATTTATTTTAATTAAAAATAAAAACATTAGGTATATTATATTAAATTAAAACAAAACAATTTACAGAAATTTTTCATTCAAAATTTGTTTATAATTTTCTAAAAAACTTTAATACAAAAAGGATTCCTTTAAACAATTTTTTTGTACCCTTCAATAGTCTTAAAAATATGATAAAAAAACAATATTTTTTTCATTTCAAAATTTAATTTTCCATCTAAAAGCTAATAAATGAAAATGTTCAATTATTACAGTTAAATAAAGCCTTATGCTAAAATTTCGGTAACAGAGTTAAGAAAAACTAAATATTTTCCCTTAAAAGGTTATGAGAATTTCGATTTGAATGATTTTGAATTGAAAAAAATTAAGGAAATGAAAAAGTGTGTTCTATTGATTTAAGTGATAATGTTGTATCAATTCAATCAGTTTAACAAAAAAAAGAAGAATAAAAATAATAAAATAAATCTGATGAATTGAAATGATTTACTTCTAAAATTCAAAAAAGTTTAAATAAATAATAAAAAAAAATTGAAGAAGAGTGTAGGATTAAATGTGTCAACTCTATGATACCATAGGATAGGATTCAAGTATAATATAATAAGGTGTTCCTTAAAAACTGAATCATCGTTTAACAAATTTAAGATAGTTGACTTAATTAAGTACCTTCTTAGGTAATTTTTATGTAAATTTTGGAGTTATATGGCAACTAACCAAATTTTATAGAAGTTGTTTCCATAAATATGAGCATCTTCGCATAACACTTAGCTTCTTTTAACAAAATTTCAGATATCTAGTTCAATTAGACAGTGGTAATGCATAAAAAAATGGCAGCTACTTGAACTTGTCGGTGCAACTTGTTCAATTTTAATAGCGAACTAGCATATACATACAAATCAAATGATTAAAATATCAGAATAGTAACTCATTTGTTTGTTTTGAGTTGTCGTCCGGGCGGAAAAGCAAACACATTCAGCTAAATTGACTTCGAATTCAATCCTACTCTTCTTTGTGTTGTCTCCATAAACGTAAAGTCGAAAGCCGAATTTATTACACCCTTAAACTATGTTTGTATGGGTATAAAAAGAAAAAAGGAAAGCTTGCAAAAATTACAGCACCATTAAGTATTCAAAGCTTTACAAATTTAAATATAAGGAAACTTAAATTTTCAATTCACAAAAACGAGTATTAATTGTATACAACCGTTATAGAATGAGTAGTAGTAAAAGACAGCTTCAATCAGTTTAACTGATAAGTTTCAGTAGTTAAAGTTGATCTAACTTTTGTCAGTGTTTAGAAATCGGTTATTGTATTATTCCTAGTCTAACACATATAGTGCCAGGAATAGTAATATGTTTCACGATTTATATAAAAAAAAGTTAGCGCGTATTCTTTTGCAAAATGTCAAGTGACTCTTATCTTTTACCATGCTTTTTCTGCCATATTCTTTCTTTGTATTAAACTATTATGCTCCTTATATTTTAACGTGTTCTCTGTTTATTGAAAACGTCTAACTTTCATGAATATCATTTAATGTTCATGTCGAACCTAAATAGAAAAGTTGGCGTCATTTTCTCCTTTCATAATATGTAAGTAATTTTTTTTCATTTGTCTTTTTATTTCGTTACAGCTGATGTATTAATTGCACCAATATTTACTAAATCAACTTTTGCAAAATTTCCAACCAAAATTAAAAAAAAAATCCAAAGCTTAGTAAATTAGCAAAATAGTTCTATTCATTTGATCAGGACTGTCGCATTTATGTTTTAAACAGCATGAGCATTTTTTGTAAAAAAAAAAATGATAATTTGATTTAGTTTTTTTTCTAATTCTTTCTTAAGAGAAATCATGCAAAGGGCATCGAATATAATATTCTTTTGTTAAAAAAAAAATTGACAAAAAAAAAAAAGTTTTGGTTCTCTTTGAAGTTTTCTTCTTTTCTAGTATTACAATTGACACAATAGGAAGGTCTTTAGTTTTTTTTTTTATTACTGATTGTATTTCTTTTGTTATCTAATGGATTCAATATTGACTTGAAGGACTAAAGAATTTTTTAAAATGACAAAAAAAGAAATATTTTTTAAATTGACATTCGCACGGCATTTAAAAAAAAAATTTTAAGGTCACGATTGTTTTTGTTCTTAAAAATATAATGAAATAACTAAAGAGTAAAAGAAAACATGTAGACATTTAAAAGTATTTTTTTTAAATACAATTTAAATGTTCAATTAACTAAAGAGTAATTGCAAAATAAAAAACTTCAAAAATTTGCTTATTAGATTCACTTTGTCCGTAATTCGGTTCGTCTGATGTCTGTCTACAAAACTTCTACATCGTTTAAGATAGAACAATGAAATTTTAATCATAGAGTTTTTGTTTTCCCAGGGAGTATAGGACATTCACTAAGCCTTTCCATAATATACTCATATAATGGTGAGTTATATTCATTTGACTGCTCTATTAAAGCTCTTATATTATTGGAGTGTTCTGTGCAACTTCTCTTCCCTTAAAACCTGCTTGTTCTTTTCTTAGATTACTTTCTATATAATCTTTGATTGTGTCATAGATAATTAGTGCAAGGATTTTATTAACTGAGTTAAATATTGTTATATCCTTCCAGTTACTACATATGCTAGAATCACCATTCTTAGGAATTTTTACTATGATTCCTTTTTTCCATTGTTGGCTTATCTGTTCGTTTGCCCAAATTCTAGATATATAGGTTGTAGTAATCTTGCACTTTGTAGAGAGTCGATCTTCAGGATTTCAGCACTTGCTCCGTCAGATCCTTCAGCTTTATTATTTTTCAATTTATTTATCGTATTGCACATTTCTCTTGTTGTTGGCGGATTTGAGTTGATTCAATTGGGAATGTTATTTTGGTTGTCCCAAATATTGTCTTGCCAATCTATGTTGCTGTTATTTATTTCCAGCAAATATTCTCTCCATCTCTTCATTTGTGGTTGTGAAGATGTTATTATTTCTCCATTCTTATTTCTTATTCTCGTTCTTTATTTGGATCTCTATTTGAGTTGCTATCTTCTTGTAAAGTGTCTTACTGTTATTTTGATCAGCTGCTTGTTGTGCATCGCTATATTATTATAGTAGTTTCTTTTATCTTTTCTTGCTGCTAATTTGATTTATTTGAAAATATTTTTATTTTATTCTTTTAAGCTGGCGTTGTTATTGGTTAGGAGTTTCTTTCTTAGATATCTTCTTTTCAGGATGATATCCAGATTTTTCTCTCATAATTTATCATACCTAAGGTTTCTTCACGTGTATTTCTGAATATATCTTGCCATTTATCTTCAGTGACGTTTATTTCCATGTTTAACGTCTGCTGAATTTTTCCTATAAATTGTAATTTCTTCTCACTGTTTATGTCCAGCACATTAACTTTTCACTTTTTCTTGTTCTGTTTCTCTCAGAGATTGTCTAGTTTTAGTCTTATATCACAGGTAAGTAGTATGTCATCTATTATTGCATCAAGTGCCCTCTAGTTTCTCACATCCATTACGGATGATCTCCACTTTCTGTTTATGCATATGTGCTGCTCTATTTGATTTTTCGTTTTGCCATCTGGAGAGACCCAGGTGTATTTTTGGATATCTTTATCTGGAAATAATGTTCCTCCTACTACGAATTCGTGTTCTCTACATAAATCTTTTATTCCATTACCATTATAATTTAGGGAACCTAAACCGTGTATACATGTTGCTCTACATTTTTCTTTTGAATTTCTATTTTATAGATAATCATAGATAAGTTTCTTTAAAAAAACAATGTTGTATAATATACATCTATAATTATAATTTAGTAGTTTTCAGCCACACACTACGTATTATGAATTCCTTTTCAAGGTTTGAACATCAGTAACTACATATTTTTTTCGATTTTTCTACTATAAAACCTATACGTAATATTAATAATAAAACATAAACAACACATTTCATATTTACATTTTACATTACACTATTACAGTAGTATGGTTCCTACGACAGTCAGTAGTAGTAACAAAAAGTACACATCAGAATAACAAAAAAAAAAACACAAAATTATAAGAGACATTCTCATTTACTCTCTTTAAAATTGTGTATTTTTTTTTCCTCTCGAGTCTCGAGCCGACTCGACCTGAACGGCTCAACTATTTTTTGGCTATGTATGTAATTTAGTATGTATATATACTTTAATTATGCATGTATAAAGAAAAAAAATTAAAAATTGATAAAAATCATCATTTAGCACAATATGAATTTAAATTTCAAATAATGATGAATGATATTGATCTGATATTAATAATCAATATGTATCTAAGTACGTACTTATTTATGACCAGCGGACAGAGTCTCTTTAAAATTCGAATATATAATTCTTTTGGTTTTGTACTTTTCTATTAATTTGTTGCATTTATGTATAAACGTTTGTATAGTTTTTAAAGCGATTAGCAAACTTTTCTAATTGTATTCTTTTTTGAATTCAATTTCTTCTTATATAAGTACGTAAATTATAGTATTTTAGTACAATTTTATGCAGGGTTACCATTTGTACAATTGTGGTAATTTGTACGGTCTTCTCGCCCTCTGTACCATATACAATCTTAATCAAGGATTGTACATCAAATATACGGTCTTTTCAGATTTTAAATTGTTAACATTAGGGCAAGGTAAAAAGAACAACGGTAATATTGTTACAGACAACGTGGCCTATAAAAAAATTTAACTGAATTTTGCTCCAAACTTTGTGCATTTTACGAATGTTTTACGGATACCTATTCTGTTTTCCCCACGTACCTTTAAAACATTTATTTCGAACTCAATAAATAAATAGAGATACTAGTTCTCACTCACAATACCCAATAATCTAAATATACGCAGACCAACTACAGGCTTTTTATACAATTTAATTCCGTTTTGGCGTTATTTTAAAAATAATTTCAGTTAGTGTTTTGACGATTTGGTTTTACTTTCTGATTTTTTACGGATTGTACTTTTTCCATAAATTCTATTTTTCTAAGCTGCAACTGCCCATTATATGAATTGGGATTGAACACAGACTTTGACTACACATTAACAGAGGCACCTGTTACGGATCTTTAGTATTTAAATTTATTCCCAAATAAATTTAAATACTAAAGGCCCAAATTATACAATTGCTTTATATTTAGTATTTAAATTTACCGTTATCGTACAATAAAATTTTGCAAGATTTTGTTTCCTTCATATCTCAAAAATTAAAGCTTCTTTTCTTCTTTCATTTTTTAGAACAACCATTGATGGGATCAGTTTTTCGTGAACGTGAATATCCAACAACTAATCAACAGGAACTAACAGAAAAATTTTTACGGGAAATTGAAGAAGAACGTGACCTAGAACGCGAGGAACGGTATAAAGAAGCTCTAAGGAATCTTTGGGAAAAATATCAGCAACAGGAAAATGAAATCGAAGATGAATTATTTGAAGATGAAAAAAGAAAACGGTTTTTAGCATCCGAAGGTGATTCTGGTGGTCCAGCACAATTTGTTGGACCACTAATGCAAAAGAAAAGATCATATCCAGTGCTTCCTTGGTTACCATACAATAAAAAAAAACGTTTTCCGGTTTCAAAACGATCAACCAAAATGCCACTGAAACCATTCAGCACATCCAGAGAAGCTCAAACAAATGATCAAATCTCTAGAGATTTACAAGCCATATTTGGTGCTGGTACTGAAGAAAAAAAGAAAAGATCTGTTAGTTCTTCACCAAATACATCAGAAAATTCAGCAGCAGCTGCATCTGGTACTACAACAACAACAATATCAACCGAAAAATCTGATGAACATCATCATAGCCAAGAAAAAAGAAGTTCTAAAACTGGTTTGTCAAACCCAGAACACACTTCACATAATCATCATGACCAACATCATCAAACTGGTGGTCGTCATCATGGTGATGATTCAAGTGAATCACATGAATCCGAGGAAGAACATGGCGATGAATCACATGAAGATGAGCATGAAGAACAATCACATGAACATGGTAGCGAAGAAGAAGATGAAGAACGTAAAAAGAAACGTAGTGTTGCTGAAAAGAAATCTGTTAAAAAATCATCTGAAATGCCAATACCAGCTAAGAAAAAACGTGCTAATTTGGGAGTTGTAAAAGAAGATCAAATTATTCCTGGAGACTTATCATTGCTACCAAAAAAGAAATCAATTGATTGGTCAAACTACTTTGGTTTGGACAGAAGGAAGAAATCAATTTTTCCAATAAGAAAAAGTAAAAAAATGTTAGTCATCATTTGATTAATATCACTGTAATAAGAAATTTAAGAATATGTTTTTTTATTTTAGGGTTCCACTAAAAAAACGCAGTCCAATTGATTTGTTAGCTGATGAAAAAAGGAAAAAACGTGTTTTTAATGAAGAGAAACTTGATCAAATGGACAGTAAATTAAAATCAATTGAAGATCTTATCATTGATGAAACAATTAAATATACTGGTGCACATGAAGGTATCAGAGATCCAGAACGAATTCGTGAACTTAAAGATCATGTTTTATCAAGATTGGCAACCGCTTATAATTTAGAAAAAATGAGACGAGCATTGGAAAAATTAAAACAGTCTGTTGAAAATGAAAATCATTTGTCCCGAAATGAAGTTGAAGGTACTGATGATAATTCTAAAGAAAAAGAAAAGGTAGCTGCAGCGAAAAGATTATCAGTAAAAAAAGAGAAAGTTGAATTTCAAAATGAGTAAGTATATATGATTTTTAAATTAAATTTATGAAGAAAAAGCAAATCAAAATTAATAAATAAATATATAATTTAATTTATAGTCATCAATTGGAAAGTTCTGAAAAACAAACTGAACAACCTGATAATGGTTTGAATGGTAATGAAGATAAAAAAAAGAAAAAGAAAAGAAACGGTGGTGGTAGTATAAGATTTTCTGATACACCAAATGATTTAAATGAATTCGATGATGATATTGGCATTGGACATTTTGAACCCCATAATGATGTATATCTGGGAAGACAAAATAATGGACCGTTATCAATTAATCAGTGTCCAATAATTGATTCAATGTCTGAACGTTGTCGTAATGTTGATTTATTAAGTGGTGATATTCATCAAGATTTATTACCAATTTGTGGAGTTCATGAATTATGTTATTTATGTGTAAGTACACATATAAAACATCTGTATTGAATCTTTTTGACGTTTATATATTATTAATATATATGTAAAAAAAAAATATTTTAGGGAATATCACCAGTTGCATGTGATTTACAATATTTATCAGATGCTGATACCATTTGCGGACATAACAGTGATTGTCAATCAACAGCTAGATCTGTTTTAATGATATTGAGAGGTACTCCAGGACCACAATTAGGACCAAAAGAATGTCTTAAGAATCCATGCTTATATCGAGTCATGAGAGAAATTGGTCTTTAAATAATTTAAAAAACAAAAAAAAAAAAAAAACATTGTAATTTGTAATTTTTGTTTTAACGAAAATTAATAATTTATTTAAAAAAATATAAAAAATAAAAATATTAAAAAATTTCTATTCATTCTTTTAATTTATGTAAATATGAGAAAACTTTAAAATTCAAAATAAAAAAAAAAAATGAAATATCAGCAAAGGTACATGTAAATTTAAGAACAAAACAATTTTATTAAGAACAAAATATTAAGTAGGAAATATAAGAACGGTTGTAATTATTAGAGTGTTTTAGAAAATTAAATTTTTTTTTAAATAAAATATTAATTTTTTATTTCAAGTATATTAATATTTAGAAATATGGTTTGTTTTCACAAAACCCACTGTTTTTTTTTTTTCTATTTATATATATGTTTTATACTTTTCTATCTTACTCTTTCGAAGTAATTTCATATTTAGCAAAAAAAAAAAAAATACATTAAAAACCATAACTTTTACTTGGTATAAATAATTAATAAAATACACTATTATTTAATTACTCATTTATATTACAAAAAAAAACAAAAAAAATTAATTATACATTATACAACAAAAATTAAATTATAAATAAAAAAAACAAAAAAAAAAAAAATTAAATCATAAATTAAAAAAATAATATCTAAATAAATAAAATTCATTATAAAAATATAAATATTATTAAATTGCAAAAATTAAAAAAAAAAAAATAAATAAAACTATCCAAAATTGTTATAATATGTATATTATTAAATAAAAAGTAATGTATAATTAAAGTATATTAAAAAATAATAATTTCAAAATATACATAATTAAAACTACAAAACCAAAATAAATCATTTTTCATCATTTAATTTTAACTCCAAAAAAAAAAAAAAAAACAAAAAACATACAGTAATGATTAATAAAATAATCAAATAAAATATAAATTTAATAAATAATACATTTTTTCTTAATTATAATTTTATTATGATAATGTTAGGGCTCGGATCTATATCAAAAATATATAATTTAATTAAAAATTAAATTTTTTTTTTTTTTTTTGAAATATTTAAAAAATAGAATTGAATGAATTTTTAAGGACAGATTTAAAATAAAAAGGGTTTTCGAAAATTATTAAAAGAAAAAATTTATAATTATTGATTTTACACACATAATTATTAATTCTCAAAAAACAAAAAAAAAAAATAATAAAATATTAAATCGAAAGCCCCTTAATTTATCCAAACTAATATTATAATAATACTATATATTTAAATATTAATTGCAATGCAGATATATAAAATTTTCTTAATAAATTATATGGGTATTAAATTAATTTAAAAAAAATTATTTAAGAAAATAATTTAAAAAAAAAAAAAAAAGAAAAAAATTGATTTATTAGTGCAATATATTATTATTTATAAATATAGAATATAATATAAAATAATATTAATAAAAAAAAATATATATATAAATTGCTTGGAAAATATTATTTATTATATTTAAATTATATTAATAATTATATAATAACGACTTTATTAATACATTTTTATTTACTTACATTTTAATCTCATCTTTTAATTTATATTAATAAAATTAAAAAAAAAAAAAAAAAAAATCAAATATTATTATTAATATTAAGTTTATTTTCTCATGCATTTATTTAACATTAAAATAATATTAATATAGACATTTATATAAACGAAATTAGAATTATTAATAATAATTTTTTTTTTTTTTAGTTGTCGATTTTTTATTTAATCTAAACATAATATTTAAAATATTATAGTGAGAGTTACCAGTTATTATAATATATAAATATTATTAGATCTCAATATTAATAAATAACATATTACAGTTATTTCTCAATATTTATAATTTATTTTTAAAAATCATAAGATAAATAAAAAATTCAATGGCACGTTAAAATTCAAAATTTTTGAATTTATCAATATATTTTAGCATATCTATGTACAGTATTTAACTTTTAAATCACATAACTAATAAAAATTAATAAAAAAAAATATTGAAAAAATTAAAGAAATTATAATATTTCTCCATATAAAACATCTAAATGGTGATCAAAATATTTGCACGATTTACAAATTAGTTTAAATTAATTAATTTTAGATTCTTAGATTTTTTTTTTTTTTTACATTTTCTAATAATAAATAAAAACTTAAATACTACACATAATATATAACTTAAATTAAAAGTTTCTTTAAAAAGAAAAAAATAAAAATTTTAATTTTAGAATGAAAAAAAAAAAAAAAAATAAACATTGTAAATTTGATTAAAAAAAAAAAACTGTTTGGCTATTTAAAGGGACTTCTTTCAACTTAATTTTGACAAAGAAACAAAAATAAATAAATAAAACAAAATATAAATAAAATACATATTTTAATAATAAAAAATATATTCAAATTTTAAAAATATAAATGATATATGCAATTTATGAAATACATAATTATAATACTAATAAATAACTTTTAATTAATTAATATTATTTTTAAATAAAATTATTATTATTATTGGATTAATAAATATTTAATTCTGTGGGAAAAAAAAAAAAAATAAATAATTCATATAATAAATATAATATAATATTAATTTATAACAAAGAAAAATCTGTATAATCTATAATATTTATTTATTTTTTATTTTATAATAATTATATTATTTAATTACAATAACAATAATAATATTTATATATATATAAAAAATTAAAAAAAAAAATAAAATAAAACTATTATTATTAAATCATAATAATATTATATAATTATTATATATTAATTATATTTATGTGTTATAAAATCTTCTATAATATAATGTTAAAAAAAAAAACAAACAAATATATAAAAAATACAAATGAAAAAAAATAAAAAAGAAGTGAATTACTTTTTTTTTAAAAACGATATAAATTCATTTCAATTTACAAAAAAAAAAGAAAAAAAACTTTATAATAAACTTATTAATAAACATATAATTAATTGAAGAACAAAATAAATTCCATAAAACAATATAAAATTGTGAAATGTTCAAAAATTATTAATTAATAATTAATATAAAATAAATTATTATAAAGAATTCTCAAATATTTGTGCCGGATATCAATACTATAAAATTTAGATTACATTGAAATAATAAAAAATAAAATAAGATCTAGATAACATCTAGGTAACAGACCTATGAAACATTAATATTTTGTCACTAGACAATTATATTATACAATTGGAAAATTTTAATATGATGTGGTCTATTTGAAGACGGTTAAAAAAATAAAATGATTAAACAATCATTAATATAATTTAATAAAAAAAAAACACAAAATGAAATTATATCTTTTTTAAAAACTAAATATTTCATATAAAAACTAAATATTTCATATAAATGTATAATGTATGTATATTCATATTTCTTATTCAACATAATTTTAATCATTAATATAAAATAAATATTATTAATTTTAAATATAAAATAAATTCTTCAGATTCAAAAATAGGATATAACATTTTATTTGTTTACTTTTTTTTTGTCTTTTTATTTGAATAAAGTTTTAGACTTCTTAAATTTTTTTTTTTTTTTATTAATAAATTCAATAAACCGAATTATATTTAAAAATAAACAATAATTACATTGTTATATCATAAAACTTAAAAAAAAAAAAAAATTAATATTATATCAATAGCAATTATGTTGCGTAATAATTTACAATATATCTTATTAATCACAATTATTTAATTAAAAAAAAAATGAATCCATAACATCATTTTAAAGGTCGAAATTAATTTAACAAAACAATATAATATACATTATTATTAATGCAGAATATTTCATAAATACATATTATTAATAGTTTATTTAATGTTTTATATCTACATATATTAAAAAAAAAAGAAAAAATTAAATATATTTATTATTATATTTAAATAATAAAATATACATATATATTTTATATATATATGTATATACATATATATATAAATATGTGCATAATTAATAAATTAAAAATTTAAAAAAAAAAAAACACAAAACATATACAAATACATGTGTTATAAAATTATAATATAAATAAAATATTTAACAAAAAATAAAAACATAACAGCAGAATTATAAATTTCATACAGTATATTAAAATACTATTATTAAATTATAAGTATACATATATATATATATATATATACGTATATATTACCAGAAAATTAAGGACATTCTTAAATTATTAAAAGAAAAATTAAAAATTTCCATAATTTAATAGTATATAATTTTAATTCGAAAAACAAAAGATTAAAGAAAAAAAAAAAAAAAGGATTAAAATGAAACAAAAGTAAAACAAATATGGCAGCTAATTTGGTTTTGTTATTGACAATTCACTCATAAAATTGTATTATAATAATTCAAAAAAAATAAAATTTTCAACAGAAACAAATGACTAAAATAACAAAAATAAAAAAAAAATTTAAATTGACAAAACTAAAACCTAACAATTTATTTATAATAATTATAAATCTATCTTTAAAAATAAATGTCGTAAGGGGGAATAAGTCTTACTCTTACTCTTACGATGTGTGTGGGATTCGAACCCATACTCCCTAGGTGTTTACAGCGTATTTTATACGCTCTTACCCACTAGGCCACAGAGGCCCTTATTAATATTATTTTTATTAATAATAAATATTTTATACAAATTATAATTAATATAACAATAACAATAATATATCAAATAATAATTTGATTATTAAAATCTTGATAATTAAATAAAATAAAATTTAATACTGAAAGAGATACTGAAGAGAAAAATGAAAGAGATTTATAAATTCTTTATATTATTACTGCTGAGAAAAATTAATGCCAATTAATAATCTTTTTTCTGGTTGATCTTTTGGGATGATCTTTCTTCTGGTTCATATAGAATTTTTTTTTAATCACGTGTCCCAAGTAATTGAATAAAATTTTAAAAATCGGTACATTTTAACAAAAATACTTAAAATTTTTTTTTTTTTTAAGTTTTATTTATATATTTTTAAAGTTTATGATTTTTTAACTTATGATATACTGAATTTATATTTTTCCATATTTCTTATTTTTATCACTTAATAGAAGTAACAGAAAAAAAATCAGATAAAATATAAAACAAAAAAAAAATATCATAAGATGTAATTTAGGATTTCTGTATCTGTGTCTTGTAAGACGAACATATTTTGTATCATAATGGATCAAAATGAGATTCACATTGGAATGAAAAATTCAAGAAGTTAACAACAAAAGAATGATGTCTATCTATTGATTGAACGTCTCTTTTAATTTATATAAAACTAAGAGAGTATTTCTTTGACCTTATGAGAATTTAGGACCTATTTATTATTACAACTATTCAATAATTTTATTTCTTAAGAGTTCATACATGAAAATATTTTAGTAGTGAAAATGATATAAAAAAAAAAAAAAAACTAAGTAGTGGAGTCAATATAAGAACTCCAAATTTTGACTTCATTAAGTTTTTTTTTTTTTTTTTTTGTTCAGTTTTCTACAAACAATATTTGTTTTTCTTTTTTTTTTTTGTTAACTTTGAAAAAATTTTTTGTAATTGAATTTCTTATAATTATAAATGTAATTTATTTATTTTAAATTTGTTATGTACGCATTACAATATACCATATACATACCTAATAATATATAAATAATGATCTTTTTCATATTCAATTGATTAAAAAAAAAAAATCAGTGTGACGTAACGAACGAAAAAAAAAACAAAAAAAAAAAACATTTACTCCCTTAATTTAACAATATATATAAATGTTATTATATACATAATAAATTTGTATAAAATGATTTTAAATAAATAAAAAAAAAAAAAACAAAAACCAAAATTATTTAAAATTAATACAAATTTAAACATTTATATATTATCTTATATAAAAAGTATATAACTATATCGAAAGTACATAACGTACATAAAAATGCTATATTATCTTTTTAGCATTATAATTCTTTATGTACATTTCATAATTTATATACATTTTTATACTTTTTCTCAATTGGTATGTCAATTTATAAAAAAAAAAAAAAAAAAAAAAACATGAAAACAAAACAACGGAATTGAAACAAATGAAAATTTGTTTATTTCGTTTAAAATTAAAAATCTTAAAAAAAACAAAAATTCTTCACTGATTTTTTTTTCACGTCAAATTCATATTTAATTAAAAAGATTTTGATCAATATTATTAAATAATAATATTATATATAATTTTTATATATAGCTACATATAAACAAAAAAAAAAATTTATATGTATTTATGTATATATACCTACTTTTTATAAAATAATTAATAAAAACCAGCCGCAATATATTCTTCTAATAAATAATATTTTACTTATTAATAAAAAAAAATAAATATAATATAAATTATTAATTAATATGGAAATATATAATATTAATATATATATTATATGTATGTATATAATATTATGTACTCATACATTTTAAATTTAATTTACAAATTTTTACTTTTTTTCTCAATTCAGATCAATTTCTTTGTTCCCTTCAAATATTTTTCTCTTAAATTTCTTCAATTTATTTTTCTCTTATTAGTTTACATAATACATACATATATAATAAATATATGAATTTTTTTATTGATGATACGCCCATTTTGAATTCAACCAAACTTGAAATCCTCTTAATACAATTCATTTGAATAATGACTGTTTTACATACATATATTATACGAGTATGTACATAGATAAATTTTACCGATATTTTGGTGATTTTAAAAGTTAATTCATTTCTGAACGAAAAATTAAAGGTAAATAAAAGTTAAAACCGTATCCTATATATAGTAGCTATTATTAATTTTTAACAAAATTTTATTTAATAATTAAATACTAAAAATAAAAAAGAGATTCTTCAGTAATTAAAATAAAATAGATTTGTTAGGTTTTATTTTTTCATATATACTTTTCAACAGTTTTTTTTTTGATAAAAAATCATAAATCCGATTAAAAAAATATAGTGATCAAATGTCAAAATAAAACCAACAAAAAAAAAAATTTTTTTTAAAACTTATTTATTTAATTCATATAATATATGTTTAAAACTTTTTAATTTTATTCACAAAAAAAAAAAAAAAAAACAAAAATCCCAAAAAAAAAAAATTCAATAAAAAACAAAAAAAAAATGGTTAATATCAATGTATTTCGTGTTTTAATCACTCCATGTTGTTCCATGTTGTTAAATTCATGTATAAAAAAAAAAATATTAAACTTTTTTCCAAAATAACAAAAAACAAAAATTAAACGTGTTTTCCTGTTTTAAAAATTACATTTGAAAATCAAAATTTTGAAAAATAAATTAAATTTTTCCAAGAAATTTAAAAAAAAAAAAAAAAAAAGATAACCAGTTATTATGCGACTTAAATGTAAAATTAAAATTAAAATTTACATTATATGTGAAATATTACAAAATTTTTAATTAAAATTCTAATAATCAAAAATAAATATAAAAGCAAAAAAAAAAAAACAAATAAAATTTATATTATTTATGCGTACCTAAAATGCATTTAATTTAAAATCAAACAAAAAAAAAAATACTATTGCCTGTTTTTATCCTTTTTCCTTTTATTTTTGTTGGAAAATTTTTTTTTTTTGGGAAAATTTAATTTCTTTTTATTCAATTGTTTTAACTTATCTGTTTTATTTGTTTCTCAAATTTGTATACCAAAAAAAAAAAAAAAACAAAAATAAATGATTAAATTTATAACATGAAAAAAAAAAAAGAAAAGAAAAATTTTTTTGTAGATTTAAGTAAGAAGATGTAAAACATGACTGGTTTCAAGATATTCATCTACTAAGAAAAGGTGCATATTGCAGCGAACTGATAAGTATCAAACTTAAAAAAAAAAAAATATTTAAAAACTTAAATACTATTTTAAAAAATAAGAAAAAAAAATATATATAAAATAAATATATATAAATAAAAAAATTAAATATATACTTATAACCAACCAAAACTAAAATG
Organism: Poecilobothrus nobilitatus; assembly: GCA_947095535.1. Lineage (NCBI taxonomy): Eukaryota > Metazoa > Arthropoda > Insecta > Diptera > Dolichopodidae > Poecilobothrus > Poecilobothrus nobilitatus. The sequence continues at coordinate 168,399,663 of OX352773.1, forward strand.
TCCTTATTTTAATGTCCTTATTATAATTTACGTTTATGTTTCTTTACTTTTAATTTAATTTTTTTTTTTTTTCGACTGAAACTTGACTATAATTTTTGCATTAATATTTTTTTTTTTTAATACATACAAATAATTAAAAATTCTCGATCTAATAAAATTTTCCTTTTGATATATAGTTTTAGTATGTAACATTGATTCTAAATTAAAATAAACAGGTTTGAAAGATTTAATTAAATTAATATCCACTGTAGTTATTATTTTACTGATTAATTTTCAAAAAAAAAACAAAAAATTAAATCAAATTTACCATAAATTTTTACAAAATCTCAATTCATATATTAATAAAAAAAAAATATATAAATAAAATATAATATTATATTATAAAATAATATTCTAGTATTATATTTAAATTACAGAACAAACTATATTAAAAATATTTACATAAATATATATATATAATATACTTTATTATAACCTATAAATGTAATATTTAATTATTATTAATAATAAACATCTATAAATTGTGGCAATAAAGATAAGAATTTTTAAAGATAAATATAAAACAAGAAAATGATTTTTAACTGGATTTTAACTGGATTATAAAAATTATATTAATACAAAATATAACCAATAGATATAAACATATATATACATACATCTAAAAACATACTTTATTTATTCATTCATATAACTATTAATTGTTTATAAAAAGAAAAAAAAAATTCATTGTAACCAACTGAAAAAAAAAAAAAATTATTGTTTTAAAGAATGTTTTATAAATGTATTAATAAATGTTTTTCATTAAATTATAGACAATAATGATATTTAAAAAGTAAAAGCTGTAGGTAATTTGAACATAAAAAAAAAACAATAACAACATAACATAACATTAAGAAATTATTTTATATTATATCTAAATGAATATTAAAAATAAATTATGTCTTATATTTAATTATAATAATTATTTATAATATGTTATAATTATTTATGGGCATAAATTTCATAATATTACAAACAAATTATATACAAAATTCAATATAATTTGAATGCATTATTAACAAAAGAAAAAAAAAAAATAATAATAATATTATATAATATATTATATACATTTTATCAATAAAATAATTTTAAACATTATTTAAAAAAAATGAATTAATTATTTTATAAATGTAAAAACAATAAAATAACAAAATATATTTGAAAATTAATATACTACAGCCTTACATTACAAACAATGGCCAAATAAATATCAACATTATTTATTATCATTTTGAAAAATAACAAAATATTAAATAAAAACAAAAAAAAACTGAAATTAAAAGATTTTAAACTCTACCCAGTGGATACTATCTTATATATTATTATTAATTTAAAATTATACTATATTATATACTTATTAATCTTGTACATTAATTCTAATATTACGTATTATACATGAATGTAAAAAAAAAAAAACAAAAACATATATACATATATACAAGTAATATTATTTATTTATTAATATTTATAAATTTTTTATTAATAATATTATATTTATAATAGCAAAAATTGAAACGCTACCATAAATATATTTATAAAATATATTTAAAAAATAAAATCAACAATAAAAATGTAATATTATTAATTTAAAATGTAAATTAAATAAAAAAAAAAAACAAATAAATAAAAACAAAATATTAATATTATAATACAAATAATGGCTTTAATTTTTTTTTTTTTTTTAAATCATATTTTATAAATTCATTAATATTCATATAACATTTAGAAAATTTTTAAACACAAAATAAAAATAAAAATGTATTATAAAAATATAAATTGAATTTATTATTAATAAATAAATAATAAAAAAAATCTTATATTATATATGCATATACATATATCTTAATGTGTATATATATAATATATATCTATATTTATATATGTTTATATATGTATATATACATTTATGTATATGTGTTACATTTATTCTACAATATCATATATTTATTATTGATATACAAGATAAAAATTTATATATTTTAATATAAAACATACATTTATTTATCAAAAAAAAAAAAAAAAAAATTAACGAAAAAAAAAACAAGACATAATTTTTATCATAATCATAGATTTGTTTAAGTTTAACATAACATTAAAAATATTTCAATAATTTATCTATATAAACAAAAAATAAACAAAAACCATATATATATAAAATACATATTAAAAAATAAATATTACTGCAGAAATTTAATCTTAAAAATTAATTATATAACATTATATTATATTCTTAAATAAGGTGTAAAACAAAAAAACAATAAAATAAACCCCTGAAAAGATGATAGAGAAAATTTAAAATAAATTACAAAATATATAAATATATTAATTCAAAAAAAATATTTAATTTTATCATTAAATATTTAAAATAATATTACTTACATACATTAAAAACAAAAAAACAGAACAATTTTTAAATAAATAAATTGAAAATACATAAGAAAAAATTTTAAAAATACAAAAAACCAAAAAAAAAACATATTCATTTAAATAATTTGATGTTTTTAATGACCATTCATACTATAAAATAATAAATTCATGTAAAACGAATTAATATTACAAAAAACAAAGTAAATAAATGCAAAAAAAAAAAACCAAAAAGAGATTATAATATGTAAAAATAAATCTTACAAAATAACTTTTAAATAAAATAAAACTCAAAAAAAAAGGACAATGAATTCTTAATGACGAAACAATACAAAAACAAAGGGATACAAATATATTTTATATATTTGTAGTCTTCAATAAAGAAACAAAAAAAAAAAACAAAGAAAAGAAAATCAGAAAAAAACAACAAAAAAATTATTGTGTTTTATTTATACAACAACATTGATTATCTTTTACAAAATTTTAGATATTTTAGTTCCGACATTAAGTACCAAGATACTCGTATATTTATGTAAATTTTTGAGTTCTATGACAGCCAGATCTGTTGCACCAGCACAATTAAGTTCTACAGAAGTTATTGCCCTAAAATTTCATCATCTTTTGCAAAGTTTCAGATGCCTAGCTTCATTAAATTCCAAGGTGTTCAAGCTACCTAAATCTACTGTTCCATCAAAACCAAATTTTACAAAAATTATTGCCATACAACTTGATCATCTTTTGTTAAATTTTAGATGCCTAGCTTCATTATTTGCCAAGATGTGCAAGAAGCCTAAACCTACTGGGCTAGAGCAACCAAATTTCATAAAAGTTATTGCCATTAAACTTGATATGTCTAGCTTTATTAAGTACTAAATTATGGTAATTTAAAATATGCTTATATGAAAAAGGAGTTATATGGCAGCTCTATAAACCTGTTGCATCAGTACAACCAAATTTACAACAGCACAACCAAATACAGATGTTGTTGACCTATAAATCGACACCTTTTTGTAAAATTTCAAATACCTAGCTTCAATACACATTGATTTCCATATAAAGAAAGAATTTACATGGTAGCTGCTCGAACCCGCCAGCCAAAAATGCTGTATTTAAATAGCGAACTTAACAATTTAGCAAAAGTGACGTAAACAAATTTCAGCCACCTAGCTCCTTTATTTTTTGAGTTGAACGAAAGTACATGGTTTAATCGACTCAGAATTCGATTCTGAGCCGAACTTGAATACTTGTGCCTATATCTAGCTTGACTTCTTTAAGGCGTCACAAACGTAGTGGCAAATTTATTATACTCTTGAACATATGTTCATACGGGTATAAAACTTAAAGAATACATTTTGATTATACCCGAACAAAAACAGGATTGCCCCTTTTTTCCGTTGTTTTTATATAATTGATCTGGAAAAAAAGAATATCCGAATTTCGTATCCAAGTCTAAAGTCGCTGTTAATTATTTTTATACCTATATAGATTCTTCAACAGAAATTCGTCATATACCACTGATATCAACATCAAAAGAAAAATGAATGATTTGAAAAACGGAAATAAGGCCAATTTGACTTTATTTCCTTTTTAAATTGCCAATAACGCCGAATTTTCAAAATTTGTGATTTCGGTTTTATTTCCTCATTCGAAGCGGAAATGCCTATGGTACTATTACCTGTCAACGTATTTTTCTACTGTTAAATAATATGGATAAAATAAATTTAAAATAATAGGAAGGAAGAAAGCAGTAGAGTAGACTGTGTAAACTCTTGGATACATACTGGGTATAGTATGAAGATAATGTAATATGCTGTTTCCATAAAACGTAATATTAATTTACAATATTTCAGATCTTTTATTTAAATAAGTATCAACATAGTATATTTATGTAAATTTTGGATTTGTATGACAACTACTCAAACCTGTGCTCCGAACCAATAACATTTTACAGAAGTTATTGCCCTAGCAAAACATTTTTTACAAGTTTGCAGATGTCTAGCAACTAAGTTCTAAGATATGCAATTTACCCGAACCTGCTGCTCTAGCACAACCAAATTTTACAAGAATGTTGGTATGCAACCTGACATCTTCTCTGTCAAGTTTAGGTTGGTATGTAACTTGAGTTAGTTTTATTTAAAAAGTGAAGTTGTGATTAAGTTCGTCTAAAATAGCAGGTTCGGGTAGTACCATACAACTTCTTTTAATATAAAAATAACTCATTCTATTAAAGGTAGGTATTTGAAAAATTGATAAGCAGGTTCAGGTAGCTGCCATACAACTTATTCTTGATTCAAAAAATAATCAATTTTTATCTTAATAACTTGTATGATCCTCTAGTAACTATTTTACAGCTATAGTAGCTATTGCTATAAAATTTAATAATCTTTTAGAAGATGTCTAGATTACTTAAGTGCCAAAATATGACAGCTATCCGAACATGTTGTAATACAAACCAATTTTAAATCTTCCAAATTTTTGCTCTTTCAATTGAGTAACAATCAGCTGATTATAATAAATTCGAATCTATTAATAGGATGATTATTATAGGGAACAAAATATATAAACTCAATTTGAATTTTCAAAAACAAATATTATACAATACTTTTTAGATAGAGTCTTTCTTTTTTTTTGTTTAATTTAGTTTACTCGACTACCACATAAATGTGACAAGAAAATTACACACCGTTTCTTTTGTAGGTGTGGTTGTAAATGTCGTAAAGAGGAATTTTTCTTACGACGTTGTTTATTCGTACCGATACTGCCTCGGTGTTTACAGTTTATTTTATACGCTCTTACCCAATAGCTGATAACCGAAGCCTCAGAGGATCCATTCATGAAACATTTATTATTCTAAAGCAGTATATATTAATATACTGCATCTATAATAAAGTATTTAGCACATTTTGAAAAAAAAATTTGAAAAAAAGTGCCTATTATTTTTGCTTTGACCGTCTGTCTGTCTAGGTGTTAACTCTACACCGTTTAAAATGAAATTTTAATTAGGGATAAATATCGCCAAAAAATGAATTTTGTGGTATAATTTTTTTTTTATAGTCCCATCCGTTACGGAGCGACAGCTCCCCAAATTTAAAAAAGCTTGACCACCTCTATCTTTCAAACTGTTTAAGTTAGAAACTTTGAAAAATAAATATAAATAAATAAATATAAAAAAAAAGTATGAGTTCTTTCGGAAAATATTTTTGTGTCACCCGTTTAGCAGCTGTAGGGGGGTCAACATCTAAAAATTCACTATTTTTAAACATCTGTCCAAAATTTTTTGTAGTAGGTAATACATAAAAATTAAAGCTTCAATATTATATTTTTGTTTCTGTTAACAACTTTTCTTAATAATGTAGGGTTAATTTAAAATTGACAAAAATGTGACCAGATCTTTTCCAATTATTCTAACAAATTTTTTTTTAAATTTTTTTCATGGCTATGACACTTTATTAAAAAAAAATCCGAAAAAAAAAACTCCGAATGATTTAAAATTTTGAAAAACAAAATCCCGAAATACCAAAATGCCGAATAATATAAAATCTCGAAAAAAATAATGCCGAAAAAAAAATTTTGAATTCAAATTATGTATTTGTTTTTGGAATCACCATAATTCGGCCGCTGAAATTGTTTGAAATATTATTTTTATTTTAATCATCTGGTCAATATTTAAATATAAAATAATTTTAATGACATTTCTTTTAAACAAATAATATGAACCGGGTTACTGTCATATCATCATATACCTAATATGAATTTTTATGTTTGTTTTTTCAAATGTGCTACTAATTAATTGTTATAAAATAAAATGGAGATAAAAGAAATTATAATTAATACAAATAATACTAAACTATTGTTTACATATTTTTATTATATTTTTATGAACTTGAATATTATTTGGATATTGACATCAGTGGTGAACCAAAGAAATATCTGTCCAAATATGTAAGTACATAATATGTTAAAAATGATTAGGATGTATTTTAGAGTTGGATACAAAATCAGGGTACTTACTTACTTACATATATATATATATATATATATATATATATATACATACGCGGGATTCTAATTATCGTATATCTTATGATAGGTTACAAAATATACACATTCTGGAAAAAGAGGAAACCCTTCCTGATTTTGAAACCAACTCTAAAAACTCTTCTAATTCAGAATCTGGCATTTAGATACATATATAAAAATATTCTGAAAAAAGGGAATACCCTAATTTCGAATCCAAATCTAAAATCTCCTAATTCAGAATGTCACATATTCATATGTATATAAATATTCTGTAAAAGGCATATAACTCTGATTTTAAGTCCAACTTTAAAATCACTCCTAATTCAAAATCTCATTTCAGAATCTCACATATACACATATTATATGTATATATTTTGGTAAAAGCGTATAATCTAGTTTTATATCCAATAGGTACTCTAAAATCCTTTTTTAAATTTTTTTTTTTACCTATGTACTTATTTGAACAGAAATTCCTTGATTTCGGTATTTTTGGTTTTCAGTATTTTTTTTTTTTCGGGATTTTTTTCGTTCGGGTTTTTTTTTTCAGCAAAGTGCCATCCACCCAATTTTTTTCAATATTATTATAAATTTATTTTTTTCAATATACTACATATATACCTACTTATGTTATCTCTACCTAAAACTTATTATGAAATATTTTTTAATTTTAAAAATGAGCTTTTTTGAAAACCCTTGATTTTTTTTCAATACCTGTTTATTTTTTTTTTTTTTTTAAGTTAATTTAATATCAATGTTAGTGTGAAAATTTCATTCTAATAAATTAACTTAAAAAAAACACATTCATACATATACGTATATATATCTAACAATAAATAATTTTCCTACTTTATTATTAAATATTTTAAATGTAAATATACATTAAGGTAATAAAAATTTTAATTTTAATTTGTTTTGTGATTACATTAAAAAAACCTCAATTAAAAAAAAAAAAAAAAAAAAAAAATAATAAAAATAAATGTACCTATAAAAAAATATAAAAATTAAATCAGTTTATTAAAATATTCTTTTAAATATGGATCTTTCATTTTTAAGATATTTTATTGGATTAAAATCTGTAATATTTTTAATAAAAATATTAACAATATGTGGTTGTCATAATATTATTTATAATAAAAAAAAATTAAAATTTATGAAATCAAAATTAATTCAAATATATATTAATTTTTTATTAATTATAAATTTTTGTACATTACCAATTTTATTAAAAATATTTTTAAAATTAGCTTTAATTGGTGATTTTGTAAGTAATGATGAAATTTTTATAATTAGTTTAACATCAATATCATTTTTTTTAATAAATATATTTGCAACAATTGAAAATTATAATTTAAATAAAAAATATATTAAATTATATAATATAATTTTAAAAATTGAACAAAAAAATATTAAAAATATTAAATATTATGAAAAAAATCAATCAATTTCAATATTTTTAATAATAATTTATATAATAAAATTATTTTTAATATTAATAACAATAATACAATCAATTTTATTTACAATTAATAATTATTATTATTCAAAAATGATTTGTTTTACATCAATGTATTTTACATTTCTTCAATTAATTAAAAAAATTTCAAATATTTTATTTTATTTAAATGTAATATTTACAACACGATATTTTTGTGAATTAAATAAACAATTTAAAAATGAATTATTAAATTTTATATATTTAAATAAAACAATAAATATAAAAAAAATTGAATTAAAAATATTAAATATTTATTATTATTATAATATAAATAATATTCGATTTAATAAAATTTCAAAATATTTTCAATATGATATATTAGCAAATATATATTCTAATATAACAAATACAATATTAACATCACTTTTTAGTTATAAAATAATAATACAATTAAAAGAAAGATCTTTAATACAAATATTTGTATCTTCAGCTCAAGTTACAATTTATTTTATTGAAATGATTATATTAATAATTGGTATTGATAGTTGTATTGAAAAAATTAAATATTCTAAAGAATATGTATTAAATTTTGGACATATTTATTATAATAATCAATTAAAAAATTTTAAAAAATTGGTAAGTAAATATATTTATATTAAAATTAAATATTTTTAATCCTTTTATTACAAATTTAATTCATATATCCTAGTACATGTTATTATACTGTACACCTAAAGTATACGGTAACAATATATTAATTTTGGTATGATGTTTATGAACTACTTAAAGGAAATTAGTTAGATATGGACATGCATTTAACGTAGTCCGCGTATGTCCGTCCGTTCGCACGATAATTCAAAAATTAAAAAAAGCTATCTTGATGAAATTTATATAGTAGGTTACTTAAATACGAAGGTGAAAGGTGAAAGATTGTAACTGAGAAAAATTGGTCCATTGGTTTGGATTTTGGAAGCTTTCGAACGAGCCGAAGAGTAAACGAGCATATCTTTAAGACCAATAAAGATAGAACTTTTAGATTTGATTCAATGGTGTTCTGTCATCTTTCCTTTATGTTCCTCAAATTTTTTGAGATGATATAGAACATCGGTTTGAATTTTGGAAGTTTCTGAACGAGCCTCAGAGCTAATCAACATATTTCCAAGACCAATAAAAATAGAAATTTAAGATTTCGTTCAAGAGTGTTTTCTTATGTTTCCTTTTCTTAAAAATTGAAAACTGACATTTGAGATGATTTGTACCATTTGTTCAGATTTTGGAAACTTTCGAACTAGCCATATAACAAACGAGCATACCTCCAAAACCAATAAAGATAGAACCTTTTAGAAATTGGTACAAGAGTGTTCTGTAATGTTTCCCCTATGTTTGAGATGAATTGGAGTGGCGGTTCGGGTAGCTGCAACACGCCTCCCAATGCCTAACAAGCATATCTTCGAAATTAATAAAGATAGAAAATTTAAATTTTGTACAAGGGTGCCTCTTTTATGTTCCTGAAATTCGTGTTGAATAAGGAAGGTGGTTCAAGCAGTAACTTGAACTCAGATTTTACTTTTTCAAAGTAAAACAATGCATGAACTTAAATTTTTTGTTTGGGAAAATGAAATTTGAGTTCAAGCTCAGTTTTATGCATACGACCCAATCTGTCGATTGTCAAATACATAAAACTGAGCTTGTTCTCAAATCTCTTTATTTGCAAACAAAAATTACCCTTAAAAAATTTAAAAATGTGAAAATTAAATTAAATTTGAAAAAGTGAAATTTAAATTCAAGTTCAGTTTTATGCATTCGACGATTGTCATTATGATTATGATGTCGATTGTCGAATGCATAAAATTAACTTGAACTATACCACTTCTTCTACGTTTGAACTCTTATTTTTGTTTGAAAAAATAAGATTTTAGTTAAAGTTCAGTTTTATGTTATTTAAGATTTTAGTTAAAGTTCGGTTTTTCATAGACTTAAGTGTATGAATCGGATACCAATCGAAAAATTAATCAAATAATCGAAAAATTCTCTCACTAACTCAAAAACTGAAAAAGTTAGACTCATGAAATTAACAAAAAATATGTTTTGACCGATTTGTACATTCCTTAATTATTGTTTTTGATTGAAATCTGATTAAATTTTCATTAGATTTCGATAAAATAATTTTTTCGTATGATTTTTGAAATTTTTCGTTGATTTCTCAGTACAACAAAAAATAAACTCAGTTGTTTTTTTGTGTGCATATACATATCTATTCATAATCATAAATTAAAATTAATTTTGAGCGCCATGAGTACCTATAGGTACGTCTATAGTACAAAAAAAATTCAAATAAACAAAAATGTAACAGTTGCAGTTGCAGTTGTAACAGGTGCCTGTAATATTTTGAAACAATTTATTTTCTATAAAATATTTAGTACATTAGATCAAAATTAATTGATGGAATATTAATTGATGGAATAGTACATTAGATCAAAATTAATTGATGGAATATTTATTTATCGACTAAAACCCACACCACGCTTTCCCACTATAAGACAATTCGGAATTCCTATATCATTACTTTAAGCTGAATCGTGATGTTTACTGTTTCATTTCCCTGTTGCATTTTATGATTCGTTTTCCAAGTCCTGTATAATATATGCCAGTCTCTTCTTCTTATGTAAAACTGCTTCAATGAGAATTGTTTCGATGTTCCACTTATCCTTGTTATTTAGGATTATTCTGATTATCTTGTCTACAGTAACAGCCGCCACGGCTGTTATCTGTATCTCAGTACCTACACCAAGTTTGTCCACCCTAAACAAGTACGATGAGAAATATTCATAAGCTTACAGAAACTGTGTGATGTAGTAATTTATACCCATAATAATAATAATAATAATAGTAATAATAATAGAATACAGAAATGAAATCTTAAATTTTTTTGAAAAATTGAAAAAATACTTCTTATTAATAATTACATAAAATATAGAAATATAGAAAAAATTAAAACGAAATAAACGAAATTAAAAGTAAGAAAAGTTAAATATTAGCCAGTTCTTCTCAATATTTACGAAAATATTTATTAAATTGTACTATTTTTATAATGATAAGAATAATATTTAACTAAACGAGGAAGAGTGGCAGTAGACTGTCAACTTTAGGATACCCGTATGAACATAATATATAGTGTTATCATAAAACTTCATCTTAAAATTTCAATTGATTGACATACTTAATTAAGTAGATAAAGATATATTATTGTAAATTTTGAACCAACCACATTTTAAAGAAGTTATTGCCCTAAATATTGCTCATCTTCTACAAGATTCCAGATGTCTATCTTAATGCATTCCACGTTGAAGATACATCTGAACCTCTTGGACCACAGCAACCAAATCTCATACAAGTTATCGCGATAAAACATGGTGATTTAGTACCTCAATATAAAGTTACTTATTATGCTTCTATATGTTTTATATTATACCTATTATGTATAAGATATCTAGATATCTTATACTGATATCTAGACCAACCAAATTTTACAAAAGTTGTTGACATTCAACTTAATATCTTTAAGCTAAATTTTATTTAAACCTGGAAGTTGTATACCAGCTACTGGAACATGCCGTCCAAACTTGGTCTTTTTAAAAAAGGAAACTAACAATTTTAGAAAAGATTAGTGTCGTAAAAATGTCAGAATTTCAACTCCTCCAGTTTTTGAGTTAAAGTGCGGACGGATAGACGAAAGAATATATTTATACTTGATCATATCTAACTCGGTTTCTTTAAGGTGACATAAACGTAATGGCAAATTTATTATAAGTGCCCTTGAACATACGTTCAGACGAATATAAAAACACACACAACTGCATTTTAAATTTAAATAAGTTTATTTCAATAAGCTAATTTGATAAGACTTATCACAATTATTCTTTTCAGTAAAAAATTAAAATTCGTGAACAAAATTCTATATAATATATTATGTCAACTTTTATTTATTTTTCATGTCAGTCATCTATAATAATAAATAAATTTCTTGAAAGCAAAAAAATTAATTAATAACTTTTTTCTAAAGTTATTCTACTAAATAATATTAAAATGTTTCTTTAGTAGATTAGAACAAATAATACTAGTACGGTTGTCAGTTACTGTCTCTCATCTTTAAATTAATAGGGTGAAGTTATTGACATCAACCTTGTCTGGATACCTGTACACAGTGGCTTCACTGGAAATTGCAGATCTGACGAACTCGCTAGGAGCGGAACCAACCTTCAAATTTTCAAAGAAAAGGGGAATTTCGGGGTTTCTATCACAATCTGCAAATAAACGTCTGGACAAAAAGTCAATACACTGACAAATCGCAGGTGGTTCTCTTTTATTAACCTTTGGTACTGCGGCCAAACAAACCTGGCCTACATTAGATCTCAAACGGTCAACTAAACTCTTATACTTAAATCGCTGCAAATATCGGTAATAGGAGTGTTAACAGGTCATTGTCCGATCGGCAGATATACTAGAAGCCTAGTACTTCCTTCATATGTTTTTTGCAGAAGCTGCAAAGATGAAAAAGAGGAGGAAGCAATCTTACACTTCCTGTGTAAATGGCCGGTTCTTGCACTGAAAAGAAGAAAGTTTCTGGAAATTTTTTTCGTAAACAACCTTTTTGATCTTTCGAATTTGGACTTAACAAATATACATCGCTTTGTAAGAAGCTTCCATATGGTTTAATTAGGAGAAACACTAATTGAGGATACCACAACGGACCTAAATTGGCAAAAGTGTGCAATCATAAATTTCTGTCTAGATGCAGATTAGCGCAAACAAATATAATCAAAACGATCTAACGGTAGTTTAAAAAATTTCAATAGTTATTTAATTTAAAAAAAAAATTCTTCTAAATTAATAGAAACACTAAAGCTTTTATCACTCACAAAACTAAGGATCAAAAATTTTTCTTTAACAAAAATTTGAGAAACTCTACATTATTAATAAATGTAATAATAATATAGTATGTATTTATATTATTTACACCTTTTTACCGACCGCATACAATTATGTATAAGGTAGGTATTGTTTTCATACTAAAAATTTGTACGCAAGATTATGGCAAATATGCACGACTCCGGTGCGTAGAAGGCTGTACAAAAATTATTAGAATGATGTCTGTCTGTGTGTATGTATGCGTGTGGATATGTCTGTGGGCACGTGTACAGCCTAAGCGGCTGAGCAGAATTTTTTGATATTTCATATTTAAGGTTATCTCAGATTAAGAAGCTTTTGGAGCATATCGGACAACTGGAAGTAGTAGTTTACTAAAATCATTTTTAAGTTTTTTACAAATATTTCGTAACAGAAAAATATTATGAGAAAAATTATTAAAAAGCAAGAGCAAGAGCAACAACTTTGCAATAGAACATTTTTTGATTCGACTATCTTTAACTTTTATTTAATTTTTTCCAAATTTCATACAATATTGTACGCCATATGAATTTATATGAAAAACATTTTCACAGAACCGACCACTATTATACCTTTCGTGTAATAGTGGTCGGTCCTGTGGTGGAGACAACTGATTTTTTTTTAAATTTCACAACAAAAATTAATTTTATTAAAAACCATTTATCTTAGAATATATAGTATACCATTTATCCATTTATTATTAAAAAACTATTTTTTTTTTTTTTTTTTTGTAAATAGTCAGTTTAAACTTTTCAATTAATACCTACTCAGTTTATTAAATATATCTTTAGATACGAATATAAAAATTTGTATGGGAAAAAAAAAAAAAATATTAAAAAAAAATGAATTCTTTAAGAAATTTTATGGGTTTTAAAGGCATAATTTTTTTTATTAATTTATTAGCAATATTTGGCTTTCATAATATTTTTTATGATATAAAACAATTAAAATTTAAAAAATCAAAATATCTTCTAATATATATTAATTGTTTAATATTAATAAAAATTTTTTCAATATTAATTATTTTAAAATGTTATTATGTTGAAATTATGTTAAAGAACTTATATAATATACCCAATTATGAAATGGCTGTTATAATTATAATATTAGGATCATTTTTAATATTAAATATTTCAGTAATATTTTCTAATTATAATTTAAATATAAAATATATTAAATTGTATAATATAATGTTAAAAATTGAAAAAAAACATTTTAAAAATTTAAAAAAAAAAATGAAAATTTCTTCATTATTATTAAATATTTTTGTTATAAAATTATTTTTAATTATTTTAATAATAACACAAACAATTATTGTTGGAATTGAAAATTTTGTATATTCGAAAATTTCTGCATTAACATGGATTTATTATTTTTTATTAGAATTAATTATTAAATTATCAAATAATATTCTTTATTTAACATTAATACTTTTAACACAAAATTTATTTGAATTGCAAATACAATTTGAAAATGAATTAAAAAAATTTCGAAATATAAAAAAAAAATTTTTTAATTTAATTTTTTATTTAAAAATAGAAAAATTTTTATTTAAAATTGAAAATATTTTAAATATATATAAAAAAAATTATATATTATTTAGAAAAATTCTTAAATATTCAAAATTATCAATGTTAGCATATTTAATTGCAAATGTAACAAATAGTATAATGTATATATATAGTGGTTTTAAGACAATAATTAATATAAAATCAAAAACAATTTCTATTATGCCATATTTAATATCAATTACATCTGTTTCTATTTATTTTATTGATATTTTATTATTAATAATTAGTATTGATACTTGTATTGAAAAGATAAAATATACAAAAAGATTTATATTAAATTTTTGTGATGTTCATCATTTCTATCAATTAAAAAATTTTAAAAAATTGGTAAGATTAAAATACATATTTATAATTATACAAAAAAAAAATATTTTTAATTTTTATTATAAGTATATATAAAGTTGTATTTTTATTATTTTTTACGAAAATCATTTTAAACAAATTTAACTTAAAAATTCATACGTGTACGTTTTTCATCATGTTTTGTTTGATCATCATGCATGTCTAACTTTTTACTGATTTGATTTGTAACTATATACTAATAACAGCTCCATAATATTTTTAGTTTCTAAAATTATTAGTTTTGCTAAGTTTTTTATTACTTGGCTGTAGTCAGCGCCGGATCAAGAGTTGTGGTGACCTATGCACATTTAAATTTATGCGCTCCCATTCCCATCATGGCAACGGGGTATTTTTTATCCTTGAATTTTTTTCAACCGTAAGTTTGTGGAACATCTTAATTAGATTTATTGAGTAAAAAATTGTTTTTTATTTATACTTTTTGTCCATAAAATAATTTTTCTCTTTTAATATTTTTGTCGTTGACTGTTGTATTTATTATGCTATATACCAAGGCCTAAGTAAACAGGCCAAGAACTGAAAACACATGAATGTAGTTGTGAGAGAATTGAAATCGTTTCTCACATATAGCGCGTATGAATAATTTCATAATTGATGTGAGTCTCGATTATAGCCATATAAGCGTGTACAAAATTTTAAATTATGAAAGTAGTCTCGACGTATACTATTACGATATTGAGGTAATTTATCTTAAGAAGCTTTTAAAAATAAAAAATTTAGAGGAAGACAATTTTTTAAATGCATACTTATGAATGAAAATATTACATTTTAAAATATTTTTCTTTAATGAATTATGTAAAAAAGATGCGACTTTAATTTTCTCTTTGGACCAAATTGAATAAAGTAAATGGTTTTTGTGTTATTTCAAGATTTACAGTCGGCCCCCTATTTTTTTCCATAAAACTGCGTGTAAATTTGTTAAAAGCTGGCCCCTTATTAAGCTTTTACTCTCTGCACTTCATGGCCTGATAATTAATGTGAGTCTCGCTATATACTATTGCTTTTAATTCATTAATTGGTATGGAAGTGAATAAGCTTTTTTACATCTAACGATATTAAAATTGCATTGGCTGGTATATCAAAATTTTTTATTTGGTTGCATAAATCAACGCTATTTTTTATTGTGTTCTGTGGTTTAAATTTTCTTTCTTTTAGAAATATTTCGTTAAAAGGTTTTACATAATTTATAAGCTGGTGCACTATTGTATGGAACTACTGGTCTAAGTGGAATTTCATTAATATTTTCTGACTTGTGTACCTTAGGTAAACCTTTAATGTAAGGTGTCTTTGGATTCATATTTATGTGTTTATATTCATGTTTATGTTCAAAAATTGTATTACAATCTTTAATACAATTTTTAACATTGTTCTGGAATTTTTTAGTAGGATCAGTTTTACATTTTATAGGTAAATATTCTTTTTTATATTATATATATAATATATTTTTTGCTTTGATTTTTTTAAGACCTTCTTTTAATTTAAAAAGAAGGTCTTGATTGAATATTGAAATTTAAAATAAAATATTTAGGTCATTATCTAAAATAATTAGCGCCTTGCCTATGGATTTCTGATTCAATTTTTTTAAATTAAAAATTTTGAATGTAAAGTTTTATATTTTTGAATGAAATTTTCAGAGAAGGTAGGTTATTGTGGTTGTGTTCAAGTTTGCAATTTAACTTTATAACTAGAAGTTAAATAGAAATTTTCTGATGCATAAATATAGATATGTAAAATGAGAACGACTAGTTGCATTTAATTTTTTTAAAAATTCCCATGAGACTTGTATACAAAAAGAAATAAGATTCAATTTGAAAGCTTTATTAATCTATATGACTAACACTAAGATGGTGTTTTAATCCGAGACCTTTCAAAAGAATTTACCTTTTTTAAAAAATTTTAAAGTCAATTTATTTAAAATTTACTTTTGTCAATGTTGTTACAAACTGCAATTATGACAAAAACATATGTATTTGTATTTATTTCATATTTCTCTGACTAAATTAATATATTTATAAATATGCAAAAGTAACATATTTTAAATAGCAAGTTAAACACCAAAAGAGTGACATTTTTGACTTTGTAAACATCAGAAAAAATTTTTTTTCTAATGTATTAACTATGATAGTTTAATGAATGCCATCCAGAGTTGGACTGAGATTAAATTAAGGACCGGGAAATTT
Organism: Poecilobothrus nobilitatus; assembly: GCA_947095535.1. NCBI lineage: Eukaryota > Metazoa > Arthropoda > Insecta > Diptera > Dolichopodidae > Poecilobothrus > Poecilobothrus nobilitatus. The sequence continues at coordinate 168,416,579 of OX352773.1, forward strand.
AAACATTTCGGCCCTAATATATTGTATAACATGTATTGAAATCATTTTTTTTTAAAAAATTTTTTTTCGCTTTAAAAATTAATTTCTTTATTTTTTTCTTTAATAATACTCTTTTTTATCAATTTATGAGATAAATGAAAATTATGCTTATGCTTTTCATGATTTAACATTGAATATGATAGAAAATACAAAAATGAACTTAACATAAAATAAATGTAAATGAACAAATAAATTTAAATGAAATCATATTAACAAAATAAACCATTCAATAAATTCTATTTTCATTTCCAATTTTTAATTTTAAATTTCTTATTTTTAATAATAAGTTGATTATTTACTATATTATTTTTTTTAAGTTAATAATTTTTTCAAGAGACTACTTTTTTCTTTTAAAATATCAATAAATATCATCGTTTTTAATGACATATAGTATTTTTTTAAATAGTAATATTTTTAATTTTTTAACTTTTTTAAAATCACAAACAATCCTAATTGAATGAAAGTCTTCAGCAAACTATTGAAAATTTCGTAGGCGAGATTTATGGTATTTAAATAAAATTGTAGTAGGCTATGAAGTATTCTTTTTTAAATTTTATTTACGATTTTTGATATTTAAAATTTAAATTTTAAATGATATCATAGTAGGCTATAAAGTATTCTTGTTTACTTAACACATTGATTTTAAGAAAATTTGAAATTACTACTGTTTTTTATGTGAAAATTTATAAATTATGTTATTTTTATTTTTCTATGGGAACATTTTTATTTTTTATGGAAAAATTTTCTCACTCTTAAAAAAAATTATTAAAAGGAAACATTTTTGATTTAGACAACGGCCCACCGGGAAATTCCCGATAACTTGGTAGGCCAGTCCAGCTCTGATACCATCATCAGTTATTTATAATACTAGTAATTAAGTGCGAAAAAAATTAGATGAAGTCAAATAGTGAGAATAATTTCCAAAGATATCACCACATCTTTCATCATATATTCATTTTCTTAGCACACCTTTCCGCTTTTTCCAACATATATCTGTGATGTGGAAGACAGGCCTATTAAATATTCTTTAATTTTGACTTGTATTTAAAAAAGGTAAAACTTATTTTTAAAAAAATTACTTTGTACAAAATTATAGTAGCTATCGAGGATTTCAAATTTTACTATTAGTAACAGTACCTTAATTTGTGTATTTTTCAAAAAAATTTGTTGATTTTAAAGAAAATATGTTCGTTTATTTTTAACTCTAATATAATCACTCCAGGATAATAAATTTCAATTCTTCAGTAATTGAAACTTGAAAAGTAATCTATCAAACAAGACTAACCTGATTTCTGAAGAGCATGTGAGCATATAGGTCAGAATATTTGGCAATTAATATAAAACAAAAAAAAAAAAAAAACATATATAAGTCTCAATAACTCGAACCATCTCGAACAGAACGAACAGAAAAGAACTGTTTTCTACACTTTTTTTACGAATTTCTGTTATTAATATATTATAGAAGTTGGTGATTATCATATTATATTATTAGATATGACATTATTTAGTTGGTGATTTTAATATAGACTGGTGTAAAAATTAAATATTATATAAGAGCATAAGAGTTTTATCAGGTTTTACAAAGAATATTTAATGATAATTAATACAAAAGGTAGAATAGTTTACTAGAATAACGTCAAGGACACAAACCATTATTCATTACGTAGTTTGTAGTAAAAAACATGTAACATCTAGCGGTAAAAAATTGTACCAATAATATAAATATCAATAAAACAATATCAGATCATTCACGAAATTATAAAAAATAATAATAGACAAAAAAAAATATATAAATTATTCTAATAGCGAAATAATTAGAGAAATAGAGAGTTTTAAATATAATAAAGACATTAAACCATATTAAACGCGAAATTGCAAATATGCAAATAAAATATAACCCTCAATATTCAATACATATAAAATATGCTGAAAGATAAGAAATAATTCTCAGTCATTCCCTAAAAAGTTGTACCTATTCAGAGAAAAAAAATAAATGGGAATAATAATAATAGAAGTATAAAATGAATCAACTATGAAATAAGAGATTTAAAAAAAGCGAAAATCGAAAAATATCACGTAGCGAAAATATTAAATACAAATCAATCTTGGGTTTCATATAAAACAATTAGAAACAGATATTGATAGTGTAATTTTTGATGGGATTGAAATCAAACATGATATCAATATAGCGCAAAAATTTAATCATTTTTTGTTATACAGTGTTGACATCATAAAAGAAACCATTATTAATACATCATTTATAAACCGAATAGAAGAAACAACATGTAGTTTTAAATTTAAACAAATAAATATACCTCTATAATTTGTAAAAAATTGAAAAGTAAACATGACTTAAATAAGGTTAGAACAAAAATGATCCTGGATAATTGGAACAACATTATTGAAAATTTTAAATAAATCGTTAGGGAGTGGTGAGTTTTCTGAAACGTGGAAAAATGCACTAATACCAATTAAAAAAGTTGAACGTACAAGAAAGTGTGAAGAGTATTGGCCGATAAACTACTTTAGTATTGTCCAACAACAACTTGAGGAATATATGGAAAAAAATAGACTATTCACGGTTCACCAATCAGGATTTCAAAAAAAAGTCATTGCTGTAAAACAGCTATTAACTCCGGAGTGCATAATTGGAAAGTAGCAGATAAACTTATCAGATTTAAAACTTATCTTAGTGGTAGAACACAGCGTACAAAAGTAAATAACGAAATATCAAACTATATTAATGTGAAAAATGAGGTAACTGAAGGATCTATTCTAGGAGCGCTGTTCTTCATTATAAACATAAATGATCTGCCGAAGGAAGTGCAAGAGAGTGAAATAATGATGTATGCAGATGATACCTTAATTTACAGATGCAACGAATGAAACGGAATGTTATACTAAACTAAATAATGACTTAGAAAGGGTCTGCAATTGGTTAACTATTATTAAACTTGAATTGAACGAACAAAAACCAAAATTATGGAAATTAACATGCAAAGTGATAGCTCCTGCTAAATAAATGGAATAGATATTGATAAAGAAAACACCATGAAATATCTAGATGCAATTATAGATAAAAAGTTAAAATTTAATGATCAGGTTGATTTTATATAGAATACGGAATTAAATTAACCTAAAAACGGCAATTAATATATACAACATGATGGTTAAGCCGCATTTTAAATACTGTGCCTCAATTCTGTATACATGCTGTAATCAAACACAAATTGATAGACTGGAAAAACTGTAAAATAAATCAATGAGATCAATTTTAAAATGCAATAGATTAACACCAATGCTTGAAACTCTAAAATGGTTAACCAGCAAACAAAAATTAGGACTTAATACATTATTTTACATTTTCAAAATAAAAGATAAAAAATTGGCTGAGTATTTAAATAATAATGTAGTATATGTTGGACAATTTCAACTATATAGTCTTAGAAATGTTAAATGATTTCAGAATACAAATGCAACATACAACATGCAACATCACAAAACTCCTTATTTTATAAAGCTTTTCAATTATAAGCTTATAGAATATTTAACTTGTATAATTAATGTTGTTGAACTATTTAATATTTTGTTTTTTTTTCATTTTTTTAGAATAAGTATAATTTACATTTTGCTAATAAAGAGTGCTAAACACACTAATACCAGCTAATACAATAAACCAAAAAAATATATATATATTTTTATGTCACAAAAATTGAGCCTAATTATAAAGTTCACGATTTTACAAAAAAAGTTGGATAACCGCAATAACAAAAAGAGTTGGTGACCAAATCCACAAATCGAAATCCATAAATAACAAGTAATGAAAAAAACCAAAAATTTATAAAAAAGCACATTTCCGTAATAAGCCTAGCGTAGAGAGTAGATATATTAAAAATAATATTTATAATAATATAAATTACATATTTTAATAATACAAATTATGAAGAATAATGAAAACAGTAAAAAAAAAAATGCACACTTTCGTCAATTACATATAAAATAATCCTATATTATTAAGAGAAGTTATTAACACAAACAAAAATATATTGCTGCAGGTTTAATTTTTGTATACTATTTCAAAATATTTGGACAGGTTCCCAAGTTACAGGTGTTTAAAAATAGATGTTTAAAAATAGAGAATTTTCAGTTTTTGACTCCTTACAGTTCTTAAACGGTGAACGACACAAAAATATTTCCTGAAATGACTCATACTTATTTCCAAAGATCTAACTACTCTCAAAATTTCAAGATTCTATGCTAAACCGTTTGAAAGATAGAAGGGGTCAAAATTTTTGCAAAAATTGAATTTCACATAACGGTATATTAAAATACCGCATGACAAAAAAAACCGCGCTCACCAAAAAAAAAACAAACATCTGATACAACTTTTCAATTTTAACAGTAAATCAAACCATGCCTTTTCTAAATATTTCTTCATTTAAAAAGAATATAAAAGCTGATATACTATTTATAAGTATCCTTTTCTTGATATTTCAAAGAATAGGGACATTAAGCTGAATATGATTTTTTTATTTACTTACAAAGGGTCTGAATCTAGGTTTAATAAAATGTTATGTACTTTATTATAATTAGAATACCAGGTATTTATTACTTAAATTTTGATACGTACGATATTCTCGCGTATGTTATTATTCCTCTTCCGTTTGGAATAATATATCGAAATAAGCATAATAGATATAGATTCAAATGTAGCTCTATATTAGCTTAAAATTGAAAAAATAATCGATAAAACTTTTTAGTTTGCTTCAATCAATTAATTAAGTTAACCAGTTTCAGAACAGTTTTACAAAATTCAATTTTTTTTTTTTAAATAAAATTTCTAATTCCAAAATAACAACACAGACTGTAATATTTTAGAAGGTCTAAATAATAAGCTACCTATCCATAGATTTCAATAAAAGAGATATTTTCAAAATTTATTTCACTATAATACAATAAAAATTAACACACCCGTATAGTTATGAATTTCTATAATAAAATTTTGTACACAATCATGCTCATTGTTTAAGTGTTCGTTTTAAATGACATTTTCAGATAGATTGATATTTTTAAAAAATGTTCCGAGCTACCTGTAAAACTCACAATTGACTTAAAATATTTAACGGCACTGCAGATCATAATGGATTTTTATTTAACTGTTCTAGCGAAATATATTGCAATTAGAAAGAATGATTTTGCAAAGCTTGAATATAGTTGTTCAAATTATCTAATCAAAATAATGAAAAGAAGAAACAATGGTCACCATACACCGAAACGGCTTGACGAGAATAAACTGCTTAACATACCGAACAGAATGAGTTTAATAAAAAAGTATAGTAAAAATTAAAAACGGATATTGATAAAGTGTGAAGCTCCTGCAAAATGGAAGATAATTCGCTTCAAAAAGAAAAATTTAGCATAATATCTTCATGCTGAAAAACATAAATTGCGAATGATTTTTAACCATATTGATTCCATGGAATTTTAAAATAATATCGATGTCCTTTGAGTTTATTCAGCGGAATCTGTAAAATTAAATATAATTCAGTTAGGAAAAAAGTACACAACAGACTGAAAGATATACAAAATATTTTCTACACATATCTTTATATATTTCATAATTTTCGTTATTAATTAAATTGATTTGAAATTAATTAACTTAATTATTAAAAGCATAAGAAGAAAATAATTAGAACATACATACATATAATAAGAGGTGATGACAGAACGCCCGCGGAAATAAATTCATTTTTGAATTGGAATTAAGACCCACACTATTTTTTGTTATTAAAAGAAGAGAGTAATATTTATAGCAAACGCATATCTCAACTCTATTTTAGTATAACTGATATAATTTATAATATTTTTTTCTTTCTGTAAAATAATTAAAAACATCCTTTAATTTAAATAAGAACATTTTTTTCTTAGTTTTGTAAATTCTTGCCTTTTTTGAAGATATTATATTGTTTGATGTTGAAATATGTTCGTATATTTAAAAAAAAAAACTATAATTAGAAGGCATTTTAGAGTTGATTACAAAGTCAGGGTTTTCATACGCCTTCTAGAAGAATATATATGTACATATGAGATTCTAAATTAGTGATTTTAGAGTTGGTTTCGAAAACAGGGTATTTCCTTTTTCCAGAGTATTTATATATATATATATATACGAATATGACAAATTTTTAAATTGAAAGGGGTCTTATAGTTGTTTACAAAATCCGCCGCCTTCAAAAATCTGGATTTGCATAAAACTTATATACATATGTCAGTATATGGGAGATTCGATTAGAGAAGATTTCATAGTAACATAAAATCCAGCCAAATGAAATACAGAGTCATGATAGTAACTTTTGTGCTACTCAGTGGGCTTTAATTCTTTTTCGAAATGGACTAAAGGCCCACGATCTAGTGGCAAGAAGACCCTTGTGCTTTAATTCTTTTTTGAAAAGAAATTAAAACATGCACGGGCAATAATTCCAAAAATAAAAATTTCGCGGCCTTAATTCCGCGGGAGATCTGTTAGTGCATCATAATAAGAAATACTAAGAAACACTTTAATTTATTCAAAAAAAAAAAAAAAAAAAACAGTGAAATCTTTTTATACCCGTACGATAGGATCGGGTATAATAAAATTACTCCTCCGTTTGTAACACCTCAAAATAAGCGAGCTAGAAATACCTTCAAAGGTATGGATCGGATCAGAAAAAAATTCTAAGACGATTGAGCCATGTTCGTCCGTCCATCAGCACGCTAACTCAAAAACTAAGAAAGCTAGAATCTTGAAATTTACCCAAAATATTCTGGGAGTAATTTGTAGGTTCCCAATTTTTTTGGTTGAGTTTGGACCAAAACTTAGGGTAGCTCTCGAACACCTAACTTTTAGATCCCCACATTTTTTTTTAAATAGAGCTATGAAATTTTAACTGCTGATAGATCTCACAAAAATATTAATTTTATTTTTAATAACCCTTTTTTGTAGCCCCACCCGTTACGGATCTACAGCTCCCCAAAGGTTCTAAAAAGCTCTATATTTAAATTGTTATAGCACAAGTTGTATAAGGTATATCTTAATTTTGAAAACGCCAAACGATTACTACTTTTATTAGCTTTAAAAGTATATATACAATAAATATATATTTGTGGCATACGGTGTCTTAATTTACCGTTATGCGAAACTGAAATTTTGCAAAATCCTTTAACCCTTCTATCTTCTAAACGGTTTAAGTTGGAAACTTAACAAATTTTGACAGAAGTTAGATCTTTGAAAATAGGTATGAGTCATTTCAGAAATTTTTTTTGTATCACCCCCCGTTTAAGAGCTGTAGGAGTCAAAAACTGAAAATTTCATATTTTTAAACACCTGTAACTTGAACACCTGTTAACATTTTTTTGAAGTAATACATAAAAATTAAAGCTTCAACATTATACTCTTATTTCTATTAACAACTTTTTTTAATAATGTAGGGTTACTTTATAATTGACGAAAGTGTTACTTGGTTTTTTCAAATTTTCTAACAAATTTCTTCAACAAATTTTTTGCATTTGTTTTACTCGATAATTTGAAATTGTTGAGGATAAAATGCGTAGTACAAAAAAATGTAAATAAATAAACAACATAACGGTTGCTTGAAGAATTTTTATTTATATGATATTGATATATATACATAATTATATAATAACATGTTGATTTACATATCGCATATGTCACTGATGAATAAATGATAAGAGTATAGATGTGTATTATATAGCGCCGTATTTACATACATTTATGTATTTTATTGTACTTATAAGAAAGTATTCTGCCAATGGAATATTTAAATATAATATAATATAATATTTAAAATTATATTTACTATTTTGTACTAAGTAAATTTAATATACATTTACCGCTTAATATTAAATGGTACTATAGAATATTTGAAAAAGTTTTTGGATTGATAAACGTTATGTGGAAGGTTAGAATCTGCTTTTGAAGAATGTACATATAAACATATAGTTTGAATATATGTACAACCCATAGTACTAGATATTATAAAATTCACCCAAATTATTTTAAAATACTAAAATATTAAAAAAATAATATTGTAAGCAGAGTGACAGGCTGTGAACATACTAACGGTTCGTACGGGTATCTAAGAGTTGACAAAGGCAACTGTATTCTTCCTCGTTTTTTTTTATTTTAAAACAAAAAAAAAAAAGAAAAGTTAATTACATAATTATCGATTAAAAAAATTATTAATATAAAATAAAATTAATTTTGGGTGTAGTTATATTTATCTCTTTAGATATCTCTCAGTTGGGTATACCATGACTTTTGGTTATAAATGGATTTTTCCTTTTTTTAAAAATCCTTTGAGTTTAAAAGGCATATTTTTTTTTATTAAACTATTAACAATTTTTGGTATTCATAATATTATTTATGATAAAAAAATATTAAAATTCAAAAAATCAAAATCACTTCAAATATATATTTATTGTGTATTAATACAAAAAATTTTTTTTACATTATTTTTTTTTAAGTATGATTTAGAGTTAATATTTAAATTTAATTTTTTTTCTTATCATGAACGATTTATAAAGTTTTTAATTTTAATATCATTTATTATTTCAAATATTTTTGGAACATTTTTTAATTATTATTATAATTTAAAATATATTAAATTATATAATATTATATTAAAAATTAAACGAAATTATATTAAAAATTATGAAAATATTAAAATTTCAATATTTTTATTAAATATATATGTATTAAAAATATTTTTAATTATTATTATAATAATATACTCAATATATGTTGGAAAAACTAATATAAGAAATAATACAAATCTCATGATTTTTCGTTATATTTATTATTGTATAACAGATATAATAATTAAAATCTTAATTAATTTCTTTTTTTTTAATTTAATAATGTTAACGCAAAATTTCTATAAATTAAAAAAACAATATGAAAGTGAATTAATTAAATTTATAAATTTAAAAGAAAATATTAATTTAATAGTTATAAAAAAATTTTTAATAAAAATTGAAAATATTTTTTATTATTTTAATATAAACAAAATAATATTTTTGAATTTTCTTTACTATTCAAAGTGTTTAATATTAGTTAGTTTAATTTCAGACATAACAAACAGTATATTAAATTTATATTTCTTTTTTTTAACAATAAAATTTTTAAAACAATTTAATTTTCAAATATATTTTGTAATATTAGCACAAATTTCTATTTATTTTATTGAAATATTATTATTAATAATTGGTATTGATACTTGTATTGAAAAGATAAAATTTATAAAAAGATTTATATTAAATTTTTATGATGTTCATCATTTCTATCAATTAAAGAATTTTAAAAAATTGGTAAGTTTTATATTTAATCGCTATAAAATTTATATATATAATTAAAAATTTAATTTTTTTATTATTTAAAAATTTATATTAGATATAATATTTAAACATTCACGTATGTATATCATATTTAAATATTTACATATATAAGTATATACGATTTACCTAATCCGTGTATTAAATAATATACCATTATATACCATTATACCTATAAACGTTTTCATAATTCTTATTTATAATTATAATTTAGTATAGTTTTCAGCTACACACTACGTATTATGAATTCCGTTTCAAGCTTTCAACATTAGTAGAAAGTAACTACATATTTTTTTATGTTTTTTCTATTAATAAAACCTATACATATAATATCTTAAAATAATAAAAGACAATCTCCTGCTGTTGCTGCTATTCGTGCGCCCTTTTTTTTAAATTTTAGAGCACACACACAATCACGATATTTCTTACTCAATACTAATACAAAGACCTAAGTTTGTCTCTTTTCTTGTTAGTATTAGTCAATTATCAGGCCATGAACTGCAGAGAGTAAAAGCGTAATAAGGGGCCAGCTTTTGAAAAATTTACACGTAGTCTTATGTAAAAACGAGGAAGAATACAGTTGACTTTGTCAACTCTTAGATACCCGTACGAACCGTTAGTATGTTCACAGCCTGTCACTCTGCTTACAATATTATTTTTTTAATATTTTAGTATTTTAAAATAATTTGGGTGAATTTTATAATATCTAGTACTATGGGTTGTACATATATTCAAACTATATGTTTATATGTACATTCTTCAAAAGCAGATTCTAACCTTCCACATAACGATTATCAATCCAAAACTTTTTCAAATATTCTATAGTACCATTTAATACTAATCGGTAAATGTATATTAAATTTACTTAGTACAAAATAGTAAATATAATTTTAAATATTATATTATATTATATTTAAATATTCCACTGACAGAATAATTTCTTATAAGTAAAATAAAATACATATATGTATGTAAATACGGCGCTATATAATATACATCTATACTCTTATCATTCATTCACTAGTGACATATACGATATGTAAATAAACATGATATTATATAAGTATGTATATATATCAATATCATATAAATAAAAATTCTTAAAGCAACCGTTATGTTGTTTTTTTATTTACATTTTTTTGTACTACGCATTATATCCTCAACAATTTCAAATTATCGAGTAAAACAAAATGCAAAAAATTTGTTGAAGAAATTTGTTAGAAAATTTGAAAAAATCAAGTAACACTTTCGTCAATTTAAAGTAACCCTATATTATTAAAAAAAGTTGTTAACAGAAATAAAAGTATAATGTTGAAGCTTTAATTTTTGTGTATTACTTCAAAAAAATTTTAACAGGTGTTCAAGTTACAGGTGTTTAAAAATAGGAAATTTTCAGTTTTTGACCCCTACAGCACTTAAACGGGGGATGATACAAAAAAAATTTTTGAAATGACTCATACTTATTTTCAAATATCTAACTTCTGTAAAAATTTCAAGTTTCCAACTTAAACTGTTTAGAAGATAGAAAGGTTAAAGGATTTTGCAAAATTTTAGTTTCGCTTAACGGTAAATTAAGACACCGTATGCCACAAATATATATTTATTGTATATTACTTTTAAAGCTAATAAAAGTAGTAATCGTTTGGCGTTTTCAAAATGAAGATATACCTTATACAACTTGTGCTATAACAATTTAAATATAGAGCTTTTTTGAACCTTTGGGGAGCTGTAGCTGCGTAACGGGTGGGGCTACAAAAAAAAGGTATTAAAAATAAAATTAATATTTTTGTGAGATCTATCAGCAGTTAAAATTCCATAGCTCTATTTCAAAAAAAATGTGGGGATCTAAAAGTTAGGTGTTCGAGAGCTACCCTAAGTTTTGGTCAAAAATCAACCAAAAAAATTGGGAACCTACACATTACCCCCAGAATATTTTGTGTAAATTTCAAGATTCTAGCTTTCTTAGTTTTTACGCGGACGTACGGACGGGCATGGTTCAAACGTCTTAGAATTTTTGTCTGATCCGATCCATACCTTTGAAGGTATATCTAGCTCGCTTATTTCGAGGTGTTACAAACGGAGGAGTAATTTTATTATACCCGATCCTATCGTACGGGTATAAATATAAAAAGCCAACTATAAATCTTGAAATAACACAAAACTATTTACTTTATTCAATTTGGTCCAAAGAGAAAATTAAAATCGCATCGTTTTTACATAATTCATTAAAGAAAAATATTTTAAAATACAATGTTTTCATTCATAAATATGCATTTAAAAAATTGTCTTCCTTTAAATTTTTTATTTTAAAAGCTTCTTAAATAATTCTAAATTTAAAATTGCAATTTTGTAAAAAATATAAAATATTATTAATTTCATTTTTATATACAGACCAGCCATTCACATTGATTATTTTATCAATATTTGAAACTAAATTAGTAAAACTTAAAATTAAATCACTATCGTGAGAAGTTTTTGCATTATTATTTGATAAAGCTACCGGATAATTAGAGAAAATACTTGGAACAGCATCTGGCAATAAGCGATGCCGTTTACCAATATTAGAAAAACACGATTCTGCGAAATGCAGACAACATATGTAACTACATACCGAAGGTTGCCAATGTGGTTTGGATATTGCATTTATCCACAATGTTCTATAAGGTTCTTTGTTGGGAAATTGAAAAGCTGGAACCTTTTTCACACTAGAAAAATAATGGGATCTGTATCCAGACATTGAACATTTTCGAACCATTACAGAATATATTAGAAAAGTTTATATGTATAAAAAATTAAAATAAGTATAAATTTTATCTTAAATTAAAAAATAAGATAAAAGACAAAAAAATATAACAACTTATAAAAAACAAAAAAACTGTAAATACAAAATTGTAAAACTAATTTAACACAAAAAACAAACAAAACAAAACTAATTATAATAAGTAATAACTATTTAATTATATCTTATAAAAAAAATTTAAAATTAATTAATATCTCCTACTCCACTACTTTTTTTTATGGAGTGTATCAAAATATTTAATAATTTGCTTACCAGAATTTGTGACTCCCTTTTATTATGTCCTCGAAATATGGCTGAAAAATAAGAGTTGAAAATTAATTTTCTTACAAGAGGAAAGAAAACATTCTAAATTTTAATTATTTGACATTTTTAAAATGTTTAAATAAAATTAAAAATATTAAAACTCAATTTGATTATAAAAGTACTTTCCCATTTCACATACAATTTTTATATAAATTTTACGTTATAGTTAAAAGCTTTCAAATAAAACTTTCAATCCCACTCTTATTTTTTGAAAAAAAATTCTCTTCTTCTACTTTTACAAATGTCAAAAAGCAAGCGGAAAAAAATAACTAAAAACACAATATGTCAAGTTCATTTAGGCAGACTTGATATAGTTCATAAAAATGCCATAAAAGCAATTCATAACTATCCTGTTAGAATTCCTACTAATATTCTATACTCTAGCCAATATTTAAGTCTGACAAACATTTGCAAATTAGAATTATATATAATAGCATTTAAAATAATTCATAATGAAATTAAGCATAATTTTATACTGAATAGGAGGTTTGAGATTCACAACCATAACACAAGAAATAAAAGTAATTTTTATTTAACACTTTTTCGAACAAACAGACAAAAAAATAACTGTCTCTACAATAATTTAAAATTATATAACGAGCTTTCAAACGAAATAAAGGAAATAACTCACTTTTGTACCTTTAAAAGAAAAATTAAAGAAATTATATTAAATTAATAATTAAACAGATGTTTTGGCTTTTGGTTCTGCAATTGGATTTTTTTTTCTTAATTTCTTTTTTTTTGTTTTTAATTGCTATATCAAAATGAAATTTTATCATAAAATTGTTGCAAAATATTTCTAACTGAATTTGTAAGACCACACAGCTAAAAAGCTAAGGTCACAGAAATTTTTATTTTTCAATAATTTTTACATTAAATTAATAAATCAATATATTCTTTTTTTTTTTTTTTTTTTCTCTTAGAATAAGATTATACCATAAAACACCGATATTTAATTTGAATTATTATTTTGTTTTTTTTTTTGTTTTTGATGTTTTTTGTTTTGTTTTGTTTTTTTGTTTTTAATATATATTAAGAATGTTACCACGTTAATGTATTATGTATTATTATGAAAAATAAATTAAATGATGAAAAAAAAAAAAAGACCTAAAAGTAATTTTATTAAATATTAAGTTAAAATTACGAGTTGAAAGTTAATTTTTTGATATGTTGTAGGAAAAATTCCAAATTTTATTTTCATATAAAATTCGGCATATTTTGGGGAATATTTAATAATAACTCGTAATAAAATTGTTAAAAATGGGCATTTTTTCGAAAAAAAAAAACAAAATAATAAGATAAGAACAAAAAAAATCTTTTAAAATGAAATTTTAATGTCATTTGTTTGAATGTATGCGAGAGTCGATTGCCATTCTCTCACAACTACATTCATGCGTTTTCAGTTCTTAGCCTGTTTATTTAGGTCTTGGAAATTATTCATTATTCATACACAGCTATAATATTGTATTAGATCTATTAAATAAATTAAATAATATTAAATAAATAATATTATAGTATTAGATCTATTAGTTTTTACTTTATTTATTACATATTACTATAAGTTCCATTTTTCAGTACGAAACATCTTATTTTATAACGAAAGGTCAATTTTTATTACGAAATGTGAAATCATCAATTTTCAATTTGTTTCTACAAATTTTTAATAATTTTTCCAAAACAAAAATTACATATATTACTTTCAAAAACATGCCAATTTCTGATAGTTGAATTTAATTTTTTTTAAGGGTGATGCCACAATCATTTCTTTTAATTTTGACAGTCACTTGGTTCTTGCATTTTTAAGTTTTTCATATTATTATGTATTTATATGAAATATTTTGAAATTTTAAGTGTCAGTTAACTCTATTCATAAATAAAAATTCAAATATTACTATGAATTCAACTCAATTCAAAATTCAAAAATCAAAATTTACATACATATTCAGCAATATGCATATTTACATTTTTCATACTTATATAGGGTTCCGGACTTACAACCCCTAAAAATTCCATAAAAGTCCTATTTTCCTGCTGTTCCAGAAAAGTTCTAATAAATTACAAAATATTGCATAATTTTGATATTATTTTATAGAAATAAGAAAATGTTCGGTTTTCTAGCGATTTTATGTTGTAAAACCAGAGACTACAAATTCATACAAAAATTTGTACTAATTTTTTTTCAAACGGGCCAGCTAAAACTGGCTAGTTTTACAAATCTTAAAGCACAGAAATATTTGGTTTGTGTCATAGCTAAAAGAATTTAGCGAAAACCAGAATTTTCTGTAAAATCTGGTGGAAAATGTAAAAATGATCATTCATATATTTTATGCATTTACAAATTTTTTTTATCCTTGTGATTATTAAACTTTTTAAAGCAAAGCGATGACAAAATAACTTTTAAAATAGAAAAATAAGGCAAAAATGGGAAAATATATTTGAGAAAATATATATTTAATATGTCGAGTAGAAACGTAAATTTTCAATATGATAAAGAAGACATTCTAAATACCTATCACTTTACAAAAAATTTGGAACATTTAGCTAAATATTTCATATAGAAAAAAATTAAATAAAAATAGGTTATTTTATAATGTTGACTTTTCTAATAACAACAAGAAAAAAAATTTCAAGGTTATCATTCATATGCATTCAGTATTTCACTACTACAAGCAGAATTTTTTGAATGTATGAAATGGTATATCGTATATTATATGGTATCAGATGGTATGAACGTTATCTATTTTCTCACTCTGTTTACTCTGTTAAATATATTTTTTATCTTTCTTCTTTTCGTCTGTCGTTGTTTGTCTGTCCGAAAATTTTCAACCAATTAGGGGCACACTCTTTTTTTTTGGTAATATTAGGAAAAGCAAAAATATAAAATTAGATAAGATTCTGGTAAGATATTTATCTAACATTATTTTGTGTTATATTGCAAATATTGCAAATATTTTAATTGAATTTTTTTTGGAGTTTCGTTTCAGTTACAGATTATGCCATGGAGATATTATTAATGGTTGTTTTATTTTTATTTTATTTTATGTAAATAAAATTTTTTTATTTTTATTTTATATTTTATTTTGACATTTTTATGTTCTAATTTATATTGTTCTGAATTTTGTAAATATGTAAATAATTTGTACCTATATAAAAAACAAGAGGGGTTTTTATGCCGAATTGAAATTAATATTTTTAATTTAATTACTTCCAATAATTTCCATTTGGCCTTTTCCCCTCTTAAATAAAAATTTAACTAAAAAGAAATTCAATTTTTTTGATATATATTTGCTATTTATTTTAATCAAATCATATCAAATTGGAACTTAATTGACATTTACACAAAACAAAATATAAATATGTATGTATGTATTGATTTTTGGATCATATTGAAATACATATATAAAAAGTGCTGATAGTATTTATGTGTATTTCTATTTATATTTATAATTTTGATTCACACACACTTTCACAATTTAATAAGCATGTAGGCAAGCTGGTTCCAATAATATAAATGCATAATATGGCATAATGCATATACCTATAATATAAAAATTATATTAGATACTGATCAGATCATGTATATCATAATATATCATCTGATATCATATGATCATATTCATATATGTATGTTACTTGTTATTTCTATCATCCATACCAATCATACGAAAGTTCATTTATGTACATATATGAAAAAAAAATATCCGAGACCAAAACTTGCTTTAAGAAACTTTAAAAAAAAAAGGTTGAAAAATGAGACTAAATTTCAAAATCGATATTGTAGCGACATCTAAACTTTTTTGTTGCCATTTGGACATCTCTATAAAGTCTCTGGTAAAACTTTTATGCAGAGCCTGAGCTGTATACATCTGAAAATGGGGCGTTTTTGCAATTTTGAGGGGCTGTAACTCTGGAGCTCTATACAACTAAAAGAAACCGTTAACACGCGTAAAAATATATTACTGGAGCTTTAATTTTTATATCTTGCCGAAGTAAAATGTGTACAGGTGCTTAAGTTACAGGTGTTTCAGATTGATAAAAAATTTTAAGCAGAACATGAAATATACGCATTTAAAAATAGGGCTTTTTCTAAAATTAAGGTGCTGTAGCTCCGTAATGGATGGGACTACGTGAAAAAGTTGTTCTACAGAATTAAATTTTTAAGGGGACCTACCCAGGGTAAAATTTTTTTTCTTTATCTTTAACGGTGTAGAAGTTTTGTAAACAGACGGACAGACAGATAGACGGACGGACACAGTGAAACTAATAAACACATTTTTTCAAAATTTTTTTGGAAATGTGCTAAAAAGTATCAATATAGGTACTAATATATTTACAATTTCATGTTATTATGGGAATGTATTTAATTAATTTATTAAAAAATATGATTATAATAATCAAATGCTATTAATAATAATAAAAATCAGCTGTCTCCAACACAGAATCGACCGCCACTACACGAAAAGTACAGTGCCAAAATTTATAAATTTTTATACCCGTACGATAGGATCGGGTATAATAAAATTACTCATCCGTTTGTAACACCTCGAAATAAGCGAGCTAGAAATACCTTCAAAGGTATGGATCGGATCGGAAAAAAATTCTAAGACGATTGAGCCATGTCCGTCCGTCCGTCAGCACGCTAACTCAAAAACTAAGAAAGCTAGAATCTTGAAATTTACACAAAATATTCTGGGAGTAATTTGTAGGTTCCCTATTTTTTTTGGTTGAGTTTGGACGAAAACTTAGGGTAGCTCTCGAACACCTAACTTTTAGATCCCTACATTTTTTTTGAAATAGAGCTATGCAATTTCAACTGCTGATAGATCTCACAAAAATATTAATTTTATTTTTTATAACTTTTTTTTGTAGCCCCACCCGTTACGGAGCTACAGCTCCCCAAAGGTTCAAAAAAGCTCTATATTTAAATTGTTATAGCACAAGTTGTATAAGGTATATCTTCATTTTGAAGACGCCAAACGATTACTACTTTTATTAGCTTTAAAAGTATATATACAATAAATATATAATTGTGGCATACCGTTATGTGGCATACCGTTGTGGCAATTTACCGTTATGCGAAACTCAAATTTTGCAAAATCTTTTAACCCTTTTATCTTCTAAACGGTTTAAGTTGGAAACTTGAAATTTTGAAAGAAGTTAGATCTTTGAAAATAAGTATGAGTCATTTCAGAAATTTTTTTTGTATCACCCCCGTTTAGGAGCTGTAAGGGATCAAAAACTAAAAATTTCCTATTTGTAAACACCTGTAACTTGAACACCTGTTAAAAGTTTTTTGAAGTAATACATAAAAATTAAAGCTTCAACATTATACTCTTATTTCTGTTAACAACTTTTTTTCATAATATAGGGTTACTTTATAATTGACGAAAATGTTTCTTGATTTTTTCAAATTTTCTAACAAATTTCTTCAACAAATTTTTTGCATTTGTTTTACTCGATAATTTGAAAATGTTGAGGATATAATGCGTAGTACAAAAAAATGTAAATAAATAAACAACATAACGGTTGCTTGAAGAATTTTTATTTATATGATATTGATATATATACATATTTATATAATATCATGTTTATTTACATATCGTATATGTCACTAGTGAATGAATGATAAGATTATGTATATTATATAGCGCCGTATTTACATACATATATGTATTTTATTGTACTTATAAGAAATTATTCTGTCAATGGAATATTTAAATGTGTTAAATTTAATATACATTTACCGCTTAGTATTAAATGGTACTATAGAATATTTGAAAAAGTTTTGGATTGATAATCGTTATGTGGAAGGTTAAAATCTGCTTTTGAAGAATGTATAAACATATAGTTTGAATATATGTACAACCCATAGTTCTAGAAATTATAAAATTCACCCAAATTATTTTAAAATACTTACTAAAATATTAAAAAAATAATATTGTAAGCAGAATGACAGGCTGTAAACATACTAACGGTTCGTACGGGTATCTAAGAGTTGACAAAGGCAATGTATTCTTCCTCGTTTACATAATAATTTATATCAAAGCAAAATAACTTCAAATAATTTAACAACATTTTGTTTTATTCAATAAAAATAATAAGCAATGAAATCGTAAAAATATATGTACATTCATTCATACATCCATTTACATACATTATTATGTAATGTTACATGATTTTTTTTTCATTCAAAAATATTAGACGTAAAAAATAATAAAAACTAAACAAATACAAAACAAACATAAGATTAATATTGAATCTGCTAACAAAAAAAATTACCGATTAAATGTTACGTCATCAACAAAAGAATAATATGCATATATACATAAGTATGTATAAATTTTTAGAGCTTTAAAAAACAAGGGAAAATATAAACCAACGGTTTTTAAAAGCACACATTTCCAAAAGACAATACAAACTGTTTAGAATTGTGACTTGCACAAAAATTTCAAAATTTAAGAAATTTTTTGTAATAAGAAAAAATGTGAAAATAGGACTTTTCTTCAATTTTGAAGAGCTTAAGGCCAAAACCCTATATAACTGAGAAAACCGTTAATACACGTAAAAATATATTACTGGAGCTTTAATTTTTTTGTCTTTCTGAAGAAAAATTTGTACAGGTGCTTAAGTTACAGGTGCCTAAAAATAGCAAATTTTCAATTTTTCAGCCCTAATAGCTCTTAAACAGAAGGTGTTGCTAAAACATTTTCTAAGGAAACTTATACTAATTGTAAAAGTTCTTTCTTGTCTTAAAATTTCAGGTTCCTCTTTAAAGCCGTGCCGGAGTTATGAAAACAGAAATTTCATGTAAAATGTGGTTTTCACATAACGGTAAATTTAATTAGTAAATTACACAATATTGCACAATTTTTTATTGCTTTATGGAGATAACAAAATCTTCTAGTATTTTTAGATTGTAAAATTATTACGCAGAGCCTGAGATATATAAATCGAAAATCTTTTTTTGCAATTTTGAGGGGCTGACACCCTATGCAACTAAAAGAAACCTTTAACACGCGTAAAAATATATCACTGGAGCTTTAATTTTTATATCTTGCCGAAATAAAATGTTTACAGGTGCCTAAGTTAGATGTGTTTATTAATAGCAATATACTAATTCTAAAAGTTCTTTCTTGCCTCAAAACTTCAAGCCTCTATCTAAAAGCGTGCCGGAGTTATGAAAGTAGAAAAATCATGCAAAATTTGGTTTTCACATAACGGTAAATTTAAATACTAAATTTAAAAAAAAAAAATGTAATTTTGATATTAATTTATAAAGTTAAATAATTCCTGTCGAATGACGTTTTTCGATTGAAAAAATCATAAACCTAACATAAGATACACTCATCTAAAAGTAGGGGTTTTTCAAAGTTTGACGGGCTGTAGCTCCGTAATGGAGGGGCCTACATGAAAAAGTTGTTCCATAAAATTATTTTTTTTATGAGACCTACCCATGGTTAAAGTTTTTTTTCTCTATCTTTAATGGTGTAGAAGTTTTGTAAACAGACGGACGGACGGACGCACGGACGGACAGAGTGAAACTAATAAGCACATTATTTCAAAAATTTTTTGGAAATGTGGTAAAAATAATATACTTTGAACTCCTTCATGGTTAATTTACGATATTTTAATTTGATCGGCTAGAAAAACCAAACCAAAATGATAATTTGTATAATTTAATAAATTAAAAAAAATATTAAGACATAATTTGATTGTCAAGTCACTCAGTTTAGTGTAAAAACTGTTTAATAATAATGGGTTTTTCTATTTTAAAACATTTTATTGGCATAAAAGGGATAATTTTCTTTATAAAATTATTATCAATATTTGGTTTTCATAGTATTATTTATGATAAAAAAAAATTAAAATTTAAAGAATCAAAATTACTTTTAATATTTGTTAAATTTTTTTTGCCTTATAAAATTTATATCAATTTTAATTTATATGAAGCAAATTTTAAAAATTACTTTTATATCTTCTTCTTTTTTTACAAATCATGATAAAGCTATATTCATTTTATTGCCCTTATTAGTATTTTTAATTAATATATTTGCAACATTTTCAAATTATAGTTTAAATATAAAATATATTAAAATATATAATATGATTTTAAAAATTGATCGAAAATTTTCCAAAAAATACAAAATAATTAAAATATCAAAATTTTTAATTAATATTTATATAATAAAATTAATTTTTATTATTTTAATAATATTAAATTCATGTTATAATTCAATTGGACAAATGACTGTATCAAAAATGTATGGTTTTATATTGATTTTATTCGGTTTTATAGAATTAATGATTAAAATCTTAAATATTCTATTTTATTTAAGTTTAATGTTTTTGACACAAAATATCTGTGAGCTGAAAAGACAATTTAAAAATGAATTAATTAAATTTGTGGATTTAAAAGAAGAATTATATTATGAAAGTTATAAAGTTTTTGACTTAAAAATAAAAAAACTTTTGTTTAAATTTGAAAATATTCTTTTTTTTTCCAATATAAATTATATGGTATTTTTTAAAGTTCTTAAAATCTTTAAATACTTAATGTTAGTAAATTTGTCATCTGATGTAACAAAAAGTATAATATTTACATATTATTTTTTTATTACATTCAAATTTTTAAAACAAAGTGATGCATTTGTAGTATCACTAACACCAATTCTTATATATTTTTTCGAATTATGTGTATTTATTATTGGTATTGATACTTGTATTAAAAAATTAAAATTAACAAAAAGATTAATATCAAATTTTGGTTATATTTATGATCATCATTATTATCAAATAATAAATATTAAAAAATTGGTAAGTTTTATTTTAGTTAAAAAATTTTAAAAGAATATTTTATATCGGTATCAAAGTCAATTTTTCTAAAAACAAAAAATAATCATAGCTATAGAGAAAAACGAAAAAACTTTATTAGTAATCAACAAAGGTCTCGGCTATTTAAAAGGTTCCAAAAGTTTCGGAGATATTCTTCTTTTACCTAATTTTAATTTTTGATATGATTATAGTAAGAATAAAACGATAAATGTATTTGTCAAATTATGTAAAAAAGTGAAAATTGTAAACTCATATACATATACATTCATACATATGCATATGCATTTTATCATATGAATATTATAATTTGGGTTCGTCTAATCATGTACGTATACAACTTTTACAACTTGGGTAAATGTAAAGTTATAGAATTTCGGGCAATATAAACGGAGGAAATTTTAAATATGACATGTTCATATCAGACATGGAAAAATTGATAAAAAAATAGGCGGGGGGAAATAAAGCATAGAGCAATAAGACCTAATAGGCCTTATTTCACATTTGAGTTGAGAAATAAGTTCTAACTCGTAAAATTTCGCGGTAGGTCTTATTTCTCATTTCAAAGAGAATTAAAACATATAGGCCTTATTTCACTTTAGAAATATTATATTATTATTATATTATTCCAATTACAAATTTGTAGCTGACTGTAAAATCTGAATATTTTTAACAGATTTCAAACAATTTTCTATATTCTGGTCAGCCCTGCCTTTCGAGCCAATCTTCGCCTCTCTCTTAGCCGATCTCTTCACAACACCCTTCACACTTCCCTTGAAGGAATTGGAACTGCTATCTCTGCTACTGCGCCCGTGCACAACAACGGCGTCGGGAACGCGGACGCGGGCGAGCCGGCGCCGGGATAGCAGCCCTTATTCCTTCAAAACAATTTTTTTCTTGTTTTTCATAAAAATGTCTAAATTTTCACAAAATTTATTATTATATTTCAGAAAGAACAGTCAAAATTTAATACTTTTGTATGGAAAGCTGAAAAATTATTTTTTTCCCCTATGATTTCAAAAATTCTTTGTAATTAGGAGAGATTTTAGAGTTGTCTTCAAAATCAGAGTTAAATCAACTTATTTATAAATATTCTAGAAAAAGCTGTAATCCTTATTTTGTAACCAATAAAATCCCTTCTGTTTTCTGTTCAAAAAAGATGCAATCCAGATTTTTTAACCAACTCTAATAACTGAACTAAGTTAGACAAAATGATTACATTAAAAAGTGAAATAAGTTTGAATGTTGAACTTAAACGAGTTTTTTTAATTTTTAACTTGTCGAACTTATTTAATTATGAAGAAACACTGACTACTGACACACTTACACAGTGAAATGTGCCAAAAAAAACAGAAAACATTTTATGTTATGTTAAACAACTGAAATATATGAGAATTAAATTATGAAAGAAAAATATTAAAAAATGTTATTATTGGAATAATAAATTACAATTAGGCTTTAATTCCATTATTATAAAAAAATAATTAGGCTTTATTAGGCCAAATAATTAGGCCACTTTCGAATGACTTTATTTCTCTTTCCCAAGTGAAATAAGGCCTATTAGGCTTTATTGCTCTAGGGTTTATTTCCCCCGCCAAAAAAATATTGGTGGTATTAAAATACTTATGAATAGAACTTACATATTATTTTTTATACCCTACACTTAAAGTATAGGGTATATTAACTTTAGTATGGTGTTTGTAACCATCAAAAGGAAGCGAGATAGATATGGACATGTATATATATTCTGAATCAGGATCACCTCCTGAGTCGATTTAGCGATGTCCGTCCGTCCGTACGCACGATAACTCAAAAAATAATGATGCTATCCTGATGAAATTTATACTGTAGGTTAACAATGACTAAAGTAAGGTGGGGATTGCAAATGGGAGAAATCGGACCATGGGTTCAGGTACCTAACGTACAACTCCCAAAACCGAATACGCATATCTTCGAAATTAATAAAGATAGAAACTTAAAACTTTGCACGAGGGGGTGTTTTCCTGAACCCTGATATCCTTAAAATTTGAGATGTATTGGAGTGGTTGTTCGGGTACCTCCCACACAACTCCAAAAACCGATCAAGCATATACATATTCGAAATTAATAAAGATAGAAACTTCAAATTTGTTACTAGCGTGTTGTTTCCTGAATCCCTGATTTGTCCAAAATTTGAGATGAATTACAGAAGTTGTTCGGGTACCTCCCACACAACTCCCAAAACCGAACAAGCATATCTTCGAAATTAATAAAGATAGAAACTTCAAATTTGTTACTAGGGTGTTGTTTCCTGAATCCCTGATTTGCCTAAAATTTGAGATGAGTTGGATTGGTTATTCGGGTATCTCCCATACAACTCCCCAAAACCTAACAAGTATATCTTCGAAATTAATAAAGATAAAAACTGAAAATTTGATACGAGGGTGTTGTTTCCTGAGTCCTTGATTTGCCTAAGATTTCAGATGAATTGGAATGGTTGTTCGGGTATCTCCCACACAACTCCCAAAACCGAACAAGCATATCTTCGAAATTAATAAATATAAAAATTTGATATAAGAGTGTTCTACCTAATTTTTTAGGTGTAGGTTATAAATAAGTCGGTTGCATCGGCTTACTGTTACATTTACTTGTTTTAAATTAAGTTAATCATAGTTTAAATCAGATTATGTTAGGTTAAGTTAAGTATTAATACAAAGATTGTTATTGGTTTTCATTACCTAATGTTTGTGAATATAGTAATTTTATAGTAATTTTAAAGCTTTAATTCTTTATTTAAAACAAATTTCCACAGATATTTAAATTACATATTAATTAGATTAATTAATTTTAAATTTTTGATCCCTAATAGCTCTTAAAAGGAGGGAAATACTGTTTTTTATTTTAAGATTAAAGTTTATCCTTTTTTTCCTGTTCTTCTATCTCCTTTTAAAATTTTTAGATTCTGACTAAAAGTGTTTCGAAAATGAAGTTTAAAATAAAAATTGTCACAATACTATCACTTTAGTACTTTAGTGTTTTATAATTCAGTATAAGTACTGTAATGCATGTTATTAGTAAACGCAATATATACTACTAAAAAAAGGTAAAAATTTTAATAATTTTATTTTTTTATAATCAAAAATATTCCTGATGAGAGTACATCAAAGCAGAATGTTAAAAATTGTTTTAACATTATATTAATTTTACCAATCCTAATATCTTAAAGTTAATATTATTATTGAAATATAATAAAAAATTAAATAAAAAAATTAATATACTTAAAAAGACTTTCATGGTTTATTTACAATATTTTAATTTAATCGACTAGAAAAAATAAACCAAAATTATAATTTGTATAATTTAATAAATTAAAAAAAATATTAAGACATAATTTGATTGTCAAGTCACTCAGTTTAGTGTAAAAACTGTTTAATAATAATGGGTTTTTCTATTTTAAAACATTTTATTGGCATAAAAGGGATAATTTTCTTTATAAAATTATTATCAATATTTGGTTTTCATAGTATTATTTATGATAAAAAAAAATTAAAATTTAAAGAATCAAAATTACTTTTAATATTTGTTAAATTTTTTTGCCTTATAAAATTTATATCAATTTTAATTCATATGAAGCAAATTTTAAAAATTACTTTTATATCTTCTTCTTTTTTTACAAATCATGATAAAGCTATATTCATTTTATTGCCCTTATTAGTATTTTTAATTAATATATTTGCAACATTTTCAAATTATAGTTTAAATATAAAATATATTAAAATATATAATATGATTTTAAAAATTGATCGAAAATTTTCCAAAAAATACAAAATAATTAAAATATCAAAATTTTTAATTAATATTTATATAATAAAATTAATTTTTATTATTTTAATAATATTAAATTCATGTTATAATTCAATTGGACAAATGACTGTATCAAAAATGTATGGTTTTATATTGATTTTATTCGGTTTTATAGAATTAATGATTAAAATCTTAAATATTCTATTTTCTTTAAGTTTAATGTTTTTGACACAAAATATCTGTGAGCTGAAAAGACAATTTAAAAATGAATTAATTAAATTTGTGGATTTAAAAGAAGAATTATATTATGAAAGTTATAAAGTTTTTGACTTAAAAATAAAAAAACTTTTGTTTAAATTTGAAAATATTCTTTTTTTTTCCAATATAAATTATATGGTATTTTTTAAAGTTCTTAAAATCTTTAAATACTTAATGTTAGTAAATTTGTCATCTGATATAACAAAAAGTATAATATTTACATATTATTTTTTTATTACATTAAAATATTTAAAACAAATTGATTTATATTCATTTGTAGTATCACTAACACCAATTCTTATATATTTTTTCGAATTATGTGTATTTATTATTGGTATTGATACTTGTATTAAAAAATTAAAATTAACAAAAAGATTAATATCAAATTTTGGTTATATTTATGATCATCATTATTATCAAATAATAGATATTAAAAAATTGGTAAGTTTTATTTTATAGTTAAGAAATTTTAAAAGAAAATTTTTTATCGGATGAACAAAAGAACTTTTATGTTTTCTTTACCATCATAGAATATATTTTTTGAAATTATCGGTTTGTTACACATTTTGATTCACATATTATAAAATTATATTCGATAATATTACATTAATTGTTTTAATGTCAATTTCAGAAATTAAAACTAAATTGCTTAAAACAGATTGTGTGTATTTTTCTAGCTTTGACCTTTAGAAAGACAAGATCCTTTTTATTTTTCATACAATTTCCCATTACTTCTCAATTAGGTACTTTTTATATTTTAGCTATATCTTTAATAATTTAGTTCAATAATAATAACTGATTCTATCTAATTTATGGCGTAGTAGTTAAGTCTCCGATCTTCCAATTAAGCTGCTTTCAATTATTACCTCATGGAGATATATTTTGTATTAATTATCACATGTTGTAAATGTTGATGGCTTGGTCAGTGAGTAAAATAGCAATAATAATAGACGAATTCATTGTTTCCATGGAATTCTATTTCCTAATCAATTCAAAATTTCCACAACCCATTTCCTATTCTTTGCTTTTTTTTTAATGCTAGAGGAAGATAGAGGAAAGTTGGTAGGTAAATTGGTAAAAATAATTCATTATCAATAAATCCGCTTATACCACCTATTATCAGAATGACAAAACAATCACTAATAGAGGGCTGCCAATACGTTTTATCAAAATTTGGAGATGAAAAAGTTCTTCTTAATGTAAGACTTTTGCTTGCTTATTTATATAACGCTTCATATAATCGTGTTAAAGAGGGTAAAACAAGAATTCATTTATCTGTTCTCATTCACAATGAGGGCCTTTCATGTAACTTCAAAGATTTGTATAATCTTTACCTTATATATCACAAAGATATAGGCCTCACAACAAAAGAGGTCGAAGAGGACCTTAAGGCTTATCGTAGTCACTGCGATAGTAACTACTATAATCAGCTAAATCAATCTCGTGAGAACTACAACAAGTTTTTTCGTTCGAACTCCAAGTAAATATGCAAATCTCATCTCTTTATCTAACTCGAAAAATAAAATAAAAACCTCTCAAAATACTAACCAGATAAATAACATTAAAATTTTTGATCATAACTGTAGTGGTATGAGAGGAAAGCTTAAAAAACTTTATGTTGATGATTTTAATTGAACTTGCTCTTGCTCTAACTGAAACATGGCTTAACGTATCGTTTAGAAACGAAGAAATTTTCGATGGTAATTGGTTCATTTACAGGGGCGATCGTAATTATCAGCTTACAAATAATTCGCTAGGTGGTGGTGTATTATTTGCCGTAAGTAATAACTTACCTAGTCTACCATTAATCACTAATATTTTTCAATAATTTGAACACCAATTTATTAAAATCAATTTAGGTACGAATAATTTATACCTAAGTATTGTTTATTTCCCTCCGAACTCTTACAATTCTTCATATTCTGAATTTTATAGTGTATATCATAATATAATTTCAAATATGCATGAGGATGACTCGATTTTTGTTTTTGGCGATTTCAACCGCCCTTTTCTTTCCTTTGTTGTTGATGATTCTGACGATTTGTTATTACAAATTAACTTCCAGGACGAGATTAATTTCAGTCTTATCAGCAAGTTTTATGATAATGATTTATAGCAGATTATTAGTTATCCCAACAACAATAATAAATGGTTAGATCTTGCATTTTCAAATGCATATGATAGAGTGGTGGTAAAGCTCGCTTATGGTGATGCAGATAATCTTTTTACTAACACTAATCATCATAACACAATCATCTTTGATTTTTCTACTATCATCCCACTCTCGGGCAAAACTTACAACAACGAAATTGTATACGATTTCCGTAATGCTGACTACCAAAGCATTCATAATGCTTTATCATCTACTAACTGGGACGAACTGTTAGCACAACAGGATATCAACTCACTAATTTTTATCCTTTATTTAAAAAGTTTTGAAATCATAAATCTTTTTGTACCTAAAATCCGTAAGAAAAACAAAACAACGAAACCATGGTTAGATAGAGAACTTAGGTTTTTCCGTAACCAGCGGAATAAAATATATAGGAAAATTAAACACACAGCGATAACTTATTGAATACGTATAAGCTACTTGCAAATTAATTCAAACTGAAAGCTCATACAGCCTACGAAAACTATGTTAATAGTAAAGGCAACAAATCAATTAGTGATCTCAAAAAAATTTTCGAATTTGTCAACATAAAACGAAAAATATTCGGCTACCCTAATGCAGTGTCCAATAACAATACTTTTTCCTCTTGCCCAAAAACAATTTGTAACTTTTTTTCCGACAGTTTTCAAAAAGTTTATCGTCCAAAAGAACAATTCGAAATCTCTGCTACTTCTTTATTTAATACCTCAAATTTATTAATCACTGATGTGTATCTTTCCGGATGTGACATTTTTGAAGTTATTATGAGCCTGGGTATAAAGAAGGGTTCTAGACCTGATCTAATCCTTCTACTCTTTTTATATAACTGTGCTCATTAACTAATTACTCCTCTTTATTTCATATTAAACAAATCGCTTTCGAATGGTGTTTTCCCACCCCAATTAGCATTGCTTAAAGCTAATAGCACCAGTTTTGAAAAACTGCTCTACAAAAACTCTACAGTAGTGATTTCGCTACTCTTAGCTTTCTAATAGTGTTCACTGCCTCTACTATCTTTAAGAAAAATATGTTGTGCTTTTAAATAGTGGTTTTGATCACTATTTAGCTCTATAAATTTATATAGCTATTAGCTTTATAAATATGGTCTATAAGTGTTTAAATAGTTACTATTTAAGGGCAATATCTTGAATAAAGCTATTAGCTATATAGCAAGTAGCTTTAGTGTAGAAAATTTAATCATTATTGAGCTGTTAAAGAGAAGAATAATGTTGTTTTGTAAAATTAGCTTGAATTTTGCTTTTCTGCAAATTTTGTAGTTTTTGGAATTTCTTCAAGAGCTAGTAGCTCTATAGCAGCTTTAGTATAGCAAATTCAATCATCATAGAGCTGTTAAAAAGCTTTTAAAGAGAGGAATTATGTTTTTTTGTAAATTTTGTTTTCTTTTTAGTTTTGTTAAAGAGCATGTAATACAATGATACTCTTAGTGTAAAAAAATATCTTCGTAGAGTTGGTCTTTTGCTTAATAGCACTTTTCAAAAAAATTTGAAAAAATTTTCTACTAGTTTCACTTTGTCCATCTTTCTGTCTGTTCGCCAGTGTTTACGAAACTTCTGCACTCTTTGAAATACAGCAATAAAATTCTAGCTATTGATAGACATAGCAAAAAAAATTACTTTGTGGGACAGCTTTTTTCTGTAGCCCACCTTTTGCGAAGCTGCAGCCCACCAAAGTTGGGAAAAGCCCTATATTTATATTATTATAACGGAAGTTCTATAAGGAAGTTCTCTTCAATTTGGAAACGCCAAACCTTCAATATGTACACGTTAACTTTTAAAAATATTTAGATGTTTAGAAATTTTTGTAAAATGTGACTTTTAAAACAAAATTGTATTGTAATAAAATTGAAATGTCAATTCTACAAAAGTGTGTTTAATGTATAATTAATTTATTAAGTTGCAAGCTTTATAAAAACAAATAAAAACCTATAGAGCTCTATAAAGATTAAAACTAATCAAAAAAAGAGGTTGTAGGTCGATTGTTGCATATAAAATAAAAATTAAAGCATGTAGCTCTATATTAGCTCTACAATCGTGGTAATTTATTAAAAAATAAAGCAACTAGCTTTCGAATGGAGTAAAACTTTATAAGTGTATTATGAAATTACTAATGTGTACATAACAAAATAAAATTTTTAACAAGAAAATTAGTTTATTTTTTAATCTTAGTTTTTAACTTTCTTTTTTCAATTTAATTTTTTTAAGATATAAAATATTTACATGAAATAATTTTGATTTAAAATCGTTTTTATAAATGGAAAAATTCGTTTTCAAATTTACATATTTTTTCATATATGTTTTATGTTTTTTTTTTTTTTTTTTTGTTACGTGAATTGGTGTGGAATCTTCGAAAGATACAGACCGCCCCGTAGCAGAAGTGTATGCCGGATTCTTACCGACTAAACCACACCCTTCCCTTATTAAAACTAGTCAAACTGACTAACCATTAATTTTTTGCTATCTTGTTTTGAATATAGGTTTTATGTACTTTTGCTAAGGAAATCTGTACTTTTTTTTTCTTAAGGGAGGTGGGAATCTTCCAAAGACACCAAGAATTTCCCCTTGGTAGTGTCAGATTCTTACTGACTAAACCCACATCCCCCTTTAGTCAATATAGTGGGATGAAACCCTTACCTGAGAACGCAGTATATTGGCTAGGGAGTAGGGATAGGAAAGGATAGGAAAAATGGATACGGAAACATTGAATTGGGAGTGGGACTGTAAGGAAACAATGAATCCGCCTATTATTATTATTTTGCTAACAGTGACTAAAGCCATCACAACAGTTACAACATGTAGTAGTAGTATATATATTATTACTACATGAGGTAATTATTGAAGGCAACCCCCACTGTAGCGACTGTTATTATTAGTATTAATATTCTTATTAATATTATTATTATTTTACTACAGAGTCAGCGCCATCAGTGGATTACAACGTGAAGCAGTATATAACACCTTACTTGCATGATATAACCAAAAATATCACCACTGTAGTAGCTATTATAATTATTACTATTATTATTATTATTATTACTATTATTATTGTTAATATTGTTATTATTTTACTACAGAGTCAGCGCCATCCGTGAATGCAGCAGTATATAACACCTTACTTGCATGATATAACCAAAGATGGCTCCACTGTAGCAGCTATTATTATTAATATTATTATTATAATTGTTGTTATTATTATTACTATTATTATTATTAATTTTAATATTAATATTATTAATGTTATTATTACTACTATTGATTATACGATATATATTATTACGATATAAAATTACTACATATTTTTTATTTATGACCTGACCGGGGTTTGAACCCAAGACCATTTGATTGAAAGGTTGGCGACTTAACGACTGCGCCATGACTTCGTACTACGTATATCTAAAGGTCTTTTTCTTTTAAGCCTTCCTATAATAATTTGATTATTTATTAGTTGAGCAGCTTCAAGATTTATATGCTCTTCTAAACGAGCTGTATGCTTTATGGCATATCTACTTATTTCATCTATAACTTTGGGAATTTGTAAATGTCACTCTGTGAATGTCACTATTACGTACATACCAGGGAGCACTTACTATGTTACGTAGGACTTTATTATGAAAAGATTGTATTTTTTCAATATGCGTTTTCTTGGCACAACCCCAAAGTTGAGTGCCATATAACGATATAGGTTTAATTACTTGATTGTAAATTAACACTTTATTATATATTGGTAGTTTAGACTTGCGCCCTAGGAGCCAGTAATTTTCTCTGTATTTATTTTCAAGTTCTAGTTTTTTCTTTTTAATGTGTTCATTCTACCTTAGCTTGACATCCAGTGTCATTCCTAGGTATTTTGCAGAATTTTCGATTGATACGTTTAAATTTATTTTAGGTGGATTCTTTATATTTCTATAAGAAAAATTAACATGCACAGATTTAGATTCATTTAGTTTTATTTTCCATTTGATAGTCCAGTAACATATTTTTTCACTTGCTTTTTGTAATTTTTTTGTAGCTTCGTCAATATTCGATCCTACTGCCAATATTGCAGTATCGTCAGCAAATGTTGCTACAGTTACATTTTCTACTTCTGGTGAATCACTTGTATAAAGCAAGTACAATATAGGACCTAGAATACTGCCTTGAGGCACACCTGCTTTTATTTCTCTTAGTATAGAGTACTATTCATATTGTTTAATTCTAAATAATCTTTCAGACAAGTATACGATTCGAGTATCTCTACATATTGTAACGGTATCAATCTTCTTAATTTAAATATTAAACCTTCGCACCAAACTTTGTCAAACGCTTGTGCTACGTCTAGAAATATTGTGGAGCATATTTGTTTTCTTCGAATGCTTTCTCTGTAACATTTGTTATTCTATGAACTTGGTCAATTGTTGCATGCTTGGATCTAAAACCAAATTGATGGTTACGAATTAAATTTTTATTTTCTATAATTGGTTTCAGCCTTTTTAACAACAGTTTTTCATAAAGTTTTGATTAATGGGTAGCAGAAATATTGGCCTATAAGATTTCGCCTCATTTAATGGCTTCCCTGGTTTTGCTATTATAATAACTTCTGCCACTTCCAAGCGCTCGGAACGTACTTCAATTTTACTGCCGCATTTATGATTTTTCTCAAAAATCTTAGGGCTTTTTGTGGAAGCTCTTTTATAATCTGAGCTATAATAAAATCAAAATCTTGGGCTTTTTTCAACTTTAGAGTTTTTATTATTTCACTAATTTCTTCTTGTGCAAATGGATTAATAGTGTTTTCTTCTATTATAGCATCGTCTAATAAACAAAGATCAGAATTTATATCGTTTGGTTTGAATATATTTTCTAAATGATCTGCAAATAATTCGACTTTATCTTTATTATCCTTTGCCCAAGTTCCGTCTGGTTTCATGAGCGGCGGGGCGTGCTTAATCGGCTTCATGATTGGATTACTCGGACTGACTAGACCAATTAAAGTTATGGTAAGAAATCTTCACCCATCATGTGAGCCAGAAGATATTAAAAAAGATCTTCTTAATAGAGGTTTTAAATGTCTAGATGTGACAAATAAAATTAAAAAAACTAAAGAAAAAATATAAACATTGTTACAAAGCTTCAACTGTTTATGCTATCTTTTGACCATTCGGAGGAAATAAGTAAAATATACAAAATAGAATATTTACAGCACATGAGAGTGAAAATTGAGGCTCTCAGAAGTAGTAAGTCCATTCCTCAATGCAAAAGATGCCAGAGTTTTGGACATACACAAAAATTCTGCCAAAGACAGGCTAAATTTGTAAAATGTGCTGGAAATCATATGACAATAGAATGTAGTAAAAAAGAAAATTTCCAAGCCATATGTGTAAACTGCAACGAGGCACACCCTGCTAGTTATCGTGGTTGTTTGGTAGCAAAAATATTACAGAAAAGTAGATTGAATATGCGCACACCCAACATTCAAATGTAATAAAAACACAGAAAAAAACTACACCGTTTATATCTAATAAAGTTGTGAATGGAGTTTTATACTCCCAAGCCTTAAAATCTAAAACAGAAGAAAATATTCTTATAGAGAAACAATCTAAAGTTATGAAACCTAAAAGTAATGACAAGGATGTGATGCACATGATGCAAAACTTATTGCTAAAAATTGATGAAATCTCCATAAGATTAAATAAATTAGAAAAAAAATACATTAATGTATCTCATGAAACCCTAAAAGAATTGTAAAAATGTATCTAGATAAAATACGTATTGCAACTTGGAATTCGAATGGTGTCCTAAATAAAAAACATGAACTAGAAATTTTCTTAAGGTCTAGAAATATTGATATATGTCTGATATCAGAGACTCATTTGACAATAAACTCAAACTTTAAGGTACTAGGTTATGAATGCTATAAGGCAGTTCATCCTAGTAATCAGCCGAGAGGAGGTAGTGCAATTCTAATAAAATGCACTATAAAACATAATGAAGAATTCAAAATTGTGTCTGAAGAAATACAGCTTTCTATGATCAAAATTTCATCTACTAAACAAGACCTTAATATTGGTGCAGTATATTGTTCACCAAGATGCAATATAAAGAAAAATATTTTTAAAGAACTCCTAAATGTCCACGGACATAAATTTTTGCTAGGAGGTGATTATAATGGCAAACATACTGATTGGGGTTCTAGAACAACCTCAACTAGTAGGTAGAGAGCCAAAGAAAGCTATTCAAGAGTTAGGTTGTTGCCATCATTCGACTGGCAAACCAACTTATTGGCCCACAGACACCAACAAGGTGCCAGATCTAATTGACTTCTTCATAACCAAAAGAATTTCAGGCAACTATATAAATCTAGAAGATAACCATGATCTAGATTCTGATCACTCTGCTGTTATACTAGATTTGAATGAAAAAATAACTAGAAAACTAAATAAGCCCACACTGACAAATAATACAACAGATTGGTTAAGCTTTAAATATGAAATCGTAAACAACATTAATTTAGAAATAAACTTACAAAAAAAAACAAACGGTACATTATTTTTTGTTTAATATTAAAATAAAGTTTGTAGTATTGAGTAAGCGAAATTATGTTTACATTATCAGTTTCATTTTCTATATTTTTGCTTTTACATGGTAATGAATTATTAAAATGCCTTTCAATAAAGAATTTTCTACTGAAGTTAGAGCCAGTCTGCTTACTGCTTATGAAAATGGAGTTTCCATTAAAGAATTTTCAAAAAGATACAATTGCCGCAACTAATTAATAAAATAATTTAACAATTAAAAAAAAAACAAAGAATATGGATGTTTAAATAAAGGAAAAAAAAAGTTACTGACCAAAGAGAAGATAAACTCTTTTTACGAATCCTAGATCACAATCCTTTGCCTACCATTAGAGCAATACAACAGGATTTTAATTCAACAAGAGCGCAACGCAAACAAATTAGTTATTCTACAATTGATAGACGATTAAAACAGTTTAATTATAAAACATACACTAAGCTAAAAAAATTTATATTAGTGAGAACAATAAAGGACTACGACTTAAATTTGCATTGGAAT
The DNA here is from genome assembly GCA_947095535.1 of Poecilobothrus nobilitatus. Taxonomy (NCBI): domain Eukaryota; kingdom Metazoa; phylum Arthropoda; class Insecta; order Diptera; family Dolichopodidae; genus Poecilobothrus; species Poecilobothrus nobilitatus. The sequence goes on from OX352773.1 coordinate 168,451,200, forward strand.
ATTGTAAAAAGCCAATAGAGTTTTGGAGAAAAATTTTGTGGAGTGACGAATCAGCATTCCCCTTAGACGGGACTTACGCAAAAAAAATTGATCGATCAAAGACAAGGAAACAAAATAATCAAAATATTCTTACACAACATTCTAAAGGAGGTAATGTGATGGTAAGCAGTTGCTTATCCTACAATGGAATCTGACTCATAGTATGACTCCTGACAAAGTTCAGCTGTGTATACCCTTATTGGAGCAGATTTTATCTTTCAACAAGATAATGCGCCAAGGTGCTGCAGTAGAAGTTTTGGAATGGCCTCCACAAAATTTTGACTTAAGCGTTATATAAAATTTCTGGAATATTGTAAAATCAAGCATTCCTGATAAAATTGGAAAGTCGTAAAGTAAAGCTTGGCCTGATTTTCAAAGAATTTGGGAACAAATATTGATAGAATATTGTAAAAGCTTAATTGAATCTATACGAAGAAGACTACATGAGGTTATCAAATCAAAAGGAGGTCATAACTCATAGTAAAAAAGTAAAATTTACTTAAATTCTAACCATAATTTAAAAAAAAATTTCACCTTTTTTTCACTTCAGATAAGACGAAAACTGCAATGCACAACTATTTTGGAAGAAAACGATACATGCACAAATACTTTTGAGAATTAAACATTTTTATTTTATTGTTATTGCGAGAAAAAAAATTTGATTTTGTTTTGTTCTGAAAATATTGTTTAAGATCTATAATAAATTATTTTTAAAAAAAATTTAGTAATATTTCACAAGAGCTTTTTTTTTTAATTTTTACACGAAGAATTTACTGCACAAATAATTATGAAAATGGCTGTATACATTATACCCCGTGTTCACACTATAGTGCAATTGTAAGATGTAATTGCGAAAACTCTCCGCGTTCACACTATGTTGTCAGTTGCAACTGCAACTTTATGTGCGTGCGTTAATATTATTACTTCAATATAAGAATGATTTTGTGTATTTCATAAAATTTTTTTTGACCTGATAAAATTTTTTATTGCTTTTTTTCATGTATTTTTACATGTATTGGTGACTTGCAATTGTTCAACCGCTAAATTGTGGTTGAAAAAGTTGCAACTACTTTTTCGTCGTTTTTATTCGCATAAATTCGTTTTAAAGCTATTTTTAGGAGAAACGAGGAAGTGGGAAAGAGAATGATGAAGTTACAACTGCTGAATGCACCTAAGTGTGAACAGAGGGTATCAATGTTCTTATTATACACCATTCATTCATAATGTGACATATACATACAATATGTAAGTAAACATGATATATTAATATATAAGCAAGTATGTATACCAATATCATATAAATATAAATTTTTCAAGCAACCGTTAGTTTTGTAATTATTCAATTTTTTTTGTACTATGTATCATCATCTTCAACAATTTCAAATTATCGAGTAAAACAAAAATTCAAAGAAATCGTTAAAGAAATTTGTTAGAAAACTTGAGAAAAATAAAATCACATATTTTAAGGTAATCCTATATTATTAAGAAAAGTTTCTAACAGAAATAAAAGTATAATGTCGGAGCTCTAATTTTTATGTATTACTTCAAAAATATTTGAACAGGTGTTCAAGTTACAGGTGTTTAAAAATAGAGAATTTTCAGTTTTTCACCCCTTACAGCTGCTAAACAGGGGTGATACAAAAATATTTTCTGAAATGACTCTTACTTATTTATAAGCTGTTTCGAACTTTGTGGGGCTGTAGCTCTGTAACAGGTGGGGCTACAGAAAAAGTTGTTCCATAAAATTAATATTTTTATGATATCTATCAGCACTTAAATTTCATGCCTCTACTTCAAACGATGTAGAACGTTTGAAAAATGTGGAGATCAAAAAGTTAGTTGTTCGAGAGCTTTCCGAAGTTTTGATCGGACCTCAATCAAAAAAAAATGGGAAACCAACAAATTGATCCAAAAATATTTTGTGTTAATTTTAATACTCTAGCTTTCTTAGTTCTTGAGGTAGTGTGCGGACGGACGGACGGCAAAGCTTAATCGATTAGGAATTTGATTCTGATCAGATCCATACCTTTCAAGCTATATATAGGTTGCTGATTTCGAGGTATTACAAACGGAGGAATTTTATTATAGCCGATACTTATCGTACGGATTTAAAGATTATAATATTACATTTGAAAAGTAAATTTATGAATTGGTTAGAATTAATTGTCTGAGGTCAGCAAATTGGAAAAATGTTCACCCAAATATTCTGAAAGATCAGAAATAAATATATTGAACAAAAGTAGCCTTAAATGGCTACCTTGTGGTAAATCAGAAGTAACATCGATTATATTGGACAATATACCTTGAAATTTTACGTTTTGGGTTCTTTCTGACAAATAAGAGTTAAACCATGGAAGGAACAAACCTTAGATTCCAAAAGTTGTAAATTTGTTTAGCAAAGTGTAGTAGTCTACATGATCGAAGTTAAAATCAGTGTAAATTGCGTCAACTTAATATCCTTATCCAAATCCGTACAACCATTCATCCTCATTGGTATTTTCTTTTGCCAATTTTAATTCCGCCTATTTCCATAATTTTACAAATCCCACCAATTTTTCTTTCAGTTTTGTATGCTGAATCTAGAGCAAACATACGAAAAACAGCATTAAAAAAATATAATTTTCAATTACTTAAATAAATTAAAAAAATTAATATCAAAAATTTTAAAATTATATAATACAAAATTCTCTGAGAAAACTAAATCTATCAGCAATAGTTTTTGAAGATTAAATAGTTTGTAAAATTAAACAATTTTCAATAGTTTGTTCAAACGTAAAACTTTTTGCAAAACAAAAAGTAAGCAAAATACGAAATAAAGATGAAATTTTGGATCTTTCAAACCATGTATTGTAAAGCCTACTAATTTTCTATCTTTATTGTAACACACAAATTCTCCAAAAAATTCCTTATTTTCTAAAATCATTGCTTTTTTGTGGTGTGTACACAGTACAGACTTTAAAAGTTGGTAAAGGCGATTTCTTTGAACCACTTTATGACAAGTTTCCTGCTTGAAATTTTGCTCATGATTTTTAAAAGGCTCCATATTTTTCTTCATTACCATATATTTTTCATCATTACTAATAAAATTAATTTGAAATATTTAATTTTATTAATTTTTTTTTTTTTTTTTTCAATTTTAATTAAATGCTAAGTTCTGTTTCTTTAATCGTTATTTTAACGTTGCCCTCGTTGATTACTTGGCAGTAATTATTATATACAAGATTATGAGACAAAACTATTGTTTTCGGGTGCCATCTTATAAAATACCTAATTTTAAAAATTTCAAAATTATGATAATAATTATAATAAATACCTAACACTAAACATATATGTATGTAAGTACATAATATCTATAATTATAATTTAGTAGTTTTCAGCCACACACTATGTATTATGACATTCCGCTAAGTTTTGAATACAAGTACATATTACGATACGATTTTGCTTACAAAATCTACATTGCACATGTATAGAAGAATCATGATTTTTTTTTGTTTTCTTTTGGAATCAAGAAATTTTGTATACCATACGAATTTTTTGTAATTTAGATGTCACGGTAAAATATACTTACCCTACACACTAGCTACAGGACCCCTAGTTATATAATAATTATTTAAAAAAAATGATGAAATGAAAAAAGTTTATAAGTTTTTTATATAATTTATTATTATGTATAAATGAATATACGTAGATGTATAATATAATTTTTTTTGTATCTATAGGGTGTATCTATAGGGTTTCATTATTTGTATGGATGAGTGTTTGTAAAGGGTGTTCAAAATTAAGTTATCATTTTGATTTTGCCGCCATTTTTTTTCTACCTGTAATTTTTATACGAGGTTTCTTTAGGTATATTCTAAATACATTCCGGTTAGTTAATATGGAACGTTACACGAAGGAACAACGTGTTTTTGTTATTACAACATTTTTTGAAAATGGTAAAAGTTTTCAAGATGTAATTAGGAAATTTCGAACAAAATTTGGTAGAGAAATGCTCCAACAAATCGTGCCATCCAGCTGATGGTTGATCAATTTCTAGAAACTGGATCTGTTCTTGATAACAGAGGCAACATTTATCAACGTAGTGGCCGTTCAAACGAGAATGTAGCAGCCGTGAGCAGAAATGTTTCAAAAACTTCCATTCCTCATCGTTCGCAGCAATTAAACATCAAACCATCCACATTATTCAACATTTTGCATCATGATCTCCATTTAAAGGCTTATAAGATCCAGCTGACGCAAGAATTAAAACCAACTGACCATGCATTACGTCGGCAATTCGTTTCTTGGGCAATCGAAAAACAAGAAGAAAATGAGAATTTTGTTAACAAAATAATCTTCACCGACGAAGCTCATTTCCAGCTCAATGGCTACGTCAATAAACAGAATTGCCGCATTTGGGGTGAAGAGAATCCAAGGGTTATCTTAGAGCAACCAGTACATCCACAAAAAGTTATGGTTTGGTGTGGTTTGTGGTCAGGAGGAATCATCGGACAATGGAAATGCGATTACGGTCAATGGAAATCGCTGAAGGGGGATGATCCGAAGCTTTTTGTGGCGGGAAATTGATGAATTGGACGTAGAGAATATGTGGTTTCAACAGGACGGTGCCACTTGCCACACAGCAAGAGAGACAATGGATCTTTTGAAGGAAAAGTTCGAAGATCGCATTATTTCTCCTAGAGGAGGAGTGATGTGGCCACCAAGATCGTGCGATTTGACATCGTTGGATTTTTTTTTTGTGCGGTTTTGTGAAATCGAAAGTGTACAGCAATAATCCCACAACAATTCAAGAGCTTAAAAACAACATTATCGAGCAGATTTGAACCATTGAAAACAGTTTATTGAACAACGTGATTCAGAATTTTGGTAAAAGATTGGAAGCCTGCCGAAGTAGTAGAGGGGCCACTTGGCCGACATAATTTTTCATTATTAACCGGAACCTATTTGTAATAAATTAAAATAAAAATATATTTAATATTTCAAAAAAAAAGTCTTTTTTTATTAAAATTAAAATGATACCTCAATTTTGAACACACAATATAAAGTATTTATATTATTATTGTATTATTGGAAACAAAATAAAAAAAAAAAATTAATATACTTTAAAATTTTTCAAGGTTCAATTACGATATTTTAATTTAATCGGCTAGAAAAACCAAACCAAAATGATAATTTGTATAATTTAATAAATTAAAAAAAATATTAAGACATAATTTGATTGTCAAGTCACTCAGTTTAGTGTTGACAAAAAACTGTTAAATAATAATGGGTTTTTCTATTTTAAAACATTTTATTGGCATAAAAGGGATAATTTTTTTTATAAAATTATTAGCAATATTTGGTTTTCATAGTATTATTTATGATAAAAAAAAATTAAAATTTAAAGAATCAAAATTACTTTTAATATTTGTTAAATTTTTTTGCCTTATAAAATTTATATCAATTTTAATTTATATGAAGATTAATTTAAATTTTCTTTTTATATCTCCTTTTCTTTCAAATAATAATAAAACTGTATTGATTTTATTACCATTATCCTTCTTTGTGTTAAATATATTTGCAACCTTTTCAAATTATACTTTAAATATAAAATATATTAAAATATATAATATGATTTTAAAAATTGATCGAAAATTTTCCAAAAAATACAAAATATCAAAATTTTTAATTAATATTTATATAATAAAATTATTTTTCATTATTTTAATAATATTAAATTCATGTTATAATTCAATTGGACAAATGACTGTATCAAAAATGTATGGTTTTATATTGATTTTATTCGGTTTTATAGAATTAATGATTAAAATCTTAAATATTCTGTTTTATTTAAGTTTAATGTTTTTGACACAAAACATCTGTGAGCTGAAAAGACAATTTAAAAATGAATTAATTAAATTTGTGGATTTAAAAGAAGAATTATATTATGAAAGTTATAAAGTTTTTGACTTAAAAATAAAAAAACTTTTGTTTAAATTTGAAAATATTCTTTTTTTTTCCAATATAAATTATATGGTATTTTTTAAAGTTCTTAAAATCTTTAAATACTTAATGTTAGTAAATTTGTCATCTGATGTAACAAAAAGTATAATATTTACATATTATTTTTTTATTTCAATAAGAGTTTTAAAAGAATTTGATTTAATAGTAGTTTCAGTAACAATAACACCAATTCTTATATATTTTTTCGAACTATGTGTATTTATTATTGGTATTGATACTTGTATTAAAAAATTAAAATTAACAAAAACATTAATATCAAATTTTGGTTATATTTATGATCATCATTATTATCAAATAATAGACATTAAAAAATTGGTAAGTTTTATTTTAGTTAAGAAATTTTAAAAGTAAATTTTTTATCGGATAAACAAAAGAACTTTTATATTTTCTTTACCATCATAGAATATACTTTTTGAAATTATCGTTTTGTTACACATTTTGATTCACATATGATAAAATTATATTCGATAATATTACATTAATTGTTTTAATGTCAATTTCAGAAATTAAAACTAAAATGCTTAAAACAGATTGTCTCTATTATTTAGAAATTTATTTATTCTAGTCTAATATAAAGAAGTCTAGAAGACTTCTAGAAGTTCTTCTAGAAGTCTATTACTATTATTAAATAGACTTCTAGAAGTCTTCTAATCAACTTCTAGAAGTCTATTTAGAAAGACAAGATCATTTTTATTTTTCATACAATTTTCCATTACTTCTCAATTAGGTACTTTTTATACTATCTGATTTATGGCGTAGTAGTTAAGTGTCCGATCTTCCAATTGAGCTGCTTTTAATTATTATCTCGAGCAGAAAGGTTTAGTATTAACTACTGCATGTTGTAAATGTTGATGGCTTGATCAATGAGAAAAATAATAGACGAATTCATTGTTCCCATGTTATATTTCCTAATCAATTCAAAATTTCCACAACCCATTTCCTATTCTTTGCTATTTTGTTTTTTTTATGCTGGAGGAAGATAGAGGAAAGTTGGTAGGTAAATTGGAGACGAATACGGACAAGTTTTTTTTGGAAAGTTGCAAATTTTATAATGGACCATTTTTATCCAAGGGAAAGACTTTGGATTGAAGCGTGTTCTACAGTTTAGCAATTCTTATAATAAATAAGTTTCCAGATCCATTTTTAAATCACCTAGGAACTCCCACCATGTAGATATGAGCACTTAAGCACTTGCCCCCCTTGTATTGAGTTGAAATTGTTTCAAGAAAAGCATTATTGATTTAAATTGAATTGAAAAAGTTTCATTACCTACAACATATTTATAAAAGAGAGATTAAGCTCCAACATTACGACGTGATTTTAGAGTTGTAAAAGTTTCCTGAACAACAGGATCGTTAGGATCAGTAAGGCTCGGGACAGGTATTTCAAAAGCCTTTTGTTGACCAAAATTTCCATTATTTTGGAAAGAAAAGTTGTCAATTGGTCGGTAGTTTAAAGGGCAGTAGTTCTAACCCTACTCGCTGGTTAATATATTCTAATAGCAGTTTAGGATTTCATCTCATTCTATTAGGGGGAATTAGATTTTCTCATGGCTAAAGGGGGAATTAGATTTTGTCATTAAGAATCTGATACTATCAGGGAGGTACTGTTGATATCTTTGGAAGATTCTCAGCTTTATTAAAGAAAAAAAAGACAACAAAATTGCTATAACTTTTTTAAATTTAAAAAACAATTTGTAAGGTTTATTACTATGTATCTACTCGATCACCAAACGCTTATTCATTTTAACTCACTCCAACTTAAACATCAGAGTTTAACATAGTCATCGTAAGATACAATTCATTTACACCCAATTACAAAAATCATATAATATAGAGATTCGATTTTAGTCTAAAGATAAAATTTATTCGGATAAATATGTATACCAATATGGTTTCCTTAAGATAATACCGTACCTTTTCGACTGATTTTTCAACCGTATTACTTATTTTTTTTTTTTTTCGAATATATTTTGTTTGTTTTCAAATATTTATATCTCAAGTTTGTAAAAAGGTACAACAACATTCACTTTTTTTTGGTTATTTACTGTTATGTAAAACTAAAATTTTTCTCTGAAGTAATTAGGTCGAATGCATAAAAGTGAGCTTAAACTCAAATCTTACTTTTTCAAACAAAATTTACACCTGAACTCGTGATTTTTGTTTGAAAATGTGAGATTTCAGTTCAAGCTTATTTTTATGCATTCGCCCCGGGTGTGCGTCAATTTATGAAAAACAAAATGTCAAATTAAAAATGTTAAAAAAAAATATGTTGAAAAAAATTTCGAATAGGGAAAAATGTCGAAAAAAAAAAATGTTGAAAAAAAAATGCGGAAATAAAAATATGCTCGTATGCAGATTTAAGATAATTTTTTTTTAATTTTATTTATCCATCCTAACAGGGTTACATATACATATATATATAAATATTCTGGAAAAGGCGTATAACACTGCTTTTTAGTCTAACTCTTAAATCCCTCATATTATTCAGAATCTCACATACACATATTATATAAATATTCTGAAAAAAACGTATAACCCTGATTTTTAATCCAACTGTAAAATTCCAACTAATTCAGAATCTTTTATTTTCAAGGAAAATATTTAGTTTTTAATGAAACATCAAAATTGCTATGAAAATATGCTTAAAATCGTAAAAAGACGACTGGAAATTATAGAAAAATAGATTTGATAATTTCAAAATCCATTTTCAGACGACAAAATTTAGGTATGAGTTTCGGTCTTTGTTTTTAGTATTAGAAATATCGTTGTCTACACAAAAATACCACTTCTGGTTAATATTCTTATTTTCAAGGAATATATTTCAGTAATTTCAAAAATTATTTTCAAACGATGAAATTTATTTATGAGTTTTGGTCTGCATTTTTATTATTTCACTTAATTATTTAGAGTTAACTATACTGGAAAAATCTAACTCTTAATTATTCACAATATCTTTATACAAAAAAATTCAAAAAAATGCAAAAACAGTCACAAACATTTCCTTTTACTTACTGTCCTGTTTAGTATCAAACTTTATGAACAATATGCATATAAGTACATACATAGGTAAATAATATACAAATTTATACATACTAGTATTTGCCCGCTGCTCAAAAGTCGAGCAAATTTAGATTAAAATACAGTTAAATAGTGTAAATTTTGTCCGTTTTCGAAAATTAAAAGTTGTTGTCTGAGTTCGTGATGTATAAGCAAGGAATCGTTCTGTTTGATTTATAGATTGGGTGTTATAGGCGGACTACAAATTTAGCAAACCGCAAATTATTATTAGCAAAACGGTTTAACTTATAAAGTAAATAAGTATTTTAAAGAAAATTATAAAAAAAAAGTAAAGTTGTTGTAAAGAACTGTTAAATTATTAAAAAGAAGTCCTTAAAATTGGACAACATATTATACCAGGTATACATATATTAATAAGAGAGAACATATAAAATATTTTACAATTACAATTACTTTTTTTAATTACATATTATTTTAAAATTTTCGTGTAGACAACTGACGACCCACGCTTCCAGTTCCAGTACGGAAAAAATAAATAATTTTTATTGCATTAAAAAAACGTTAAAATTTTATTATTATTAAAATTTTTTGAAATTCATAAATTCATATTTATATAATATGCATTATTAATTCTCATAAATAAATTTATTATAAAATAAACTCAAAAATTTATTATTATAATACCTATATGGGCATTTACATATTAGTTCTTAACTGAAACTCATAAAATTTGCATTTAATATAAGACCTATTATTTTAAAAATGTTTCAATTCTAAAACTCTCAAATGTGCACCCCATACATAGCAAAAATTTATCCATTATACAGTAAACAGTAATACATATATGTACTTATTTTTTAACATTTTTAAAATTCACACTCGATCCAGTCAAAAAGAAATCGATTTTACGAAACTTACTAAAATGTAATAGCAACCTTTTTCAACATCTTTGATATTTTAAATTCCAAATCTTTCAAATGAGAGAAGCTGTTGAACAATTTAAAAAAAGTTCACTACTTGACTGGCACTGACCACAGGCTGTAGTCCACAGCACAATATACAACATACATAAGCAAAATCCTATAAAACAAAAACAATAATCATTTACTTTTAATTTAAGGAACAAACATTTTTTACTGTCTCTTAAAATTTTCATATTGTTATTGTTAATATTGCTATGTCTCACGTCATGTCTGTTATCTGGTTGTACTCTGTAAATCAGTACTTGGTTAGTACTGTACTGTGCCACTCTTTCAATGACAAAATAATATAGTTAATACGAACCGAGACTCACATCAATTATCAGGCCATGAAGTGCAGAGAGTAAAAGCTTAATAAGGGGCCAGCTTTTAACAAATTTACACACAGTCTTATGGAAAAAATAGGGGGCCGACTATAAATCTTGAAATAACACAAAAACCATTTACTTTATTCAATTTTGTCCAAAGAGAAAATTAAAGTCACATCTTTTTTACATAATTCATTAAAAAAAAATATTTTGAAATATAATATTTTCATTCATAAATATGTATTTAAAAAATTGTCATCCCTTAAATTTTTTATTTTAAAAGCTTCTAAAGATAAATTGCCTAAATATCGTAATAGTATACGTCTATACTACTTTCATACTTTAAAATTTTATACACGCTTATATGGCTATAATCGAGACTCACATCAATTATGAAATTATTCATACGCGCGATACGTGAGAATCGATTGCAATTCTCTCACAACTACATTCAAGTGTTTTCAGTTCTTGACCTGTTTATTTAGGTCTTGTACGAACAATAAATTATACATACCATAAATCATACTCATGGGCCTTGGCCATAAATGCATAACTGCATACCATACTACATACATTTTTAAGACAAAATAACATATTTTAAATTTTTTGAATATATGTAGATGTCATGTACATAGTGCATGCATATATAAATATACATTTCTTTCTCTTTTTCTTAACATAAAAATAATATTAATTAGTATTTACTATTTAGTACTTATTTAAATTATAAGCTCTAAATTCTACTCTCATAATATTATTGATATTATTTCTGTACGTTAAAATTTTTATTGTTGTTTTTACAAATTACATAATATGTAACCTACGTATATGTATATCATCCTACTAACAGAAACAATTATTTTTCTTAAACTTAAAAATTTATATTTATTAATTGAACGTAAATATAATATGCATGCATATAGGTATAAACAAATTCACAATTTACACATTCACACATTCACAATTACACATTCACAATTTAAAAAAATGTTTTAAATTTATTGTTGTTGATTTAAAAATGAAATTTAAGCTTAAAGCAGAAAGCGCATACTTACATAATATGTATGTATATGTATATTATGAGATTATGTTATGTAATCATGTTATGTGGTTACATTCGAAGTAGTAAAGAAGTAGAAAATACCGTTTTTTTTTTATTCTTATTATACATGCATACACACAGTCATATAATATATATGTAAATCAAAATAGAATACAGTTTTTTGAAGAATTTTATTTTCTGATTTTTTTTTTTTATAAAAATTAGATTGTCAAATTTTATGAATGGGTACCCAAACGCCCCACAGTAAACGTTTTATGTTTAAATAAAGTCTCTTACATACTTATATGCATTTGGTGGTTAAAAAAAATAAAAAGTGTTTATTTCTATAGGTACAAAAAATTAAATTCGTAAATGATAATTTTGATTTAAAACACTCCCCAAAAATTTAAGCGACCAAATTTACAAAATATAAAACACACTAACGTAATATACAACATATATATGTATGTATTATGTAAAGAGCTTCCGAAACTTTTCATTTACGTAATTATCAAAAACAATACATAAAATTCCAATAAAAACGAGGAAGAATACAGTTGACTTTGTCAACTCTTAGATACCCGTACGAACCGTTAGTATGTTCACAGCCTGTCACTCTGCTTACAATATTATTTTTTTAATATTTTAGTATTTTAAAATAATTTGGGTGAATTTTATAATTTCTAGAACTATGGGTTGTACATATATTCAAACTATATGTTTATATGTACATTCTTCAAAAGCAGATTCTAACCTTCCACATAACGATTATCAATCCAAAACTTTTTCAAATATTCTATAGTACCATTTAATACTAAGCGGTAAATGTATATTAAATTTACTAAGTACAAAACAGTAAATATAATTTTAAATATTATATTATATTATATTTAAATATTCCATTGACAGAATAATTTCTTATAAGTACAATAAAATACATATGTGTATGTAAATACGGCGCTATATAATATACATCTATACTCTTATCATTCATTCACTAGTGACACATACGATATGTAAATAAACATTATATTATATAAGTATGTATGTATATCAATATCATATAAATAAAAATTCTTCAAGCAACCGTTATGTTGTATATTTATTTACATTTTTTTGTACTACGCATTATATCCTCAACAATTTCAAATTATCGAGTAAAACAAAATGGAAAAAATTCGTTTTAAAGAAATTTGTTAGAAAATTTGAAAAAATCAAGTAACACTTTCGTCAATTATAAAGTAACCCTATATTATTAAAAAAAGTTGTTAACAGAAATAAAAATATAATGTTGGAACTTTAATTTTTGTGTATTACTTCAAAAAAATTTTAACAGGTGTTCAAGTTACAGGGGTTTAAAAATAGGAAATTTTCAGTTTTTGACCCCTTACAGCTCCTAAACGGAGGGTGATACAAAAAAAATTTCTGAAATGACTCATACTAATTTTTAAAGATCTAACTTCTGTCAAAATTTCAAGTTTCCAACTTTAACCGTTTAGAAGATGGAAGGGTTAAAGGATTTTGCAAAATTTGAGTTTCGCATAACGGTAAATTAAGACACCGTATGCCAAAAATATATATTTATTGTATATACACTTTTAAAGCTAATGAAAGTAGTAATCGTTTGGCGTTTTCAAAATGAAGATATACCTTATACAACTTGTGCTATAACAATTTAAATATAGAGCTTTTTTGAACCTTTGGGGAGCTGTAGCTCCGTAACGGGTGGGGCTACAAAAAAAAGTTATTAAAAATAAAATTAATATTTTTATAAGATCTATCAGTAGTTAAAATTTCATAGCTCTATTGCAAAAAAAATGTGGAGATCTAAAAGTTAGGTGTTTGAGAGCTACCCTAAGGCTTGCTCCAAACTCAACCAAAAAAAATAGGGAACCTACAAATTACTCCAAAAATATTTTGTGTAAATTTCAAGATTCTAGCTTTCTTAGTTTTTGAGTTAGCGTGCTGACGGACGGACGGACGGACGGACGGACGGACATGGCTCAAAAGTCTTAGAATTTTTTTCTGATCCGATCCATACCTTTGAAGGTATATCTAGCTCGCTTATTTCGAGGTGTTACAAACGGAGGAGTAATTTTATTATACCCGATCCTATCGTACGGGTATAAAAACATAAATTGGAGAGAACGAAAGCTCAATTTACCCCACTATTTACATTGGCTCTTATGAGAAAAGTAAAAGCTAAATAGTGGGGTAACTTTAATCTTTAATAACTTCTAAAATAGACATTTTTTTGAAAAACTTTCTAAGTAAACCATAAAATTCATAATTTTTTAAACTATCTGAATACAAAAAAAAATTTAATTTATAATTTTTTTATTTATAAAAACGTTGATAAAAAAAAGTCTACCCGAATTTTGTTAAATTTTTTCATTTTTTTCCTAAAGCTTAAAGCTCTTTAAAGAGAGCAATAATTTGGTACAGTAATAGCAAAAAAAAGTGAGCAAATTAAATTAATTTGAAAAATTGATATGGTATTTATTTCGTGTGCATATAGTAGATCTGTATATGAAAAATATGTATTTAAGTTTATGTATTTAAGGACTGAGATGCAGCAGTTAAATAATGATCATCATTTTCATCATTTTTATGATCTGGTGTTATATGTAAACTTAAAGATAATTTTCGAAGATACCTAATAGAGGAAGAAAAAGAAATTTACTAAGAACTGAATATGTAGATTTAGAATGGGCATAGATTAAAAATGACATTATTATTGTATTATAACTATACCTTTTCACCAAGTTGTTTCTCAATTCTCATTTCTAAACAGTAATAATTCTCATTTTCTAAACAGTATAACACAATATAAGATTTATTTTTAAATAAAAGCCAGCCATTTAAATCAATTTTATCTTCAATTTTAGTTACTAAATTATTAAAATTAAAAATACATTTTCATCAACTAATTTTAAATCCGAAATATTAGGGAAAATGCTTGGAATCGCATTAGGTAATAAATTTGGTCTGTTAGAATTCTGACTACGAAAACTGGATTGAACAGACAGCACTACTTTCTGTTGGATTCCAATTTATTCGTGGAATTGCTAATATCCATTTTTTTCTTAAAATTTTTTCCTTGGGAAATCGAAAAGTTGAAACTGTATAAATTTTATTTTTCGTTTTACATTTATAATTCGATTTACACCCAGGGACACAACAAGTACGAACCATAATTAAAAAGCAATAAAAAAATTAAATTAAAAAATATAAATATTGCACTATTCCTAATGCACTTTATTTTTTTTTATAGTGTGTATCGAAAAAATAAAATTGCTTATCAAAAATTTCAAGTTCTTTTTTTTTCCAATACTTGTAATGATACTAAAAAAAATTGATAGAAAGTTAATTTTTTCACCAGTATTTAGGAAAAACTCTAAATATTTTTTTAATATATAATTTATATATTTTCATTAAAATTATATATATTAAAACTCGATATAAAATTAAATTTTGTCACCTGCTTTATGCCACTTTTTTTTAGAAAGCTTTTAAAAAATTGACAGATAGCAAAGAAAAAATTTTTTTTTTTTTGTTATTTAAACATTTCAAAATGGCTGGAGTCAAGAAATGCTAGAAAAAGTTGAAAAATATATTTTGAGAAAAATATAGTTAAAAATTCGAGTTGAACATTTATATTTTTATAATTAAGCGAAATAATAAAAATATTGTTTGTTTTGTTTTATACTTGACTTTTATTTATTTATTTATTTTTATATATAACATTATTTTGTTTTACATTAGATTTTTATTTATTTATTTATTTTTATATATAACAAAACAATTTCTTTTTATTTATTCAACTTTTTATATAACAAAACAACTTCTGATCGAACCAACGTCCAGTAGCAGAATCAATGCATTTTTATATTAGAATATTTACATTCTTAATAAGTCACGTTGCAATGCAACGTGCTGAGAAAATTATTATTGAAGTTTGGAATGTACAGTTATTTTAAGATAGGATCATGTTACAAGTTACAATAATATGTTGACGCGCGCAAAAGTAAGTTTGCGCGTGTGAAAGAAAATAAAAATATATTCAAAACATTGTTTTATTACAGGGTGACATAACTTCCCCACCCTTTGACGGAGGCTCCGACGAAGTTATCTTGATTGTTTTGTTTTTATAACAATTTTTTAACTTTACAATTTGAATTAATAGTACAATTATAATTATTACTATTATTATTTTAGTTACATAATTTACAATATTTCCAATTTTATTAGTATACAAGATTTCTTTAATTTGTTCTCTGTTATTTTTAATGTTTTTTACATGCAGTTCTTCAAAGTTTAACAATTCATTATTATTGACATTTCTTTTTATAATTACATTTAAAGTAGGTAAAATTATATGGTCTTTTATTTCGATTTCAAAATTTTTATATGTTAAATTATTAATTCTAATTTGACATTTTTCGAATCTTATTAAATTAGTACCTTCAATGAAGGTTTCAAAATTATTACAATTATGGAATATCTGTGTTCTTTTAATATTTTTTATAATTATAAGACCATTTTTAATTTCTGTAATAGATTGTTCGAAAAAATTTTTAAACATACAATTAGCTTCCTTATTATTAAAAATATTATATGTACAGTTATCTTTTATATCTTTTAAGTTTTTCTTTAGATTTTGAATTACATTTGAGTGATAAATATTTTTATTTTCATCAATCAGAATTTCCTTTTCTCCTATATATAAAATTTTATTGTCTTTAGTAGGTAAAGGTTCTATTAAGATTTTAGAATAGAGTTTATTAGTAAAATTTGGTATTAATAGAATTATGACTATTTCGTTTCCGAATGTTATTATATTAATTTTGATATTTGTCAGAATGTCCAAGTTTTGTATTATGTTAAATTCTTCGTCTGTTAGTATATTTTTTGATAGTATTCCTAATCTGCTCATTAGTAGTGTCTGTTCAATATCGTCAATGTGATTTCTGAGTAAGGTAATGTCGTAATTAATTTGATACATGCACTCCATAAGTGCCATTTGGTGTTCCATTTTAGATATTTTATTGTTGAGTTCATTAGTTAAATTTGTTACGAATTTTCTTATTGTGTGTTGTTGATTCTTGATATGTTCTGTAATGTTGTAAGTTTGTTCAATTAGGTCAGAGTTTATTTTAACTTGTTTATTGTTTTCTGTTATTAACATTTTGTTGTTATCTGTTAAAGCTTGCAGTTTGTTACGTATTTGAATTTCATCGTCGCTGTCCATCGTGCCTGTTATGTACTTTAGCACTTTTCCTATTCCGTTTACAAGTCCTCTTTTGTTTCTTTTGTGAGGAATAATGTTTTTTATTTTAGAGACTAGTGATTTGTAGTTGTGAGTTATTGTATTAAATATTGGTCCGTTCGAACTCAGTTCAGTTGAAAATGGTTGTATGTTGGTCCATATGTCTTGAAGGGATTCTTCGTACTTTGTAATGTTGATTATGTGTAGGATTTTGTTATAGTTGGTTATAAGTTTTACTTCTCCTAGTTTTAAGTTAATATGTCCGTTTTTATTATTGTTCAAGTCTTGAATATCTATTATCTGAGATGTTGATAGATTGACAAATTCGAAGAGAATGTAGAGACTTAGTATGCTGTACTTTTTCATGGTGGAAAGGTCCTAAAAAGAGATTTGTTTTTTTTTTTTTTAAAAAAGGAAATATTAGTAAATAGTAATTTATAGTTATTTTGTAGGATTTTATAAATTGTTATTCTGTCTTGAATGACCTGAGATAAGATTTTTCATTTTACTTCTATGTTTTGTTAAGTTTCCTTTGGTGTTTACTTTAAGTCTGATATGTAATGGGTTTTGGAACTTTTTTCGTTTTCTAACGTGGGCTTTATAATATTTATGGCCAGTGTCTTTGTCGACTACGTGTTCTTCATCAGTTAATTCGGTGTCTATTTTTCGGAATTTTGAATGATTTTTTCCTCCCCTTATTTCTTTAATGTAGTTGATTCCTGCTTCTAAAGATATGTCGACTTTGTTTTCGTTTGCTTTTTCAATAACGCGGTTTTTCTTTTCTAATATTTTGTTGTAGATTTGTTCGTATTCGCTTTCTGTTATTTTACCTTGAATGAAATCTATTGGTTTCTTGTTTGTTGAGGAGTGTATCGTATTGTTGTAATACCCGTTTATTAAAATCATTTGCTCTTCGATTGGTAGATTTTTCTTTGTATGTTTTAATAGTCTGAGGTGCTCGTTGATGGTGTTATGCAAGCGCTCTATGTCTGCGTTACTGTTGTGATTTGAATTGGAAGTGTAGTGGATTGTGATATTATTTTCTTCCAAAAATTTTCTCATTAAATGGGATTTCATTCCTAATTCGTTATCAGTAACTATTTTCGCTATGTTACCGTATGTGCTAATATACTTTGCAATTGCTCTTCTGAATTCTGCCTCACTTCTATTTTGTACTTTAGTAAACATGGCGATTTTACTGAATTTATCGATCATAGTGACAAATAATGACTTGTTTATGGAATAGAATATGTCCATATGGATTATTTGGTTAGGTTTATTCGGAGTTTCGGATATTTTTAACGGAATCTGTGGGGGTTTTCTTTCATATTTTTCTAGAATGCACACTTCGCAGTTATTTATAAATTCTGATATCTTAAGTTTTAAATTTGGGTGATAGAATTCGTTTTTCATTTCTTCGTTAATTTCGTTAATGCCACGGTGATTGTTTTCCAAGTGCTTTGTTTGAATGAGATTTTCTAGTTCTTCGTCATTGGTACTATTTTTCAGTAATTTTTTACTCCTAATAATTTTGTAATTTATAAAATGTTCGCGAAGGATAGGATTTATTTTATCAAATATTTCGTCGTTTACATATATGGCGTTAGTTCGTTTTGGGTCAAAATGATTCTTGATAATCATTTTTAATGTGATATCGTCTAAGACTTTTATGGATATTGTTTTAAGGGTTTTGTTAAATATATTTCGTGTTTTGATTTGCAAAGAGCCCGAATTAATTTTGTTTATTATAATTTGATTTTTGTATAAATTTAAAGGCGTAACTGTTTCTATAATATTAGTTTGGAATGGGATATTTTCGTTTTGGTTTATGTCTATTCTACTTAGGAAATCAGCTACCTTATTTTCACAACCTTTTTTGTATGATATGTCATAGTCATATTCTTGAATTTGCAATTTCCATCTTATTAATTTGCTGTTTGGTTCTTTAAGACTGTGTAACCAAACTAAGGGCTTGTGATCTGTGAAGAGTTTAATTTTTCTACCGAAAACATATGGTCTGAATTGTTTAAGTGACCATACAATACTGAGAAGCTCTTTCTCGATTGTTGAATAATTAATTTCGTGCTCATTTAGTGTGCGAGACACGTATGAGATTGGTTTTCCTTCTTGAGATAGTACGCCACCTATGGCATAATGACTCGCATCTGTGGTTATTTCGAAATTTTTTTCAAAATCGGGGTAGATAAGAATTGGTGCTGATATTAATTTCTTCTTTAGATCGTTGAAACTTTGGATGTATTTGTGGTTATTTATGTCTACTTTAGAATTTTTCTTTAAGAATAGAGTCATGGGTTTTGCTATCTCTGCGAAATTTTTTATGAATTTCCTATAGTATCCTGCGATACCTAGGAATCTTTTTATTTCCCTTGGAGTTTTTGGAATTTGGTAGTTTTTAATTACCTCTATTTTCTTTTGGTTGGGATGTATTCCGTGTTCATTGATAACGTGTCCTAAAAATTCGACTTCTTTTCTTAGAAAGTCGCATTTGTCTAGTTGTACTCGAAGTCGAGCTGATTTTATTTTTGTGAAAATTTTTTTTAAGTTTTTTATGTGTTCTTCTAAACCGTTTGAGAACACTACAATGTCGTCCATGTACGTTAGACATTCTTTGCCTATATTTTCCCTCAATATATTGTCCATCAGGCGTTGAAAGGTACTAGCCCAAGGAACATTTTGTCTTATAAATGGGTCTTATAAGAATCTTTAACTCTTAGAAGGATCTTATAACACCCTTTTTCAAGATTGATCCTTATTATAAACTTATAACATACTTCCATAAGAGGCGTAGTTTAAAAAAAATATTTTCTTTCTTATAACTAATTTTTTCATCTTGAGCAACTCTGTTGTAAGTGCTATTCTTATAAAAGTCTTATTTTACCCTTATTAACTTTTTTAGTAAAGTTTTCTTAACCAAGAGTAATATACTCTTACAAAACTCTTAAATTCATTCTTATAAGAGCTATATAGGACCTTCTCTGGAGAAAGTGTACTGTAAGATTTAGATAAAATTGTAATTCTTGTTCAAGAAGACTATAAGATAAATTATGTTTTGAAGCCTTATATTAGTCTGTTACAAGTATCTTATAAGTGCGAAACTTAAAATAAATTTATAAGTCACAATTAATAATTAATTTTTAAGAGTAATAAGAGTAAGTATAGTAAATTGAAAATAGCTTTTCATCAGTGGAACAAAATAAAACAAAGTGAATCTTTCAGCAGAAATCGTAAGGAAATTTATTTACAAATCAGTAATATTTTTCTTGAGAAAAAGAATCGATTGGAAATATTATTAAGATATCGTAATGAAGGAATATAATTGAATGATTGAATATCTCGTTAAATATAAATATTGATGGCTTTAAATGATTATCTTCATAAGAGCTAAAAACTGGAATTAATAATGAAGTATATTTAAATGGCCATTTATGCTTTCTAAAAGTTGGGGCTTTTATATGCGATTCGTCTGCAAGAGCGTTTATTAGGGGTATGATAAAAATTCAACCGCAATAATTTGGTGCCCAATATATTCTTTATTTTTGAAAGGTACCTACCGCAAATTATAATTACAATTATAAGCCAGAATGGATGTCTTAAATGTACAACAGTAGGCGAATATTCTTATTTATCACGCACAAACGTTTTTCCCCGAGCTGGATGTCCAAAAAGAACTGATGTTCATTTTCGTGCTAAGGTATTTTATATGTATCTTTTTTTACCAGTAATTTAGAATTAAATTATCAATTTGAATTAATTAATTATGTGATATTTATTACTCAAATTTTCCCAGATTTCTGAACTTCACCACAAATAGACATTGCCATTAGAACACCTATCTATTAATATGGTAGAAGACTTTCCTGTTAGTTATTCTTTACATTTGATATACCTATCTTGGTACCTATTACGTAAAATAGAAAATGAATTACATGTTGAATAATCATAGATGCTTATTTTGATGGAGAGACGGAACTTTTAATAAGCGAGCCAAATGACATACAAAATATTTCTGTATTCTTTTCTAAATGTCAATTACTACAATTACTTTCTAAATATCAATGATAGCAATTACATATAATAAAACAACGACTGTATTTATACCACTAGTGCATAGCTTGATAAATAAAATTTTAAATATTTAATATAATAAATTAATTTAATTCCTTTATAGAAGAATGAAAATATGTTGTTTTCTAAACAAATAACTTTTCTTTAATCATTTAATTGTATGTCATTTCTTACTATCTTATCGAAATAAAATATAAGTACATATTAATATAAGTAATTCATCATTATACCCATATGAACTATGTTCAAGGGTGTAATAAATTTGCCATTACGTTTGTGACACCTTAAAGGAGTCGAGCTAGATATAGTGTCAAAGGTATGGATCGGCTCAGAATCGAATTCTGAGTCGATTAAGCCATGTACGTCCGTCCGTCCGCACGATAACTCAAAAAATAAAGGAGCTAGGGGGCTGAAATTTTTTTTACGTCACTTTTGCAAAATTGTTAGTTTTGCTATTTAAATCCAACATTTTCGGTCGGCGGGTTCGAGTAGCTGCCATACAACTTCTATCTTTATATAGAAATAACTCAGTATCTATTCAAGCTACGTTTCTGAAATTTTGCAAATGATGATCAAGTTTTATGGCAACAACTTCTATAAAATTTGGTTGTGCTGGTGCAGCGGGTTCGGGTAGCTGCCATACAACTTCTCCGTTTAAATGAGAATAACTCAGTGTTTATTGAAGCTAGGAATCTGAAATTTAGTAAAGAGGTGTCGAGTTACATGCCAACAACTTTTGTAAAATTTGGTTGGTCTAGAGCAGCCGGTTCAGACTTCTTGCACCTCTTGGAACCTAATGAAGCTAGGCGCCTGAAATTTTGCAAATGATGATCAAGTTTTATGGCAACAACTTTTGTAAAATTTGGTTGTGGTGGTGCGGCGGGTTCGGGTAGCTGCCATACAACTTATCCCGTTAAATGAGAATAACTCAGTGTTTATTGAAGCTAGGAATCTGAAATTTAGTAAAGAAGTGTCGAGTTATATGCCAACAACTTTTGTAAAATTTGTTTGGCCTAGAACAGCCGGTTCAGACTTCTTGCACCTCTTGGAAGTTAATAAAGCTAGGCGTCTGAAATCTTGCAAATGATGATCAAGTTTTATGGCAACAACTTCTACAAAATTTGGTTGTGCTGGTGCAACGGGTTCGGGTAGCTGCCATACAAAATCTCTTTTTAAATGAAAAGAACTCAGTGTCCGTCCGCACGATAACTCAAAAAATAGAGGAGCTAGGAGGCTGAAAATTTTTTTACGTCACTTTTGTAAAATTGTTAGTTTTGCTATTTAACTCCAGCATTTTCTGTCCCCGGGTTCGAGTAGCTGCCATACAACGTCTTTCTTTAAATAGAAATAACCCAGTGTCTGTTCAATCTAGGTATCTGAAATTTTGCTAATGATGATCAAGTTTTATGGCAACAACTTCTGCAAAATTTGGTTGTGGTGGTGTGACGGGTTCGGGTAGCTGCCATACAAAATCTCTTTTTAAATGAAAGAACTCAGTGTCCGTCCGCACGATAACTCAAAAAATAAAGGAGCTAGGAGGCTGAAAATTTTTTTACGTTACTTTTGTAAAATTGTTAGTTTTGCTATTTAACTCCAGCATTTTCGGCCGCCGGGTTCGAGTATCTGCCATACAACGTCTTTCTTTAAATGGAAATAACCCAGTGTCTGTTCAATCTAGGTATCTGAAATTTTGCAAATGATGATCGAGTTTTATGGCAACAACTTCTGTAAAATTTTGTTGTGATGATATGACAGGTTCGGATAGTTGCCATACAACTTCTCTTTTTAAATGAAAATAACTCAGTGTCTATTGAAGCTAGCTATCTGAAATTTAGTGAAAAAGTGTCGAGTTGCATGCCAAAAACTTTTGTAAAATTTGAATGGTCTAAAGCAGCCGGTTCAGGCTTTTTGCATTTCTTGGAACTTAATGAAGCTAGGCGCAATAGATTCGGGTAGCTATCATACAACTCCACAATTTACATAAATATATCTCTGTAGTTCGGTACTAAAACTCTGAATGTTTTTAAAAGATGATCAAGTTTTATAGAAACAGG
Source organism: Poecilobothrus nobilitatus (assembly GCA_947095535.1). Classification (NCBI taxonomy): domain Eukaryota; kingdom Metazoa; phylum Arthropoda; class Insecta; order Diptera; family Dolichopodidae; genus Poecilobothrus; species Poecilobothrus nobilitatus. The sequence continues at coordinate 168,474,004 of OX352773.1, forward strand.
ATATATTACGTTCATACGGGTATCCCAGAGTTGACACAGTCTACTCTACTGCACTCTTCCTCGTTTTTATTATTTTTAGTCATAGGAACATTTTAAACAGTATTCAATCGTAACAATAAAATAAGAAAACAATTTAACAAAATAAAATAAGAATCACAGCAATCTTATCTTATATAGAATGAAATAAGAATACAGTAAGCCAAATTCTTACTATGATTTTTACAAGAGTGAAATAAGATTGTAGTAAGGCAAATTCTTACTAACACTTTTATAAGAGTGAAATAAAAATGCAGTAAGTCAAATTCTTAGTAAAACTTGTATAGAAGTGAATTAAGAATGCTGTAAGACAAATTGCCTTATTGTAAACTTATGTATATATTACAAAGCAGTGCCGGACAAATATAAAAATTTCACAATTGATTCTACTATGGCACCGTTTCTTGTAATATTAATTGATTGAGTTTTAAGGCTATTTCTTCATTTTTGTTAATTTATTTATTTTATGTGTAGAAAAAAGTCTGGCATTCATTCCGTTATCCCTTTTTCTTATACTTTTGTTATATCTTTATATTATAGATCGTATTACTGTTATATGATATTATATTCGTACAGTATGATATTATTTCGTACGGATATCTCAGAATTGACACGGTCACGATGTACTATAAATAATATCTGCAATTAATTCTCGTAGTATACTTAAAGATTAGGAAGAAAATTAGATTTTTGTGAGCCAATATAGGTACATATATGTAAATGGCAAATGTCATAATTTAACAAATTATGAACTTATAGAAAATATTATTAGTAGTCTAATAATATATAAATTCATAATTGTCAAAATTGTTCTTTAAAATTAAAGTGTTCGCAACACTCATACCATTTTTGGCGAAATATAAGCCTATTATTTCCTCCTAATTTTTTTTTTTTTAGCCATAAAAATTCCTTTCCACATAAAATTCTTTTACACTTTATATATCAAATATCTATACTTATAAATTATGTAGAACTAAATGTATATTGTTTTAATAGATAAGCAAAAAATAAAAAGAAAATATCATTCATGAATCATCATAATATTCACTGAAAATATTATTATGTATAATATTGTTATTGAAGATTTTTAAAAATAAAAAAAAACATTTTTGATTCTAACTTTCTAAGTCCTACATGTTTGTGCATATAAAAATAATTATCTATAGATAAAAATAAATATATACTACCTATTATAATAGCTAAATTGATGTATGTATAGGTACGAAATTATTTTTTTAATAATGCAAGAATCTTCTTATTTCATTTAAGTTCGTTTTACCTTCTTAAATGGCTAAAGGTTTATCTCAGCCTGCTCTGACAATTTTTATAAAACACTTCTTACTATCTACTTACAACAATCTTAGAGATATTACAACATAGTCGCCATATTTTCTGGATTTTTAATATCGATAATAAGCAGCCATTTTGGGATATAAAATTTTATGAAATTTTTTTTTTTTAAATTGGGTCGTATTTAAAAAAATTAGTAAAGAATTTTAAGAAGACTTCTGGTTTTTAAACTTTTTTATCATTTTAAATGAACTCTTATTACAGAAAATGAGAAATTCTTAAATCTTAATAGTTTTAAAAATTAAACACTATGTTTTGTTTTGAAGTTTTTCGAAGGCCCATTAAAAAATACAAGGCAATTTTTAATGTTAACCGAAATATTTAATCTCGCATTAAAATTTTATGTTAATTAGTCATTTATTTTTTAATTTCTTATTAGCTTTATTATTATATTTTGTTATAATTATTAATATATGTACTTAATTCTCTACTTGTATACATAAATAAAATAAAAACAACACTACATTTAGTTCATCATATAGTTTATCTCTTTCCTGCCTTAAAATTATTTTCAAGAGAATTTTAAAATATAAGAAGAAGAAATAATTCATTCATTTCACTCTTGGACAAGGATCTTGTAAGAAGAAGATGAAAGAGTTTTATAGTACTCTTGTGAAAGACGCCTCTAAGATTTTTTTTTTTCACTCTTGGGCAAGATTCTTATAAGACTATATATATAACGTTCTTATATTAGTCTTATTTACAACTCATATCATACTTATATCACTTTTATATGACCAAAACCTTCGCCAGAAGAGTAAAATAAGTGTCTAATAAGAAAATATTCTACTCTTATATCATACTTATAAATTTCAAAATTGTTAGTTGGGAGGGGCATTTTTCAGCCCAAAAGGCATTCTACTAAATTCGTAGTGTCCGTTGTCAACAGAGAATGCAGTCTTTTGTATATCTTCCGGTTCCATTTCTATTTGATGGAATCCGGATTTTAAATCTATTACAGAGAAATACGTACTTTTCCCTAATTTGTCCAATATTTCTTCAATATTAGGGATTGGATAAGAGTCGTCAATTGTCTTTTCATTAAGTTTACGGTAGTCTATGACAAGACGGTATTTCCGCTCGCCAGAGGAATCTAATTTTTTGGGAATAACCCAAACTGGGCTGTTGTACGGACTATTGCTATGTTGGATAATTCCATTTTCCAACATTTCCTGAATTTGCTTTTGTATCTCTATTTTGTGGATATATGGGTATCTGTAAATTTTGCTTTTTATTGGTATGTTGTCTATAGTATTAATTTTGTGTCTGATTTTGTTGGTAACTGAGAGAGGTATTTGTTCAGAAAATATTTCATTAAATTCAGATATAAGATGATTTAATTGAAGTTTTTCTTCTTTATTTAAGTGGTCGGTTTTAATTTTTTCTGGAATAATTTTACTGTCTTTGTACGTTAAGTATTCGTTTGTTTCGTAATTATTGAAATCTAAGATTTCGTCTATTTCTGCGGACGGGAATGGTTCGTTGAAATTGAACATTTTAGGTTGGTCACATACGTTAAGTATTTTGGCTCTTGCTTGAAAGTCGTTTACTTCATAAATACCTTCTAGAATTCGAACGTCGGCATTTAAATTAGTTTCTTCTATCAGTGCGTCACCTTTTTGTTGTTTGACAGGGATTTTATAATAATATTCCCCAGGTTCGATTTGGTATATGGTATTTTCTGGTTGGTGACTAAAGTATAATTTTATTGGAGTGTCGTTCATCATGAGAATTTTATTTTTGTAGTCGATAACAGCGTTACCTTGCATTAGTATATCATTACCTATAAGGCCATGGTATTTTTCATGAAAATCATGAACCAAAAATACAAATTTTTCATTATTGTTTGGTTTGAATTCCTCAAAAATATTTATACTTATTGCTTGATTTATTAAGACATCTTTTTTCAATGCTCTCAAAATTTTTGAATTTTTTAGTTGTATTCTAGGTATTTCCTTGAAAATGTCTGGTCGGATTATTGAGCTTGAAGCGCCACTGTCGATTAGAAAATTGTATTCCTTTATTTTTATGTAGGTGAGTCGGTTTGGCCAGCCCCCGAAAATTTCCTATATCGATGGTTTGCTGATTATTAACATCCATGGGTTCTACTTGCGAATTGTAATTGTTTTGGTAGTTGGGGTTGTAGTGAGAATTTCTGTTCTGGTTTGGTTGCCAATTATTGTAAAATGGTCGTTGATTATTTATATGATTGTACACACCAGGTGGGCTTCTGTTATTATTATGAAGAATGTTGGGATTAGAGGTACCGTTTTGGTGCGCTGTATTTGGAGATGTATTATTGTTGAAATATCTGATTGAGCGATTACCATTATTATTAATATTATTAGAGGGGTTTCGAATAGAATTACGATTATTATCACGATTTGGATTGTCTTGAATGTTATTTGAACGATTTTGGGATGTTTTGTTACTAATGTAACGATTATTGTTATTATGGCGATTACGATTACTGTTATGGTTATTTTGGGTATAGTTATGATTGACATTGATATTCGAAAAAGCGTAGCCCGATTCGTATAAAATTTTCATTGCATCTTCTAACGTCTTAGGATCTCTGCAAGATAGGATTGATTTCAAGGGTTCAGGAACTTTATTTTTAAAAGTATCTAAAGCACTTTGAACGTTAGCTTTTAAATATCTTTCTAATTCGTCGTTATTGTTTTGGTATTCCAACTGTGTTTTTGTATTTAGTCTTCTAAGTATAGCTTTCACGTCGTTGTAAAATTCGACAGCATTCGTCTTAAAAGTTTGGCCCCTTAACTGGTCAAAAAGTTGGTCAGCGGATAGCCTATCGCCAAAATTGTTATTAAGTACTTTTTTAATTTCATCCCAGGTGGTAGCTTGATGATTGATTTCGATAACTTCTCTGGCACTTCCAGTTAATTTTGATTTAATTATGTCAGAGAAAATTCCTTTTGAGAATTCGTCGTATTGGAGTAGTAAAGGTGTGATCCGATCTACTAAATCGATAAAAGTTTGTAAGGTACCGAATTTCCCATTAAATTCAGGTACACGTTCTAAATATTTAAGTGGGTCAATTGTAAGGCTTTTTGGGTCTGTCATGATTCGATTTTCTGTATTTCTATTTAAATTTAATTTCGATAATTCTTCTATAAGTATGTCAACAACTCCGATAGCTACGAAATGTTGTGACATAAACGGCAAAATGAAAGTTTAGTACTATATGAAAAGGAAATTCGATTTATACAAAATTTATTTATGAAATGTAATTTTTATTTAATTTGACTGGTTGTAATTCTTGTTTACTTCTCATCAAAAGTATAAATTTAAAATTAGGTAATTTATTATTTTCTTTTCTTATTTTATTTTTTTTTTTATTTAATAGTTTTTTTTTTGATTAAAAATTGTTTATTGTATATATTTTTTTTATAAGTATGTAATTATTTTTTGTAATATTTATTTAAGCTTTATTTTTATTATAATTTTTTTTGCTAGATTGTAAATTTTCGAACATATATATATTTTGGAATATGTATTTTAAAGTAATTATTAATATGAAAACAAAATTGTATTATTAGTAATAGTATGAAGAAAAAATTGTTTTATTTATTTTTTGGAAGTTAATACTACTTATTTCTTTTATTATTTTACGCTTCTCTTTTTTTTTTTTTTATTTAATATCTACTTATTACTTATTTAATATTTCATATGGTTTTAATATTTTATTATTTGATTTTAATTTTATTCTTTTTTTCTTTCAGGTAATATATTCGCTTGGAAAAATTTATTTAATAAGTTAACACTGGGTTATTTGATTTTATCGTACGAAAAAAAAATAAATTTGATGTAATATAAAAAATATATTTTCTTTTAAAATTTTAGTGCTACTGCTAATAGTGATTACGACAAAAGTTAAACAAACTTTTGCAAAATAATAGTCTTTAGCAATATTTTAAAACAATGAAAAATTATTTATATACTTAGGTGTTTTAAATTTAATTCTTTTACTTTAAATTTATTTGATTCAAATAGACTTTAATTTAGTTTTACCCAGATGATATTTAAAGCACGTTTATATATATAAAAAAAAATATTCTCTTTAAAACACAAAGAATTTTGATTTACTTAAATATACTTCTTCTATTAATTTAATCTATTATATTGGTAAAACTTGGAAAAATAAAAACTCACGGTTTGTTGGTTGTTGTACTGCTGGTGTTGTAGCCCTGGTACTCTTCGATTCAGCTATTGGTTGTTGTTGTTGTTTCGGCCGGATGATTGCTAGGTTTTTCTTTTTCTGCGTCCTTGAGTATATTGACATATACTACCTGGTGCACTTTGTATAGTATGTACAATTTTTGTTTTTTGGTGATTTTCATTCACTTATTATTTTATGATTTTCGTTCATTTATTGTTTTTGTTATTTTTTAAGTATGCACTAGTTGACGCATCCTACCGACTGCGCCATTTATATTTTTATAATTAAGCGAAATAATAAAAATATTGTTTGTTTTGTTTTATACTTGACTTTTATTTATTTATTTATTTTTATATATAACATTATTTTGTTTTACATTAGATTTTTATTTATTTATTTATTTTTATATATAACAAAACAATTTCTTTTTATTTATTCAACTTTTTATATAACAAAACAACTTCTGATCGAACCAACGTCCAGTAGCAGAATCAATGCATTTTTATATTAGAATATTTACATTCTTAATAAGTCACGTTGCAATGCAACGTGCTGAGAAAATTATTATTGAAGTTTGGAATGTACAGTTATTTTAAGATAGGATCATGTTACAAGTTACAATAATATGTTGACGCGCGCAAAAGTAAGTTTGCGCGTGTGAAAGAAAATAAAAATATATTCAAAACATTGTTTTATTGCAGGGTGACATAACTTTGAACCTTGAATTTTTGATATGTGTTAGAAAAAATTTTGAATTTTATTTTAATATAAATTTCGATATATTTAGGGTAGTATTTCATATTTAAAGTTGTAAATGAAAATTGCTAAAATTTCTTAATTTTCTACTTTTTTCTAAGCAAAAAAATGAAAAAAAGAAACTGTCAAAACTCTCTCAATTTTCACAATACATGTTTAAATTTTGCACTAATACATTCTTAGGTGTCTTGTTCCGGTCTTGATATTTATGTAGTTTATGGTATAAACATACATATAATATAATGTCTGACAATTAAACTAAATTTAACTATTATAATTTAATTTAATTATTATATAATTAACTATATACTTATCTATTATAATTTTATTTTAACTATTATTAATTTAGATTATTATAATAACAATATAATTTCTAACTTAACATTTTTTTTTATCAGTGATTAAAAAAAAAAACTGCTACCCATTTCATACAAAACTTCCAAAGAAAATTTTATGTATACAATTTATACATATTTTTACAAATACATATTCACATTCTGAAGTATAAATAAGTATCTACCCTTAACCTACATTAATTTTTAGAAGGCCTGGACATCGAAATACTTAAATGTGTTTGTGCAAATTGTAAATGTATTGTGAGAAAAAGCTTCCAAAAATGACATTTCATAAAGATTTTTTTGTTCTTTTCTGTTTTTGTTTTTGTTTAAGAAAAATGCCTATTTTTAACAATTTTCTTTTGGAGTTTTCGATATGAAATATTTACCCAAACATGCCAAATTGTATATTAAAATAAAATTTGGAAATTTTTCTTTAACATACCAAAATTTCAGCTTTCAACTCGAAATTTTTAACATATTTTCAACAAAATAAAATGTTTAGTTTTTCTCTAGCATTTCATATCGTCGCCATTTAATACTCTCAAAAAATTATGAGAGTACACAATTATAATAAATTAGTGAACATAACCTAATAATTTAAAAGCTTTCTAATAAATTGTACTGCAAATTTGGAAAATATATTTTAGTTCAAACTAAGTTTTTATATTTTTAATTATATTAAAAAATTATAAAATTTATATAGAAATAAAGTTTGAAGTTTTATCTTTATGTCAATAAAAAAATTAACTTTCAAATCATATTTTTCAGCAATATTTTAAAGAAAAGAAAAAAAGAAGTACCAAATTCTGGTTAAGCAATTTTCGTGTTTTTCTATACAGTCTATAAAAAAAAATTATTGTAAATAGAATATTCATGTACTTACATGAAATATAACAATCTTTTTATGAATAAAATTTTACATTGCAATTATATTTGAAAAGTATTAGAAAAAAATTAGGTAATATTTTGTTTTAAATAACTGTAAATTTTAGTAATATTTTATTTTATATAGTCATATTTTTGTAGAGTTAAATTTTTGAATTGAATTATTATTTTTAAAAGATTTTATTGTATGAATACCTATTTAAAAAAATTAATTCAATTATTTAGTGCCTAATATTGCCTTTTTTAGCACGATATCTGTAACTACTTTTAAATTTCGGGATAAAGAGCCTTTGAAAAGCTTAAAAGAGCTTTGTACAAAGATCAGACTGGCAACCAACAGCTTATAGTTCCATATGTAAATTGCATTTTTCAGAATTGTGTTTTAAATTAAATAATGATAAAAGTCCGCGTTTAATACCAGATGCACTTCCAAGTATATTCACCAATTACTTGGTAAATTTAATAGAAACGAATGATAAAAACCTACGCGATGATAATATAATTTTAAATTTCTCTAATTTAGTTTTAAATGTTAGTAAAAAAATAAATTTAAAATACTGGAAATTATATAAAGGCCTAAATAATATTATTTTATACATTTTAATAGAAAATAATTACTTTAAATGTGATTTTAAATTTATAATAATAATTAATAACGATCTAAGTTACCTATTTGATAGGTAATACAGAAATAAAACAATTTCAAAATATTGAACGATATTGAAAAACGCAAAAAATGAAATAGTATTATTGACTAAATTAACCTTTTTGATATGAATCTATATATAGTTTTATATATAGTACCTATATATAGTTCGGATTTTCATTTTTGCCCACTCAAGATCTATTATTACTATCCGGTCGGAAAATATTGATTTTTGTGATATTTTTTTTGTTTTTTACTTTTTTTAATATTGTTTTGTTGTAAATTAATTACTTTATTTTGTTTTATTAAATTTTATTTTAAATATATCATATTATTTAGTTAAAAAATTATTTATATATTATTTGTATGTATTAATATATTTTTTTTTATTATTTTAGTTTAAGGCCTAGTCTTCACGCGATACCACTTTAAAAATAATCGCCATATCCCCTACCTCAAAGGAAAAGGCGAATAACTTATAATATTAATTTATTTTATTATAGTAATAAAAATTTTAAATAAGTTAACATAAATTAACTAATTGTAAAAATAATTATATAGTTTATTTTTTCCACTTAATTTTATATGCATTCTAAAAAATTTACAATATTTATTAAAGCAAATCAATATTGCAATAAAAATTAGTTTTCAACCTTTTTTTTTGCTCAGTAATGTACCAAATTAATGCTCTTTTAAAAAGTTTTTAAGAAGCTTTTTTTTGTTGAAAAGTAGTTGGAAGACATTTTTTAAAATGCATATTTATGAATGAAAATTTAAAATTTTTAAAAATTTATTTTTACTAAAAAACGTAAAAAAGATGGAACTTTAATGCTCCCTTAGGACGAAATTAAAAAAAATCTGTAGTTTTTGTGTTATTTCCAGATTTCTAGGAGGACTACTATTTTTTTCCATAAGACTACGTGTATTTTTTTTGAAAAAAAGGACTACTATTTAGCTTTCCTCTCTCAATGTCCAGGCCTTCTAAAAATTAATGTAGGTTATGATCTACCTCAAAAAATATTACTACGATTTACGAACTAATAAAAAGCAAGTACTAAAAAGAAAGAAAAAAATGTAAATACATAGAAAGTCGTGTAAAAAAATTAATAAGTGGCAAGAAATTTTGATAAGCTGTATTTCCTAAACTACCACCCTGATCAAAAAGCTAAAAACAATTTTTTTTTCCTCTCCTCATTCTTTCTAATGATGCATAAAACATATAAATCGGCCCAGTAGTATTCTCTGAAAAAGGACCTAAAAAACAATGCTGGCTTATTTATATAATGACGATGATGATGATTTAGGTATATATTTCTTATCTTGTATTTTGTTCTCTAACGCTATTTTATATGCTTTTATATTAACTCGTTAGGGTCGGTTTATATATTTATGACCTATCACGCTTTTTATTATGATCGTAATCTTTTATAATATGTGTAAATGTTGTATGGTGCAGAGGAACGCGTAATAATAAGTGTCTATTCAACAACTCAATTCAATATTTTTTTATATTATATATGTTACGGTTTAAGTAATGAAGTGGTTATTATTAATAATAACCGGATATTATTAATACTAACCAATATAGAAAGGTCAAAGTGATTAATTTGGACAGAATTTATTAAATTTATCACATAAGCCGGTAATTATTAATAATTCCCACCCATCTTAGGTAAATGTAATATTTTAATATATCTAAATAAAAATATTTAATTAAGAAAATATTTTTCTTTCCTAAATTAAACATATTATTGAAGAATTAAAAAAATAATTCATATAAACAAATGGAAATTCCCGCTTTAGTCATAGCACAGACAAAGTATACCAAGAAAAGAAATAGTATTTATTACATTTACCAATCCATACAGGTAATTATTAATACTTACCGGTAAATATAATAATTTCTACTTATTATTCATATTTACCAAAATACTAGGATATTATTAATATTGACCGGTTATTATTAATAATATCCGGATTTATTATATTTACCGTAACATATACATATATGATTTTTATCTCTTATCCATACACATACAATATACACATATGTCTATTTGATCTTTCCTCCTATAATAATTTAGTATAATCTCGATGTCCATTGCACATGGTGTTTCGTATTGGCATTTAGCAAGACACAATACATACAATATTTTTATGTTGGTAAATTATTTAATTTTGTTTTACATTATTTGTTTAAGATTTAAATCAAAATATTTGTTGTTAACATTCTTTAATGCATAGTATTGAATATTTGAATATAAGTAAACTGATGGAATAAAAAAGAACCACGAACGCCAAATTTCCCAGATTTCCATAAACATTCTTCCAGCCATTTACTTTTATATTATAACAGTCCAAGATGCTCAAGTTCTACAATCAATTTTATTTTTTAGTTTTTCCGGTTTTGATAAAAGCATATTTTAAAAACTATTTTTTTTACGTATTATTCAGCAGTTTAATTTTATTTTATCTCTGCTTTTATTTTTTTTATTTTATTTGACTCTAATGTCTAGACTGTTCTCATTTGTTGCTAAAGTAAAACTAAACGTTTTGTTCCAATATTATTCTTAAAACAATTACTCTTAGATACAACATCACATTCAATTTGAATATGGCTGATGGTATACATTTTTTTTTTATACATAGATAGCTCTAGCAAAAAATACATCAATTGTGTTTAAGATTAAACTTACCATATACCTAGTCCTAAAAAAATGTATTACCTAGTGAATAAAAATAGTTTTGTTATTATTATTATTGGTTATTTTTATTTATTTATTAATTGAATACTAATACTTTTATAAATTATTTCTATGGACGTAGGTATTTGTTTATGTACAAATAGGGTAATTAAATTGGAAACATTTGTAATTTTAATTAAATAATTATTAAAAAAAAATATTTACTGTAAATAAAAATACTTACTAATATTTTTAGCAGTTTCTTTATTAAAAATTTTTAAAAAATTAGTTTCACTCGCCGGTCACTTCTACACTGTTAAAGATGGAGAAAAAAAATTTTAACCATGGGTAGGACTCATAAAAAGATAATGTTGTAGAACAACTTTTTCATCCAAAACGGAGCTACATCCCCTCAAACTTTGAAAAAGCGCTATTTTTAAATGCGTACCTATATTTCATATTCCGCTTAACATTTTTTCAATCTGAAAACGTCATTCGACAGGATTATATATTTTTTTTAAATTTAGTATTTAAATTTACCCTTATGTGAAAACCAAATTTTGCATGATTTTTCTACCTTTATAAGTTCGGCACAAGAACTTTTAAAATTAGTATAAGTTTTCTCAGAAAATTTTTTTATACCATCCACTGTTTAAGAGCTATTAAGGGTCAAAAATTTTACCGTTATGTGAAAACCACATTTTGCATGAAATTTCTTTTTTTCATAACTCCGGTGCGCCTTTAGTTAGGATTCTGAAATTTTGAGACAAGAAAGAACTTTTAGAATTAGTATTAGTATTTTTCAAAAAATGTTTATGTAAGGCCCCCAGTTTAAGTGCTATTAGGAAACAAAAAACTGAAAATTTGCTATTTTTAGACACCTGTACAAATTTTTCTTCTATAAGACATAAAAATTAAAGCTTTAGAAATACATTTTTACGTATATTAAAAGATTTTTTTTAGTTATATAGTATTCCGAACTTACAGCCCTTCAAAATTGCCAAAATGTCCTATTTTCACATACCTACATATATGTAATTTTTAAATTTTAGTGCAAGTCACAATTCTAAACAGTTTGTATTGTATTTTGGAAATGTGAACTTTTAAAAACCGTTGGTTTACATTCTACCTTGTTTTTAAAGTATTAAATTAACTTATTATAATATTAGTATAGTATTTAACGGTATTGTTAATGAAAATTATTCATTAAAATATATACATAAATGTATTGATTTATAATAAATTGTCGTAACTGTAAATGAGCAGTTGGGAATAATTAAAAAAAAAAAAAAAATGAATTTTCATTTAATTTCCTTAAATGTAAAATATATTTATTTATATGATTAAGTTATTAAATTATTAAACTATTAAACTATTAAAGGGGTATCATTTCATTCTTTAGTATAGATTTTGTTTTTTGTATGTTTCCTTTTGCTGACACAGTTAATAACAGTTTATCAAAAGAGAAATAAATTTATTTTACGGTATAAAAAAAAAGATTTTTTTTTTTTTGATTTTTCATTTTTAACAATGATAATTAATAATCTTAAAAATAGCTTAAGTTATAAAATAATTAAAATTTATTTAATGTTATCTTGTATATGGGGTCTTTCAATAATTTCTATTAATTCTAAAAAATTAAAAGTAAAATTTTCAAAATTTTTTTTTTATTATCGAATATTTTTAACTATAATAAAATTATTTTGTATTCCTTGTAGTTTTTATTTATTTACATTGAAAGCAATTTATAAAATTTTTTCTATTCAAGAATTATTTTTTTATTATTTAATTATATTTATTCAAATTTTAACACATTTTGTATTAATTTATTCAAAATGGAAATATGATAAAATATTTTTAAAAATTTTTAATAAAATAATTATGAATGAAATTAAAAATAAAATATTAAATTATAATATTCATAAAATAATACAAAATTTTATAATAATAAATATTAGTTTAATAACATTTATAATACATATTTTAATTGGTTTATTACATATTGCTGATCCTTTATCAAAAAATTTCATACAATATTTTAAAATAATTGATTGGTTTAATGGAATTTTTTTAAATGGTACATTTAAAATATCACTTAATATTTTTTTATTGAAATTTATATATTTTTTAATTTTTTTCGATTCTTTATATAATTATTTCGAATTAATATATTTGAATTATAATAAAAAAATAAGAGATAAAAATGAATTATATATAAAAAATATTAATAATAAAATAAAAATAATTAAAAATATACAATTTAAAATGAAATCATTATTTATTAAAATAATTAAATTAAATCAATTTGATTTATTATTTTTAGTTTTATTACAAACTATAACAACATTAAAACAATTATATTCAACATTTTTAATTTTAACAAAATTTAAATATTATATTAAATTATCGGTGATTGCTTTATTCGTTGAATTTATAGATTTTTTTATTTTAATAACGATTATTGAAATTTCAATTAAAAATTCAAATTCTATTAAAAATATCATTATAAAATTTTTATATTTAACTGAAAATAAATCTGAAGAACTTTGTCAAAATGTAAGTACATATATTATATTATATTTTTAATTATTATTTTAAATAAAAAAAATTGTTAAATTAATTTTGTAAATTAATTTAAAAACAATCCTATATTTTTAAGAAAAATTGTTAACAAAAATAAAAATATAATAATGGACTTTGATTTTTGTATATTACTACAAAAAAAATTTTGGACTAAGTGTTCATGTGTTTAAAAATAAAGAATTTTCGCTTTTTTATCCCTTACAGTTCCTAAACGATTCATTTCTCATCTTTCTTCTCTTTCTCTCAAAATTTAAAGTTTTTAACTTAAACTGTTTGGAAGATAGAAACTATGGGGTCAAGAATTTTGGAAATATTAAGTTTCGCATAACAGTAAATTAAAATATCGTATATTAAAACTATATATATCAATTTTATATATATTTAAAAAGCTTAAAAAAACAACTATCGTTTTACGTTTCCAGATTGAAAATAAACCTTATAGAACTTCTGTTATAATAATTTAAATATAGGGCGTTTTTCGAACTTTGGTATAGACTGCCAGTAGCTCTATAACTGATATGGGTAGCTCCATAAAATGTTGTTTCACAAAATTAATTTTTTTTACGATCTTTATCCGTATCTATAGTTAAAATTTTATTGGTTTATTGTAAACGGTTTAGAAGTATAAACACTCAGATGTACTGACGGTCGATCAGACAAACGGACATACAGATGAATAGAGTGAAAGTAGGCACATTGATTTTAAATTTTTTTTGAAAATGTGCTAAATATGAAATATCAAAATAATTTTATAATAGCTTTGTTAACTCGTTCTAATATAAAAGAAAGGTGTAGACAAGGCATGTAAAGCAACGGTTTTTATAGGTGTACGTTTTTCAAAAGGCAATACAAACAGTTTAGAATACGGTGACTGATACCAAAATTTGGAATTTTTTTTTTGAATTCCATATACGATATTAGAAAAAATGTGAAAAATAAAAAGACAATTTCTTCCTTATTTTAATTAAACTATGATAGCTATCTTTTTGTTTTTTTGTTTTTATACCCGTACGATAGGATCGGGTATAATAAAATTACTCCTCCGTTTGTAACACCTCGAAATAAGCGAGCTAGATATACCTTCAAAGGTATGGATCGGATCAGAAAAAAATTCTAAGACTTTTGAGCCATGTCCGTCCGTCCGTCCGTCCGTCCGTCCGTCCGTCCGTCCGTCCGTCCGTCAGCACGCTAACTCAAAAACTAAGAAAGCTAGAATCTTGAAATTTACACAAAATATTTTAAGAGTAATTTGTAGGTTCCCTATTTTTTTTGGTTGAGTTTGGACCAAGCCTTAGGGTAGCTCTCGAACACCTAACTTTTAGATCTCCACATTTTTTTTGCAATAGAGCTATGAAATTTTAACTACTGATAGATCTCACAAAAATATTAATTTTATTTTTAATACCTTTTTTTTGTAGCCCCACCCGTTACGGAGCTACAGCTCCCCAAAGGTTCAAAAAAGCTCTATATTTAAATTGTTATAGCACAAGTTGTATAAGGTATATCTTCATTTTGAAAACGCCAAACGATTACTACTTTCATTAGCTTTAAAAGTATATATACAATAAATATATATTTTTGGTATACGGTGTCTTAATTTACCGTTATGCGAAACTCAAATTTTGCAAAATTCTTTAACCCTTCCATCTTCTAAACGGTTAAAGTTGGAAACTTGAAATTTTGACAGAAGTTAGATCTTTGAAAATTAGTATGAGTCATTTCAGAAATTTTTTTTGTATCACCCCCCGTTTAGGAGCTGTAAGGGGTCAAAAACTGAAAATTTCCTATTTTTAAACACCTGTAACTTGAACACCTGTTAAAATTTTTTTGAAGTAATACACAAAAATTAAAGCTCCAACATTATATTTTTATTTCTGTTAACAACTTTTTTTAATAATATAGGGTTACTTTATAATTGACGAAAGTGTTACTTGATTTTTTCAAATTTTCTAACAAATTTCTTTAACTAATTTTTTCCATTTTGTTTTACTCGATAATTTGAAATTGTTGAGGATATAATGCGTAGTACAAAAAAATGTAATTAAATAAACAACATAACGGTTGCTTGAAGAATTTTTATTTATATGATATTGATATATATACATACTTATATAATATCATGTTTATTTACATATCGTATATATCACTAGTGAATGAATGATAAGAGTATATATGTATATTATATAGCGCCGTATTTACATGCACATATGTATTTTATTGTACTTATAAGAAATTATTCTGTCAATGGAATATTTAAATATAATATAATATAATATTTAAAATTATATTTACTGTTTTGTACTTAGTAAATTTAATATACATTTACCGCTTAGTATTAAATGGTACTATAGAATATTTGAAAAAGTTTTAGATTGATAATCGTTATGTGGAAGGTTAGAATCTGCTTTTGAAGAATGGTCATATAAACATATAGTTTGAATATATGTACAATCCATAGTTCTAGAAATTATAAAATTCACCCAAATTATTTTAAAATACTAAAATATTAAAAAAATAATATTGTAAGCATAGTGGCTTTGAACATACTAACGGTTCGTACGGGTATCTAAGAGTTGACAAAGTCAACTGTATTCTTCCTCGTTTATTATTAATACATAAAAAAATTACATTATGGCCAATATTTCACTTAAATCAAAATTTTAATATAATAAATAAAAAAGAACAAATGTTGATTTAATTACTATATACATAGAATAAAATTATTATAAATATGAAATATTGAGATACACTATTTTATTTAAATTAAAAAACAATTTCGACCTAACTCTTAGCTGTATGACCTTCTAGTTTAATAAAAAATAAATGTCAAAAAAAAAAAAAAAAAATTAAAATTAATATGTAGATACATACATGAGAAGAAAATCCGTCCGTCCGTCCGTCCGTTCGCACGATAACTCAAAAACTAGTATAGCTATCTTGATGAAATTTATATAGTAGGTTACTAATTACAAAAGG